>NADL03000628.1:0-39172 GCA_002205965.3 Kappaphycus alvarezii | reverse complement strand
TTCACGAAGTTATAGACGTCCTTATGGATACCGGGCCACCAGAATCTCTCAGTTACGAATTTTTTGGTTGTTTCGAGATCCCAATGCCCTAGCTCATCATGGAAAGTCCTCAAGATCTTCATTCTTTCTTTCAAAGGGGCCACTAGTCGGGGACCGGCTTTAGTGTGCCGGAAGAGTTTCCCATTCCACAATGTAAAAGCCTTTTGATTCCTGCGTACCCAATTTCGTGTTCAAGATCAACCTTTCTCATTTCTAGTCCATCGAGGAATTTGATCAGTCCGTGAATATTAGCTTCGTACTCGTTATCGTTCGGCAACTGCAACTCGGCGACTCCGACGATGTCCTCCGAAGCTTTTTCATTTGGAATCAGTGCGTCCCTCAAGCGGGATAGGTAATCGGCAGGCTGATTATTGCGTCCGGGTCTATACACAATTTCAAACCGATATTCTGCGAAAATGTCGAGCCATCGGGCCAAGCGGTGATGTACATCCTTCTTTTGGAATGCTGTTTTAAGTGCCTGGTGATCAGTTATCAAGACAAATTTCTCGAGTGATAAAAGGTATACGCGAAACTTTTTCAGCGCGAAGACGACAGCTAGCGCTTCTTTCTCGCAGACTGAGTATCTCTTTTCCGCATCATTCAGAGTTCGGCTTGCGAATTGAACAGGGTGTAGTCTTCCGTTTTCATCTTTTTGGGACAAAACGGCACCCAAAGACCGTTCTGAGGCATCTGTCTCCACAACGAATGGTCTCTTGAAATCTGGGTACATGAGAACTGGGGGGACACATAGCTTATCTTTAAGCTCCTGAAATGCAGTTTCCATTTCCTTGTTCCAGTAAAATTTTCCGTTCTTCGTAGTGCTGGCATGTAACGGTGCTGCAGTCTTGGCGAAATCTTTGATAAATCTTCTGTAATATGAGGCCAGTCCTAAGAAGCTTCGGACCTCCGTCTTTGAAGCGGGCCTTGGTGCCAACTTTATTTTTTTCGTTTTCTCTGGATCCACTCTAATTCCCTCTTGGTCGACGATATGACCGAGTAATTGGATAGAAGTTTTCGCAAAGAAGCATTTGCTCAACTTAATTTTCAAGCTATACTCCGATATCCTCTCCACAACTGTCTTGACGTGCGAGATGTGCTGATCCAATGTTTCTGAGAATATGACGACATCATCGATATAGACTCTTGCGAATGGAAGTCCTTTCAAAACCTCGTTCATCATTCTTTGGAATGTAGCTGGTGCATTCATGAGACCAAAAGGCATCACTTCGAACCTGAACGTACCGGCTTTGCTGGTAAAGGTTGTTTTTTCCTTACATTTTTCATCCAATGGAATCTGCCAATAGCCAGTGTAAAGGTCAATTGAGGTGAAATATCTCCCGTCCTTCAGGTCCTCGAGGATCTCCTCCATGTTCGGAATCGGAAATCGATCGGGTATCATTCTCTGGTTCAGTTGTCGGTAATCGACGCAAAAACGCAGCTTTCCATCCTTCTTTGGTGCGACCACAACTGGAAACGACCATGGGGATGAAACTGGTCGAATAATATCATTTTTCAGCATACTTGTAACATTTTCTGAGATAAATTGGTCATATTTTGGCGGTTGACGTCTAGGCTTGTGGTAAATCGGTTGAGTGTCGGTAAGTTCGAACGAGTGAGTAACCGGTACACTTGCTTGTCTTAAATCTGAAACGCTCCATGCAATTACTTCGGAAGATGTTAACATGTCGGATATTTTCAGTGAGGCGGGGGCGGGAAGGTGCTGCACTTTTCCTTGGATTTCTGCCATTTGGCGCCCTTTTTCTTCTTGATCCTCAACCTCAATATTTTGAAGGACCTCTTCCGTCGTGCTCACATCTTCATATATGGAATTCGACGTATTCTTATTTTTTTGCAAAGGTAATCTTCTTTCATGCTCCGAATTCTGTCCTTTGATTCGATATCATCGCAAAAAGAAACACATTCGGGTTTCAAACTTATCCTAGAATCCAGTCGTCATCTGTTTCAAACCCGGAATCATAATCGTCCCATGCCATGTTCATTAACCCCCGAGGGTACCCTTTTCCACTTCCGAAAGTGTTAGTTTCTTCGCTGTCATATATAAGTGAAATCTTCACTGTCCGTTTCTTTTAAATCTTCAGGATGCGTGCTTTTGTCGAAATCCAGGGGCATCTTCACGGTTCTGCCGTCAATATTAACTGAAACCATTTGTTTGCCCAAGTCAATGCATGTTCCTAGTCTTTCGATTGTGGGGCAGCCAATGATTGCATCGAAAGGGAGATCCGGCATGAAAAGAAAGTCTACATCAACTTTAGAGTCCCCAAAGAACATGGAAACCTTGTCAACAGTGCCCATGCATTTTGAGACGGTTCCATCCGCTACAGTTATTTTTCGAGTCGTTGGAGTAATGTCGAGACCTAGATCTGTCACCAAAGTTTCTGAAATGAGGTTTGGAACAGCACCCGAATCGAAGAGAGCTTGGGTTTTCATACCCAATACTTTGACTGGTACCAGCTTAAGACGTCTTGGTGCTGTCGAGGCCGATTGAAGAAACAGTTTCTTACCCTTAGCGGACTTATTAGACCTGATAATTTTTTTGAGTTCTTTTCTCGCATCCTCTGCGTCGCCCCTCAAAAGTTGACCAAACGTTATCCCAGTTGGGCCGATGCAAGCTCAGCCACCAAATTGTACCTCTTCACATACTCTGGTACGTCCTTAGAGATACTCTTAACTTTCTTACTTTTTTTTCGTCTTCTTGGCCGGAGTGACTCCCACTCCTGGAACAACTTGATCAGACCTCTTGGTTCGAGGAGGTACAGGTGCTGGGATATGCTCCAGCATTCCATACTCTAGCCTAGGTTTCTTCGATAAAATGTTCCCTTCCCCATCCCTTTTTGTAACATTGACTTGACTAATCTCTTCAGCGATGGATACGTTACCAGCATCCATCAACCTTTGCTCCCTTCTATTTTGTAAGATTTTCACCTCTGGTCCTGACTCACTCCTTGCTTCCGATAAATTTGCTCTTCTGCCGTCTGTAGACCAGCAGTTACTTTCATGATGCCCATATCGACCGCACTTTGCACAACGAGTGTTTCTATGTGGATTATCAGGACACCTGTTTGCAAAGTGTCCAGGCTTGTGACAGTAAAACAGACTTATGCGGCTTTAGGGGCCCCAGACTGGTTCTTCTTAATGGTAAGAGTAAGGCTTTCCAACTGCGAGGTTATCATGTCAAGTCGATTATCGAATCGGGTTTCCAACCTTTCTTCCAAGTTTTTGACATCGCTCCTGACAGATTCTAATGCCGCTGCACTAGTAGCCGGCCTTTGATAATTCTTTTCAGGATGTACGATAGACATCGATGTGCGGGTTTCCCTCGGTACCTCACTCAGTGACTGAAACGTCTCCGAATTTTTGACAAATTCTACTATGGTACCCTTCAGTTCATCAAAAGTGTGAGGGCCCTTGATGAGGAGGAAATCGGAGAGCCGCTTATCCCCCATAGCCGCCTTACGCAGCATTCCGTACTTGGCTTGGGCGTTGAACCCAGACTTTTCATAGAGATCACACAAGTACACCAATGAGCTTAACAAATCGTCGAAGTTGAGCCGGGCCTCTATGGCGGTACGAATCATCTCATCTGGTTCTACCTCCTTAGCATACTCTTTCACAAGCCACTCACATACCTCACCGAAGTTACGCCCATTCCCGTTAAGAGACCACCCGTCGATAAACTTGGACTTATATTTGTGCTTTGCGTCACCATGAAGATAGGCGAAGATACTTGCGGCCTTCTCTTCATCGCCCTTCTCTCGCATCACAACGTTGACATATGTGTAAAGAAACTCCTCAACGTCTTCAGTCTTGCCCCTGTGAACGTTATACGAGCAACATTGAGATCCATGATTACCGAAAAGAAATCCCCCGAAGTGTTCCTTACTACTGCTCAACTCGAATACCTCGGGTGCAACCCCTCCACAAGAGTACCAAATGATAGGGGTAAATCGGCGGGGGAAGAGATCTTCAGAACCAATTACCCTGAGAAGGAGGTGTTGCGAGCGACAAAAGTGCTACCGTGGTATTGTTGAACGAACAAAAGGGAGTGTATATAGAAGAGAGTTGAAAAAGCTACAAGCAAGTATAAAAGGGGCAGGGTCTACCACCGACGCTCTGCGACTAGCGTAAGAAAAAGTTTTCTTGGGTCTGAAGTTGACTCTCAACTTCCTACTACTCGGGACTTGGCTTGAAGTTGTCTGCCAACTTCCTTTATGCTTTGTGTTTGACTTAACTTGTTGAGCGCCCCGCTCGGTATGCTGGCTCCCAAGTAGTCCTACCATTTCATGCAAACAGCCCCTTATATAGAGTTTTCAACCCTCACATTCTGTAGCACCTATACAGTACCTATGTGCCAAATCTGCACCGCCACAGTACAGTGCAAAGCATCCCTCTAAAAATAATTAAAAATGTAATTGTAAGTACAGTGACAGCTCAGCCAGCGCAGCATGCCAACTCGGCCAGCGCTACATGCCAACTCGGCCAGCGCAGCATGCCAAGGAATATCTACAATTTTCATTATATCAACGTGATCGCGGAACTCGGTCTCTGGGAAAGACGACGCACAGAATGAATTATTGCATCGGTGCCGTTCTTGACGCCTACCCGACCTGATGGGGCAGAAGGTAAGAGCGGATGGCGGGGGTGGCTTTGTGTCGGCGAGCCTAGAAATTAGGCGCCGGTAGAGACGCCCAACCGCAATCGGACGGATTCCCCGTTTGGCTTCGGCAGCGCAATAAGACGGCCTCCTCAAAAATACGGGCGGCACGCGGCCGGCAGATAGCTGTTCAAAGAGAGGTTGAGGAACTTTGTCAGGGCATGTAGGCAATCCCTCGCGGGCGTGACCCCACCTGCCGGGCGAAGCAGCATTCGCAGGAACACTGGGGATAGATCATCGGCCCCAGGAGCGGTTGAAGGATCCAGGCTGTGAATGGCACGGCGGACATCCGAGACCGAGAACTTTAGCGCCAGAGGCAAACCGTAACGGGGCATGGGAGTAATTGGGATGGGGGCGGGGATGAAGTGAAGCCAAGGATTGAAAGGTAGCTTCGCTGGGGGAGAGTGGGGGATCGACTTGGAGAAGGGCTGCTGTGGCCCGGGAAGGGCTACCCCGGGAGAGGAAGCGACGGCATCTGCGAAGGGCCGTGTCAGGGCGGGCGAGGGTGGGAGGGGATGGAATCGGAGAGGGGGTGGCGGAGAAGAACAACGAGGAGGCCTCATCGACAGGTCATCATAGAGGCGGCTAGAGGCCATGCGGATGCGGGCGACAAGCGGAGGGATGGGCGATTGGGCATTCGGGGCGCCGACTGTAATCCAGCCATCCGGTTGAGGCGGAACAGGGGCAGTGTGGTACGGCGGCGTTTGAATCCACCTGCCGCTGCTGGTGGGGAAGGCAGAGGGACTGCTCCAGAAAAACCAGGGAGGTCCGCCAGTTTGGCAAGTATTTTCGTATCGATATCCCGGAGAGCGGTGGCGAAGGATCGAGCCGGAGACCATTTGCAATTGTCGTCTTTCAAGCGAGAGATTTCAGAACGCAGACCTTGCCATACTGCAACGAGGTCATCTCGGCTGATGATTGTCATATGAGAAGAAGAAGATGACTTTTCCAAGCAGAAAAGGGGGGATAGCGGCCCTCAAAAGGGGAAAAATCTATCCGAGCCAGGAACGGTCGAGTAGTCGTCGGTTGATCGCGACAGAAGTTCGTTGTTGTACGAGCGAACTGATAATCGTGAACAAGCGATCGCGCTCGAAGGCAGGGCTGCTGCCTTTACGTAGTGCGATGTACTCAGCAATTCTGGACAGACCTCGTTCGGCACCGGGACCGGCAGACCCGTATATATCGAAAGCCATCGGGTGGAAGTCGATACATAGTTTGGCGCAGAGGTGGCCATAGCGGAGAGATTTCGCGCGTTCAGATGCCGTAAGGGCAGCGAGGGCGTGTGAATCCGCTGTTGGGCGTATGGAGCGGAGTGGGGGCTGATGACATATGAGGCACACTTTGTTCTCATATGATTAAAGTTTCCGTTACATTTTGGAAAGGTAAATGCTTTGGAAGCCCGAAGGTTTTACTGCAAAAAAGTTTTTTTTTTAATTTTTGAAATGGGGGGTATTTTAACGTGATATATGTGTGGGTTGGTATCCAGAAAATTTGTACCGGAAGGAAGATATCGTATCATTTTGTTAAGTTACAGTACAGTAATTCTTACTGTATATGCGCCTCGTTTCTAACGCCCCCCACGATAATACGGACTATATTTCCTTCCAAAGTAAAGCCGGTTTCACAACTTCTTGCGAAAAGCGGAAGCAGGTGAGGGAAAACTGCTCTAGCCTTCACCGAGGTCACCAATCTTGAAACTTTGTTTTGACCGGCCCTCTGCTCTCATAAAGTAATGCGGAGGGACAAGAAATGCGCTGAGATAAAAAAATTGTATTAAAAAAGTCCTAAAAGTTCTCCACATATGAGGAAATGGTACACTGGACACTAGCCAACCGATGATGAGCATCTGTCGTTTGGTATGTTTCATTTTTTGCCTATTGGTCAGTTATGACAACAAAAATTCCGAGTGATGAGAGATAGACAGAGCAATTTTTTAAATGCAAAAGCAAAGAGCCATTGCTTACTTCTCATAGACAGAGTAACTCATCTCCGCACCAATTAAAGTACCACTTGCACATTTTCGCATTTTCAGCATGTAGTTGCGCAGCTGTTATGGAGAACTATTTGATAAACCTTCGATAATACCATGCTGAAATAAAGAAGCTTCTTACTTCTGATGTGAAGTACGTATTGGGGCCAGCTCAATTTTTCTTTTCTTTTTTAGATCGATCTAGATTCCTCCTGGATATCATCTATGTCACAGAAACGTTATAGATACTTGCTCAAAGAATAATTCGCGCAATGTAGTTTTCAGTTTATATTCTGAAATTCTCTCCACCACTGTTTTAACATCCGATACTGTACGTGCTGATCCAAGGTTTCTGTTAATACTAATACACCATCGATGTAAATAATCGCAAATGAAACGCATATAAAAAATGTTATGCACTCTCCGGAATGAAGTCTGTGCTTACATGAGACCAAAATTAATCACTACTAGTCCGAGGATGACTATTAAGTATCAAGCGGAAAGCTATAAGGCTTGATATGTATGCTACGTTTTCCAAGAGCCAGTTTGTTTCCCTAACTATTGTCCTCAAAATCCCCACGCAAACATACAATGTGATAAATGTAATCTTTGTGACCATCATAAAAGTAGCTGTTGGTTGAAGAATTGGCGTCAAGGTGAGAATTATAAAAACCATAATAGAATCCATACTCGTGTGAAGTAAAAAGTGCACAAGAGAAGGTTCCTGCCAACAACGGAACGGCTTTAGTTGCTCGGTAATCTTAACAAGCTAAACCAGCTAAACGAGACGCTGAAGTAAACGATAATTCAAGAAAAAAGTCCAGGAGCAAGACCAGCTATAACAGATAATAGAGCTTTCACTATCTCGAAGAACAAGAACTCTCACATTAGCTCCAGAGGTTTTCCCGGCTACTAAGGTAAAGTAAACAGAGATGAAGCGAAAAATACCCCATACAATTAGGGATGTGTTTGGATATATCTAAAATATGATTCACATTCCAGGACCCTACAGCCTCGGCCGATATGACTCTAAGGTAGTTGCTTAGAGGTTATGCTGAGAAAAAAAGGAGATAGTTGAAGGCGATCTTCAGGCTTGTAAACACAGCACCACCATTAGACGTCTATATTTATCCCTCTAAAGGTACTCGGGAGGGATTATCGGGTACAGATTAGCTTCAAGTATGTATCAAACAATCATATCCGAAAATCGTGCTGCAGATCAGGGCTTCATCATTCTTACTTACGCTAGTAAGATATCTGTAGTAGATGAGACTATGTATTACTGCCTTGATAATATGGAAAAAGCATCAACATTGTTCGTTTGACAGGAAGTAGGACCATAAATCCTCGTAGTTGAAGCCCATCCCTTTCATTCCATCGTAAGATAACCGACAATGGATCAATTGGAAGCTTAAATTGATATATATTGTCAAATATTCTGATTCCAAATAAATGAGAAACAAGTCCGAATACCTTTTGGCAACGACAAACAGATGTGCTTGTACAGATGGATCGGAACAAAAAATGAATAATTTTTCTTTAGCTATAAAACAGATGAATGTGAACTCATGACGGGAAAAGACTTCAAGGAATATGACGAAGAAAATTATGAACTTCTTGCTAGACGCGTGCTGAACAGATTTTTTCTCGCCGTAATCAACAGACTTTTAATTTACTGTACTAGCTCCCCTTGTTAAAAATTGCTGACAGTTACGGTCCTTCCTCGTCCTCCCTGAGCCTCGCTTATCATTACCGCGGTCCTCTTCAAATTTCCTTCCATTTTATCTAGTTATTCTTATACTTTATCTGCCCCTCTGAATCGACCGCGAATTAAGTCCTTTTCCCTTTTTGCGTACTTCCTCCTCCAAATTCGTTTTTTTTGAGAAAAAAGGGGGCAAATTCAGTACTGCAAAATTCCTTGCAGATTTATTTTATATATTTTTAATCTACAGAACCTGCCCCGGGAGCCTGTTAAAGCACGTTTACTCCAACTCCCAAACGTCTTCGATCATTTTACTCATCATCCCTTTCCCACACACCAAAACACCCTCCATTGCCTCCCATTCCACAAATTCTGCCAAAATGAACAACCCTCGCCCCTCCGCCCCAATCACCAAAAAACGCCCCTCTCGCCCCTTAAATGGCCCTGCGCTCGCTGCATATGACCTGACTGACGCAAACGACTACCTACGACGCCAGACTAAGAAGAAAATGGTCGGGTTGGTCTGAAAACTCTTCGTCGAGGATGAGGCCGAGGAGGTCCCTGAGGGGCAGGAGTTGAAACTCGAGGGGGAGCTGGGGAGACCTTCGAGGGGTGAGCGGCCCGGAGTTGGTCTACGAGGTTAAGGACGAGGAGGATCATGAAGAGGATCATGAGGAGGGTGACGAGGATGAGGACGAGAAGGGTGAGGAGAATGAGGACGAGGAGGGTGAGAGACATGGGCAGTGATGAGGGGCAGAAAGGGCATGGGAAGTGTTGGGATGGTGGAATGTATGGAACAAGTGGTACCGACGATGGAACCGGATGGGGATATCTTTAATAGTTTAGATATCTCCCAGAAGGAAATAGATAGTTATGAGCCTTTCGCAGATATTTGTGGGGAATGCTTGGACAGCATGGGTATTTCAGAGGAGTTGTTTGGATCTGATTTATTGATTGGGAAATAAGAGGACCTCATTGATTGTTAGTTTCTTAAGTATCTTTTGTTTTGAGTACATTGTTCTAACAAATTGTTTTTATGCATTTCCTAGTATCTTTTGTAGTTTTGTTAGGACTTTGGGGTAGCTAAAAGTCTATATAAGCTGAGTAAACTGCTTCATTATGGTAGATCAAGCAAGTTGGCAGACAACTTCATGCCAAATATCGAGTAATAGGAATTTGAGAGTCTGCTTAAGACCCAAGAAACATTGTTTCCACGCTTGCTCACAGAGCATCAGTGGTAGATCCTTCCCCTTTCATACTTGCTTATAGCCCTCTCAACTGTTTTCCTTATCTACTCCTTTTTGCTTGTTCAAATATACCACGGTAGCACTTTTGTCGCTTGCAATACCTCTTTTTTGGGGTAGCTGCCTCTAAACATCTCTTCTCCCGACGATTTACCCCTACTACTTCTCTTGCGGCGATCCCGGTTTTTGCAACCGCAAAAAAGTGCTTAGGACGCGAGCCCGAGAAAATCCTACGAGGACGTAGGTTTGTGGTGATATCATACCTTAGATACGAAAAGAACTTCAGAGTGAGAACGGATAACCAAAGTTAAAGTTGAAGGGTACATTACGCCATTTTAATATCTTAATAACTAGACTTTCGAATCAAAGTTTCGTAGCTGTACATGGGCATTTTATACCTGCAGCCAGCTAGGAATGCAAGTGGGAATTAGTCGATAGGACCACAAAGTTGTTGAGCAAATCAGCGAATTTATAGACCAATAATGACAAATTGAAGCATATTTTTCTTCCTGGAGAGGAGAAAATTGCACCAGTAGAAACTACGAAAAAAGTTATCACTTGAAATTCGTAGGACCTATGACTGGTCGAATTCCTTCTCACGCATTAATTCGAGCTGAATAAAAGCGAAAAGATTTACCATAGGGTACGAAGTGATCTACCGAACTGACAGGTAATTACCTAATAAAACTTTACCAGTATGTTACAAAATGTAATTATCAAGGAAACATCATCAATTTGTCTTGGTAGTTATTTCCGATGTTTTGTGTCAACTATCCCGTATTTGACAAGAGAATGTTCCCAATTCCCTATCCCAAATATGTTACAACTTATAGAATAATTTAAATGAGACAATACTTTAAAACTGTGGACATTTTTACACGATATTGAAAGATCATTGTATCCAGAAAATGCAAAGCTATGAACACTTTCTCACGCAAAAGCGACAACTAAAGGCTCAAATTTATGCCCTACGGCGATTCGAAAGCAGAAGAAACCTTCCAAAAGATGATGAATAAAGTATTAAATGTTATTACCACCATAAGGGTGTATAATGACAACACGGTCGCATTAATGGAATCTTTGTAATCCTACCTAGACCAAACTAGGCGGGTAATTTATAATCAATCCGGGCAATTTTTTCTTCACCTGGAACTACATATATTCGCCTCGTTATATGGTGGACGGCAACAGTAATACAGCTATCCAGAAGAGACATCTAGGTTCAAAATTGCTCCGAAATCCGCGTCAAAAACAGTGTTGCGTAGTTTTGTGGTCCTGGCATCGTACTATAGACTATTTACTCATTATTTGGCAAATGTTACTATTGCGTTACATACAGTAATGTCAACTTCTGGAATTTTAATTGGAATTCAATCCTGTAATACGCTATCCTCGAACCAAAACAGAAGTTTTCCGAGACACCAGAACTATTACAACTGGACGTCAAGAAGCCATACGTTTTGGAAGCTGACGCGGCGGAGCATTCTTTCACTGCTTTGCTGTCTCAGAGAGACGATAATGGAGAGGACTTCAGAATCTTACCAGCATTTGTGCAATCTACAAATATTAAATTTAAGGGACAAGAGATGGAAATCCTAGCCTACAAAAACCGGAGATGCAATCGAGAGAGGAGTAGTAGCTAAATAAAGGTTCCTTAGGAAACCCGTACAAATTCAATGTCGGGTCGAAGAAATTGGCAATTAATGGTGAGTTAGTATAGGACATCTTGAGGTGTTCCGCGTTCCGTAATTCAATACGTGCCTTACGAAAACATCAAGGCATCAACATTAGGATTTTTTTTCAAGCTCTGGAAATAAATCGAGAAAGACTATTCATGCGCGATTTCTCCTTCCGTACTTGGAGAGAAATGACTATCTTTGTACCATTGAAACGTACAAATTACCAAGAAATGTACCGGTTGTACATTATTAATTCACCTAGCTCTTATTTTCAAGACCTCAGGAGGTCCAATCTTTCTTTAAATGATCTCTGTATACTATTAAGGGCTTTTTTTCGTTTCAGAGGGGTATTTTTGGCGATGAAGGTCAAGAGATTGTAAAAAAATATTTCACTGCACTTTGGAAGGTTATAGGGAAGTCTCAGCCGCCAAATACATACTGCGACGTAGTTCCAAACATAATTTTATTTCTCCGAACCTACTTATAAGTGTAAATATAGGTCTATGAACATAAACCACACAAGGGGAATAGTCTGGTCTCTTATCCTCTTTCGGATCCATACGCTGGTCCCCCGCACAATAGAAACCCCTAAAAAAGTGTAAATGACCACAAGCGGGGCTTCCCAATGCTCCTACCCTCCAACAGAAGCCGCGTAACTTCTTTGAGGGAGTTCCGTGCCTTTTTCAGAACAACGCGAGCTAGGCTTGAACTTTCATCAAGATAAACCTATCATATTTCCTCTATAGCCCTACTCTACAACTACGCACAACAGTTTATCGCCATGAACAGTTTCTTCTTGCTTTGAAATGTTAAATATGACGAAAAAGACGCTAATACATTTTTGATGGTACATTATTGTCTCTGTTGCTTCTTGCTAAACTGAGCACACTGGCCATGCTGTGGTGCATTGCTGCTGATGTCTGTATTCTCCTCATTTCGACATTCCTTCCTCTGCGATCTTCCGGATGAGCTGCAGCATCATAATTATTTTTTGTTATGGCAATGGTCGGAATTTTCGAGGAGTATAATATATATTCGACCACACCTTGGCATCATCATGCTGACGTATGAAGCCTTGAAAGGAAGTGAGGTACCGTGACGACATAATATTTCTTGGAAAACCATATTTGTAGTCTCTTACTTCCTTACCCGTCATAAATACCTTACATTCTTGGATACATACTAATGACATAGGAAGAGGAATAATGAGGAAGTGGTACGTCCGTCTTGAGCGTGGGACATGTCGAGCTAGAAAGTAAATATATTCTCTCTATTAGCGGGAGTTCATTGCCATTAAATTACTCTCCTCAATTTCTTTTCTTTTGTACCGTTTTCCAATTTATTTCTTTTGGAAAACCAAATTTACACTTGTTTAAAATAATCTTTTTTCAGATTTATCTTTTTATTTGCGATTAAGTTCTACTCTGGCAGTACTTCTTTTATATCTCTCGTTTTACTTTTTTCTTCTACCTAAATAACTTTTTTCATAATCAAAATTTATTCACGTGATTGTCGCTATGTATAATCTTTTTAACGGCTTTTCTCACTAATCCTAACTACAAGACTGATTTCGATCTATTTTTTAGATTCAGCATGCCTTAAACTATGAAGCTTTTAATGATAATTAAGTCAACTGATTGCTACCTGAAATTTATCGATTACCCTCAAAAAACAGAAAATTGACAATTAATACCCCCTTCGGAAGCCACTATGCACGGATTGTCCACTTCTCGCTCAAATTGATATTATTGTAATCCTCACCTTATCATCTGCTCCCCTTTATTGCTTTCATGCCCAAAAATCATAGTAGACCACCCCGTTTGTCTAGTCAGAAATCACCCGCTGGAGCTTGTCGCCTATACCCGGGTAGAAATCGAAGTGCCGGAAGTACCCTGAGGGCTGCAAACAAGAATGCAGTGATGCAGATGAGTAATTCGAGGGGTTTATAGCTTTCGAGCTCGTCTAAAAAGTAGACTCAGAGGGTAACAGAGGGTCAGACTCCGAAGATGGAAAAGGAGAGTACCAGGAATTCGAAGGTGGAGATCGGAAGGGCGGAATGGGTAACTTCGGAGAATGGAAATTTATTACATGGAATTTGTATATGTAAGCTCCGGCCGTGGGCCTCGTTGAAGCGACATTACATGACTTTGATTTCCTGCAGGAAGCAATGAGAAATCATGACGCTTCAGTAGTATTCTGGGGACTACAGGAGCACTTAAGATGTCTTGAGGGAGGTACAGGTTCTGATGTAGACGATGAGGGTTTTGCGGAGGAGATTGATTTAGTCTCTTTGACGCAATATTTAGAAACATTACTGCTTCTAAATGAACAGCTTTCTTATTTTTCTGGTACTTTACGTTTTTCATCTAGGTTTTCGTTTGAATAAAAGTGTACATAAGTTGAAAAATTTTCTTTTTTAGAAGAGAGAAAGAAATTTAGGACTCTAATTCGAACATTCAACATTTAATCAGCCACCTTGAATCTATCTGAGGTGTTAGAGTGTACTTCGTAACAGTTGAGCACTAAATCAGTAAATACACTTTCACCTTCACTCTTCTGTTCTGTCCGTTAGCGTCTACTGAAGCGCTTTAGTTGCCTGGAAAACTCTCTTCCTAGCTGGAGCTTCATTATTCCGTTGACACCGATCTCACCCTATTAACCTCAGTACGACCTAAGAAAACACCCAGTCTCACCCACCGATACGCTATGAGCCCTGTTTATTCCACCGTGCATGCCTAGATGTGCCTTTCTATACATTATCCGTCTGCTCTCATCGCAAAAAGAGCCCCAACTCCGTCACATTCTCTTCGGCCCCTCCAGATCCCCGCTCTACCTCTCGAGAGTCCCGGAACCTCACCTTGCGATCACTGGGCACTTCTTTATCCACAACCAAACCCCCTTAGTCAGAACTGACGAGATCTCTGCTGCAGATTTCCTCATGTTGCCTATTAGAGCTCCGGTGCCCATGGCTGCTCTCCCTCGTAAGGTCGTCTCCGCATTATCACAGGGCAAAGGGTTTGCTGCGCCCGTTTACATACCACCATCGACCTCCAGCATGCAATTTATTCCATCTCCAGCCTAGGGAGCGTCAAGAGACCCACTATATCACTTCCTCCAAACTATCGCATCGTCCTTAACCTGTGATGAGCGAGAGGGCCAGGTCACCTGACCAACCGTTTGGTCACTTCCTTCTTTTGGAATCCTGTCTTGAACGCCTGGTGGTCGCTCACTAAAGTAAACTTCTCGAGCGACAGAAGGTGTACACTGAACTTCCTCAATTCAAAAAAGACCATCGGTGCCTCTTTCTCTCATACACAATATCTTCTCTCCATTTCGTTCAACGTTGTATTGCAAAATTGACTGGAAGCAAACTTCTAATTTCATCCTTTTGTAACAAAAAGGTCCCAACTGCATGGTATCATGCATCCGTTTCTACTATAAATGAAACCTTGAAATCATTATATATGAGGACTAGAAGGGTGCAAAGATTTTCCTTAAGCACCTCGAAAGCCCGTTCCACGCCCTTTTTCCATAAGAATTTTCCGTTCTTTGATGTGCCAGATTGAAGCGGGGGAAATTTGGGGTGTTTTTAATGCATGAAAAATATGGTCAGCTGTTCCCTGAGGGATTTCGTGATGGTAAGATTGAAGCGGACTGCTATTTTATGGAATACTTAAAGAGCCTCCTATAGTGCGAAGCGAGTCCAAGAAAATTTCTTAATCCATTTTCCGAAAATGCCCAGGGTACCATTTTGATTTTCGAAACCTCGTCTGGTTCTAATTGTACTCTTTTCCTATCGAATATACGGCCGCGTAGTTTTGCAGATGTCTGCACGATGAAACATTTGCTCAGCTTAATCCTCAAACAGCTTCTCGATATACTTTTAACCACTTATTCCACTTGATTCAAATGATCCTCCAGTGTCTTCGAAAATATCACCATATCTCTGATGTATAATGTATACCATGGCAAAAGGCAGTCCATACAGGACTTCATTCAAAATTCTTCAATCGGTAGCCAGTGCGTTCATGAGGTCCAAAGGCATCATTTCGAATTTGGAAGTTAAGCTTTTACACGCAAAGTTCGTTCTTTCTTTGCGTTATTTATCTGAGGAAATAAACCAGTAGCCGCAATAACCGTCGATCGTTTTGAAACATTTCTCATCTTTCACATTATCGAGAATTTCTCCATATTACGAATTTGGAACCGATCTTGTACTCTCTTTCGGTTCAATAACCTGAAATAAACGCTGAAGCTTTCTTTTCCATCCTTTTTGATCGAGATGGCAACTGGGAACGACCATAAAGAAGACGTGTGTGATGTAATAACATTTTAGCATCACTTTGACGTTCTCTTCAATTACCTGGTCCCAGTTCCGCGGCTACTGCCTAGGTTGATGATATATCGGTTTTGGTTCTACTCATGCAAAGGCGTGATTTAAAGGAACATCTACCTAGCGCAAGTCTGAAATATCCCATCAAATGATTTCTAAATTAAAGTGTCTCGAAAACGTGCTTGGGTGCTATGGAAAGGAGATGAAAGGTCTTTGTTTCTTATTTCTCCAGCTGTCTTTTCTCTTTCTGTTCTAACTGTTTTGGCAGGAAACTTCTTTTTTTCTCTTCTGAGGCCAATTTATTCCCTCAATATCTCATTCAGTTCATTTTGTTTCGGTTTTTTCAGGTCGAAATTGTCCGAATATCGAGAAGCTCTAAGGTTTGCTCTCATCTTCGCAGTCCCTATAACCATCCATTTCGATTAAGAACAAGAGTATGAACCCTCCCACGTGGTGCTCAGCATACTTTATTCCGAGTTTGAGTCCAAGAAGTCATTTTGACCCTTAGCCCTCGAATCTCCATTTTCTTACTGGATGTTAATTCTTCACTTTTCTTCCCACTTAAATTAGTGAAACTACATCTCTTGTCTTAGTAAAGTTTCATTTGTACTTCTGTTCCCTATTATCTATTTCATAAACTTTTATTACCCAGATTTATGCATATTTCCAATTTTTCATCGTGGGAAGTCAAGGTTGAAGTCAACTAAATGGTCAGGCATAACTAGGAAATCTAAATAAACGTTTAAATCAGAGAAGAATACTGCGATATCTTCGACTGTTTTAATATATTGAGAGAAGGTACCATCAATGACAGTTATTTTACTCGTTATAGGAATAGCATTAATTCCAATGTGAATCAATAAGGTCCCAGAGATCAAGTTGGGAGCACTCCGTAAATCGAACAAAGCTTGAGCCGTGGTTCCCAAAACCTTGGTCAGTACTATTTTAAGACTCCTCTGCGTGGTGGAGGCGGAGTTACCCTTTACTCCTTCCTGCTTGCGGGTGCAATGATGTTCCTCAGTTCTTTCCTCGCTTTATCGGCATCTTTCCCTACCAGCTGGTCGAATGCCATCACTGTTGGCGCTGCCGGCAGTTCGGCCACCAAGATAGTGTCTTTTACGTAACCCACGACATGCTTATATACCCCTTGTTTTCATTTTGCTTTCTCATTTCCCGAGATTTCACGGTCTCCAGTCCTGGAATAGTAACATACAGCTTTGGCCACCGGGTCTGTTTAGGCGCGAATATAATATAGGATATCCATCCCAATCATGTTTTTTCGGTAGAAAGTTGCTTTTCACATCACTTTTTGTCGTATTTGCCTGGGTAAATTCTTCGGCGACCAAAAAGTTGCCGCCAATCTCACTCTACAAAAGTTTCAGCTTTGGACCCGGCGCGCTCCTTATTCCCGAGATATTTGACCGACGGCCATTCTTGCGACCAGTAGTGACTCTCATAGTGACCTTACCGCTCGCATCTATTGTTTCTGTATGGATTCTCTGGTCACCTTTTTGCGAATAGTACCGGCTTATGGCATTTATAGCAAGCGTTAGGTGCGTCGGTAGTCCCAGGCTGATTCTTCTTTGTGGCTAGAGTCAGTCTTTTCGATCGCGATTTCATCATTCAGAGGCGACTATCAAAGCAATTATCCAGCCTTTGTTTGGGGTGTTGAGCACACAAAAGATAATTGATGGTTGAGCTGTTGCTTGACGCTTCTGGTAAACATGCCGAAACATCAGACCAGGGATTATATTGGAAAATTACTCCGCAACAGCAGAGATAAATTGTAAGCGAGTACTGAATTTAAATGTGTTCTAGTAAAAGTGACCCTACAGTTACCAAACTACAAGATTCTGCAGGCCAATATAATAGCAATCAGTGATAGCGACAGCCCAAACATCATGGAAAAATTCCATCAGTCCAATTGGAAGAGAGTCATAAATTAGTTGCTGATTAGTCGGGTCCGAAATGTTTCGGGAACCTCGCCAGATAGCCACTATGGCTTCAGGTAATTCGCTTGACACAAAGTGGTATGATCTTATGTTTTACACTCTTGCTTGGTTACAGAGCACATTTTGAACTGATGTCTTAATTCAGTGTAAATCCGTGGTACAGATTACTAGAGGGACACTGTCAGGGTATTTGAGGTATATTATAAGCATAATCGCTACACTTTGACCCATATCTTTAACATATCTTCGAACAGCTTCTAGAGCTGCTAATTTGGTTACTGACCTTCAGTAGTCCTTTTCCGGATCGATAAGGCCTCCATATATATGCGGGGTCCTTTCGGCATCGCCATTAGCGCCTAAACCATTTCGACATATATCTCAAAAAGTGGGCTATGTTGACTTGCAAATTGCTAAAATTTGGTTCTCCTTTGATAAAAAAGAAGTATGGGAGGAGTCTGTCCTCCATGACCACTCTGCTCAGCATCATATACTAAGCTTGTTCATTTAAACCTGCCGTCTCGTAGAGACAACATGTGGAAGCTAATGAAAGAAACAACTCACAAAAGTCTAGAAGGGCTCCAATAGCTGTGCAGATCATTAATTTGGGCTCTATTCCTTGATATTATCGCTATAAAGCCACTTGAAGACTTCATATAAGTTCTATCCGTTTCCATTCAGAGACCATTCGTCGATGAACCTGGTTCTTTATCTGATCTTTGCGTCTCCCGAGAGGTACGCAAAATGCTTTCCACTTTCTACCCACTACTTTTGCTCTCATTGCGACATTTACATATGTGTAGAGGAATTGTTCTACATCTTCTTGCTTACTACCAGTGACCTAAAATCTAACAGTGTTAAATTCCATTCTGTGCAGGCTTTAACGATTATAATGGTCATGATTATTCAACCAATAATGTTATACAACGTATTGATTTTGAGTCATCGCCATCTACAAGGGTACTAAGTGATAGCGGAAATTTTCTTAAATGAGAAATTTGATTCCCGTTATCTAAAAGCGGTAGTGTTGTGAGCGACAAAAGTGCTACCTTATGGTAGCAATGGGAACAAAAGTGGATTATATGGACGCAAGAATCAGGGCCTACGAGCTTGTTCGGAAGGGGGCAGGTTGTACCGCCACTTTGCGAGCGACTGAATCGCTACTGTAGACGTGGCACGGAAAATGTGATTAGCGAAAGTGAAAGATGGTAAAATGTTAGTGAATTTTTATAATCGCAAAAAAGGAAAGCAACAGTACGAAAGGAGAGATATGCTTGTAGGTCCACTTTAGACGTTGGTAGGAGCGGCGATGTAGTTGAGGCGATGTTCAGTACTGTAGATGCTTATTACCAGTCTATCCGATACTCGGTAGACTGGGTCCTTTATATACATTGCTAGAATGGGTCTAGACGATAGTTGCTGTGGGGTTGATGTACTAAAGGATAGAAGGAATCATTACACTAAAGCGAGGTGTTGCATTCGAGAGAGAGGTTGCACTAGAGAAAGTAGCTAACTAAATGGTTGCACTAACTATTGACTGCATCTGTGGTTTCAGTACTGCACGAAATTAATTGCATTGTTCCTTATTACGGTGTATGTCTATACTTCCACCTTTTTTATTTTCCAGTAACGCAGCGACGAATCAAATTGTAAGGCTTCACGGAAGATCCATTGTTCAAAATTAGATTCCTATTTGTTGAACTCAAGTATACGTAAGAGAGAGGGAGAGGGCCAATTTGAAATTTTTATGAAGGCGTCTGCAGGGTTAGATATTTCCTCCTGATAATATGCGTTCCGAACGCTCATGATTTCGATCCTTAGTCTCTTTTCTTTGATTTAGAGCATTTCTAGCTACGTTGAAGAGTGAATTTGAATTTATAAACACGTTGAGCGGTGCAGTTTGAACGTATATTAAGTTTAGATCTCTCTCCAGTTTGTATGCAAAATCAAATGCATCCGCGAAGGCATAGACATCACTACCGAGAACAGAACGGGTTACACGACTGCTTTTCAAAATTGATTTCGCCAGTACGTGACAATGGACATTTTTTTCTACGAGAAGGATAATGTATTTATGCTGCGATGTTAAGTCAGAGTTGTTTTCGAATGAAGAATCCGATTACCTATTGCGTCGAAGGCTAGATTTGTCCAATGCGTGATATTGAAGATGAAGATGAGGTGCGCAGTTGAGGTATTTCATAACTTTGTTGATTGACTTAATTTCAGCGGCGCCGAATTTGTTCTCACTAATTTGAGCCGCGAACTGAAATGTACATGAAGTATCTTGCCGAGTATGAAGAGTCCATGAAAAGGTTGCGCGAAGATATTGATAGTCTGAAAGTGTAGAATGCATTGGTAGTTCCTTGATTATTGCTTTCAATGGTCTCTAATTTGGAATTTTTCTACCTGGAGTTGTTTAAACGTTAACACCAGCAAATTAGGTGTTGTCAAAATCTCGCTCTCTAGATTTGAAGCGTTCCAGGGTCTTGTCCGTCCCTTTCAAGAGTTCTTTGTTTCTAAAAATAATGGAGTCATCGACATTTGTACCAATTAAGCCAAGTGGCCCACCTTTGTTATGTTTGAAACAAAGCGACATGTCAAGAGACATCGGTTTCATTTCAAATTTCTCAGTAAGGTGATGCAAAATGGTACAATTACAGAGGTCCCCGGCATCAAGTCGGCCGTATAGTTCTTCCAATAATTGAAAAAGTTCTTCTGATGCGAGATTTATCCCTTTGTTTGGTTTGACGTATACTTTGCGCAAAACCTGTTCTGTGGATTGAAAATATTTTGGCCGAACACCATGGTTCCATAGACGTAAATTGTAATTGGTGGCTACTGATGCGATAGTACGAGTTGATGATTGGCCAAGAGGAGTGTAGTCGTGTACTGGGTAATCATTTTCTTTTTCACGGTTACCTTGCTCTATGATTCGTGCTTTGAAGGTTGCTAAGTCCGGTCCGACGTTCTTAATAGAGAGGAACAATCACCGGCTCAGAATATTCGCAATATCGGGTATGTCACCTTTGAGAACAACTTTCCAAGTACCTCTACCACTGAATCCTTGACTTTACTTTCCTTCGACATCGATTAACTCGTGTGATCAACAGCATAGATAGGAAGGGTGAATCATTTCGGTGATGAGTGAATAGGGATACAATGATGGCTGTTTTCATGAATTTTCGATGCAATTGGGTAGCATATTGAATGTAGGATGTATGAGTACTTGTCTTCGAGATCTGTAGGGTCTCATATGTAAGGACTGAGTTGCGATATTGAATGTTAAACGATTTCTCCATTGCGGTCCAGAAAGGCTTGCTTTTCATCGATATGAGTGATCTTGAAAGGACCTGTCCACTTCGTTTTTTTCTTTTCTCGATAGACAAGAACTTTTTCTCCAACTTTGAATGGATATTTAGTGGCCGCTGGGCGTTTTGACTGAAGTGCTAGCTGGATTCGGGGTTGGCACGTGATCATTTAAATTTCGGCACGACCTGCTACCAAAGCCCTCATTCTGTCTTCTTGGTTTGGTATGAATGTATTCACAGCGGGAAATCTTGGCATAGTACCGTAGACAAGGAAGGAGGGGACGAGTCCGTCTGAGTTCACTGTGCCGTTCATAGCTTTGACGGAACGCTGTAAGGCGAGGGCAAATTCGATGCCGGGGTGGTCGAGGCGAATGTTCCAAAGTATTCGACGAAGTTGCTTGTGGTATCGTATTCCGAATCCAAGAGAATTGTGAGATTCGGTTTCAGATAATTCCAGTTTTATTCCAGCCAATTTAGTTATATTTCGGAAGCATGGGGAGATGAAGGCGGATTGTTGATCATCTTTGAGTTTATTCGGGAACCCAATGTACACTGTGGCAGAGCATTTTAGAAAAAAACGCCAGATATCGTCGACAGATTGTCATATTTGGATATCAGCGTCACTGAAGTGCGTTTTGCAGTCAACTACGTGAAGTACGGCGCGTCCTTCTTCAAACATGAGGTCTAGGGCGAGAACAGCGTTAAACAATATATGAAAGGGTAGGGATACTTTAAATGATTGTGGTTTCGGAGAGATATGTTGACAGGTAGCGCAAGCTTGTGAGATGTCGTTGATTGTTTGTAGTGTGCCCTCGGATGCTTGATTTGGGTGGATCTTTTTGATAATTTCGTACTTATTTTTAGCAGAAGGATGGAAGAAGTGAGAGTAAAGACGTCTCAATTCTCGTTTTGTGAAAAAATTACGCTGAAATTCCGTAGTGGTGACCGAAGTTTCGTGTGATGGGAATTTTTGAGCCGAATTGTTTGCTAATGAACACATTGATTAAGTTGTCTGCGACTAGCCCTTCTTTGTAGAGCACGTATAGTCAAAGGAGCATTGGTATTTTGCTCTGACGGCTTCCATTAAAATGAAGAGAAATCACCCATCTGGGGTAGGTATACGAAATGGTATTTTTGCGAGGCTCAGGTGACATCTGTCGTCGAAATGGGAGTATGTTAGCGTTTTTTGTGAATAGTCGTTGATAGTTTTGACCTTTAACATTTTGCAGTGGGCGGCTGCCTGGCTGTGGCCGAAGACATATCTCTATTCACCGATACCCAAGCATATAACTTCGAATGTTGATGAGAATGGAACGCGGAGATCTAAATTGTTCGTGGTGAGAACGTTCACAATTTCTTTTTGCTATGAGTAGTCATGTTTTTCTTTTTTGACCCAAAAATATTGTCGAGATTTTTTTCTGTGCGAAACAGAGGGTGACAATGGAACAAAACTGAGATAGGACACCCGTATTTAAAACATTTATCCAAATCATGGCATTCATTTTCGAGAGTATCTTGAGGACTGCTTGAGGCTGTCTGAAGTGAATTTTGGACATCGAATTTGGATTCGTTGTTGAAAATAATGCTCTGATGTTCGTTTTTAGCTTCGTCACTAAATGAAGGACCCGCTTCAGTGAGCTTTTCAAACTTGTCTAAGTCTGGTTCCATATCGCCAGAACATTCGTCCTGGTATGCGGGGTATGATTAAATTTCCTTTATTGCCTCGAACAGAAAATGTTTAAGGACTTTGTTGTCGTTGCCTAATTTGTTTCGAAAATGATCGAACTTAAATGCTGCTGTCTTTCTCGGGGTTCGTTTAGGGAATGGGTCAGGATATGATCTAGCGAGTCACGTCCCCAGCAGCGGCGAATATCTGTCTGATTTTCAGAGCGACGATGCCGGTAAATGCAGTTCACAGGTTGGTTACGACGCGCTCATAATTGGCTTGAATGCCAACATTCGTGCCATTGGGCGGCTGTTTTCCAAAATTTTTGACGTGCATAGACAGATTTCACTGAACAGTCCGGGGTTCCTCCAATGCTTGAATTGTGGAATGTAGCAGGATGTAAATTTGTTCGAAAGTCATTGCCGTAGGAGTTGCGCGAACAAGAGTGTCGCGGGCTCAGTCACAGCTTCCGACTGGGTTTCACAAGTGCTCTACTTTGTTTCCTTCAGAGCGGCAGTGAAGAGGAGCTTGAGACTAATAATTTTTGATCAACCTTTGTCTTTTATCTAGCGCTGTGCTGTGAGTGCGTCCTTCTGAGACAAACTTCTGAAATGAAAAATTAGAGAGACCGCGGAAGAAGCGTTGTTGGTCCGTAATGCTAGTAACATCTCGGCCCGAAACATTAATGGCTTCTCCAAAGTCTCTTATCTATACTTCAATGTGGGTCTGGTAGTATTTCATTGCGTTTGCTGTGAACAGTAGATGTGGAAACTGTTTTTTTTGTTCTCGGCTAAAGTTGAAATCTCGACAAGCGTAGTTGTACTCCTGAACATATAGTTGAAGGCTCTCGCGCATGCTTCTAGAGAATTGTCGGCAGTTTTGGTTGAGCCTCGGGGACAAAGCTGATGCAAATTGTGCAACAATAGGTTAAATCGGGTCATGATGTGCGATATTGGGAGCGTTTGCGAAGTTACTTTTGCCAACAGGATTGTGTTGTACTGCAGCTTGGGCATTAAGGAGTACTTTGATGTATTAACTTGAGACGGAGCAAATTGGTTCACGATTTATTGTGTATAAACTGTTAAAGACCATTCCTTGGTTACTTTTTGCAACCGTTATCTGATGGCTTTCGCAGAAACGCAGAAAACAGGGAAAGATCCTTGGGTTTCTAATGATGGATTTCGAGAACATTAGCTGGTACTGAAAGTCATTCGCCAGTTTTTGACTAATTTATTCTTCGAGGAGATTGTTATCGCTCTCATAGCCGCGGGTAGTGTAGACAAATTACTTCCATTCATCTGTTTTTAGACGTATGCTGTGTCCAAAAACGAAAGATTAGTTTTTGTGATGATGATTTCGTGCCAGTGGAGGTTATTCGCATCGAATGGCGCATGAGGGCCTGAGTGTGGGGTTTTTTTGTTTTTAGATGGCCGTTAATTCATCCTTGGTTGGGGATAGGGGACAGATGGCCGTTTTGGTAAGAAATTTGAGGGCTTCTTCATGAGGAAGAAGGTCGGGCTTCCGAGCTAAGGCTGGTGGGTATCATAGACTGATTAGTTACTGGGTCGGGGCTGTCGGTTACTAGGTCGGATATATCCGTGGTAGTATAGTCCGTGCTTGTAGATAGTGTAGATGTAGTAGTAGTAGCCGGAGAATTGGAGGTTACTGTGGTCTTCCCGTTGTTTGGTGGTGCACGGCGAGTGGCGCTGCTAGTATTTGCTGGGGATCCAATTTGAGATTTCCAGACAACAAATAAGGATCTGTTGACTTAATTAAAGCACTGAGCCAGTTTGAAGTACTGAATTCCAAGTAATTTAGTTTATCAAAAGTAGATAGTCATAAAAATTTAACGTGAAATGTTGCAATTATAATTTAACTGAAAATATTTCAACTGGGAAAATCACTATTCTTCAATTTTCCTACGACGATACAGTAAAGTATAGTGTCTTTTCCCTTTCAAATGGATTTCTAAATCTTCCCGATAATGTAATCTTTTGTCACAAAGCGGTAAAAGGTGGATGCGTCGCGAGGCACAAGTGTTGCGGTGGCGCTGGGTTTCAGAGTGGTCGTGGAAGAGTGCAGGAGGGAAGCGTTTGTCACAGGGGGAACAGCTGGTTTTGGGTGTGGAGGTGGCGCGTACATTCACCTCCCTCACAACCCACTTTGTGAGGGAGGTGAATGTACGCGTTGCACTCGTGTAGTGTGACGAACACGGGATTGAGCTATACCCTTGTTGGCGATACGATAGCGATGACGGTTTTCCCTGTCGTCAATGCGTTCCAGGTAGCGGTAGTTTTTGTAGCCAATATATTCGAAATAAGAGGCGTGCGAACATATCTTGAGACGCGATGTGCGTAGTTGATAGCGGATTTTGATGTTGCTGTAAAATTGTTGCGTGCGGTTTTTTTTAACGAGGAAGACGACGAGATTGCGATGGCCTTACTCCGTTATCCATCTGTCCCTATTTTCTAGCGCACGTTATATGTGTGCCTCTACAGTGCCCTTTGCAGGCTTTACCATTACAGCCCACCTTCCAGCAAATGTGCTTACAGTGCCGAGTATGTGTTGCCTTTGTCACCACACAATACAGTACTTGAACTCCAACCTGCTGATGTGCTTCGACAGTTACACCGTCCTCTCTGCTACCAAACTCTGTACTTCAGTCCTGCGACACCTAGCCAATCTCAACATCCAGCATACTCATCTATAAAATCGCAGAAAAGAGCTACATCGTCCTGAATGAATGTGTCGCGGACAATGGGGCCCTTATGCGGACACTCCAAGTCCTGCCTCGATCTTTCTGCTTACTACAGGTAACGAGACAGCTTTTAGTCTTTTAAATCAACGCGAAAAAGACGCATATTTATTGGCCGAACATGTTCCTGCCGGATCATCCGGTCTTTTTGCGAATTTCCTCTCTCCTAGTGTTCCTTGGATTGCTTCGATCTCGTAGGAGCGCCGATCGGTAACCGGGCCTTCATAGACTTATTCATCCGGGCCATGGTCGATGGGTGCCGACTCATCCTCAGACTGCTTAACCATGTCCATGAACTTCGCGACCGATTTCACATGCAACAGATCCGTGCTTTGGAATCCCTTCTTACCCACGCGGTTCGGCTCGCCGATCCAAAACACGCTATACCCATTTCATACCTCTTTACTCACTGCAGAAGTCATATTACATGGAATTCCACTAGATCGCACTGTCGGATACCACATGGGAACAAGCCACGCTACCCTTCCAATTGGAAGGTCACATATTTACTCTACTTTCCCCGTTTTTTCACGTTACTTTTCCCCTTAGTATCATCAACGAGGGTCCTGCTCGCGGAGAACCGCAATGTACACGACGCATCGTTCTAGCATCCTCTCCAGTCACCGATTTTGTGGTAGCAGGACGTTTCTGGGCCATTAAGTCTTCTAACGACCCACAGACTTGCCGCTATGCATCCATAGGCACCCTTATTATGTCTTCTTCGGCCTCTATGATCTAATCCTGCCTGCTGCCAAACCGAAAAGAGAAACGGAAGAGTAATAACAGGTGGGACGTCCGTCTCGAGCGTAAGGGATGATAAGAGGGAAAATGGGGGTATTCTCCTTACGCGCACAAACTTACTTCTTTTCAGTTTTCTCCACTTATTCACGTTTGTTTCGTTTCTAAATTCTGTTGCTATTTCTTTTTTTGTCACGAAATTTACATTTGTTTATACTCTTTTCTTTTGATGTTAATTCTTCCGTTCTTCTGCGTTTTGAGATCTTTGTCACCCTAAAGATCTTTTACCTTAACAAATACGTTTACACATGATTTTCGCCAAAAAATACCCTTTTAAAGGTGTTTTTACTGCATCCCACTACAAGACCAATTTTCTCCCGCCTTTTGGATACATCAGATCTGTCAATCTGAACCTGTTGGCGATTTTAAGCAAGTTTGACGGTGCCCGAAATTTATCTTAGTCCATGCAGAAAAAACTCGACAATTCACACACACCCCTTGTCATCCAACATGCACAAACTCCCTCCTTCTCGTCCAATTGCCAAAACCCATCACCCTCGTCCCATTCATGCCTCACTTTTATTCCCGTCTGGCCCAACCGACGTCAAAGACTATCTCCGTCGCCAAACCAGGAAACGCTTGACGGATCTGTTTGCTCGTCACCTGGTGGAGATCGGAACACAGGAATTGGTAGGGGGGACTCGTAGGAGGAGGATGGTAAGGGAGGGTAGTGCTTCGAAGAGTTGGTAGCCCCGAACTCTTGTACGAAATGGAAAAAGGGGAGGAAGAGTCCGAGTCCGAAAACGATACCGGGGAGAAGAAAGAGAAATTTGAAGAGTCTAAAAACGAAGAATGGAGCCTCGAACCGAGTCATATGGGGTGGCAAGGAATCAGTTGGCTGGACCAGGTGGTCCCAGCAATGCACCTAGTTGGGGGGATTTATGCGAGTTGTATTCTTCGCAGAAAGTGTTGGACGATTATGGGCTATTCGCGGGTGTATATGGGAAGTACATGGACATTGGTGATGTATTAAGGGATGGGCTAGATTCTTATCTGGAAGAGGAACATTTTGAGGAGTATATTAATTTGGTTTCTTTCACGTAAATTTTGTCAAACCCTTTGTGTCCACACGAAGTCTTTTCCTGCGTTTTCTGGTGCACCTAGTAGTTCTATCGATAATTTATTTAGAAAATGATTTTTAAAGGTAATTAAACTGATTCCTACATGAAAGGAAAAGCAAGCTGTAATACGGAAATCAGGTACAGTCCCAAATAATTTCGAATTTGAGAGTTAACATCAGACCCAAGAACTTTTATTACAACATTCACAGAGCATAGGTGGTAGAGACAGACCCTTTAGAGTCAGTTACTAGAGTAACCACTCAGCTTTCACGCCCACTCCTCCTCACCGCCCGCTAAGCTCTACTGGATCACTCTAGCCGCGGCGGTGACTCTCACTTCGCTTGGCTAGTGTTATCCTTTTCTTTCGGCGCCAGTTTCACCTGTCACATATCCTACAGCCACTGCAGGAGTGTCCACGGCCGACTGCCCGACCATGCTCCACTAGCATCTCGGCCTACCCGTTTACAATGATTTTCTTACCGCTCACCGACGCCCAGTGCAAACGAACATTATACGCAGCCGAGAACCACTTGGCGGACCCCTAAACTGCCGGTTTCGGTCGCTCGCATCGTTTCAACTCGCTATGTAATTTCTTTGCCTACCGAATTACTCGCACAGCGGATCTAGACTGCCAATACGATATCCTAATCCTTGTTCGGGGAACAAATATCCGACTTGCCGATATTTTCGGTCAAAACACGCTCTTACCTTAAGCCCAACAGGTCATCTCATGGCCTGTAAACGTACCATTGTTCCCATTTTCAAAGAAGGCGTGCGCAAAAGGGCCGCACAAATGGCGGCGCCGCGCGGATATAGCCCACCGAGACAAAGCCAAGAATTGGAGAGCAAACTGTGTCGCATAAAGCCCACTTCGGACAATACCCTCCAAGCACAAAAATACAAATTTTAGCCCCTGTGTCTCGACTCCTCCGGTGCTCCGTCTCCCACCTCCAGTCTGTTCTTCCAGGAGTGCATCCTGCATATCGTAGAGCACTTTAATAAACCAAAGCAGTGATCCACAGGCAACTTTATCAGCACAAAAGTTGCACACTGTTGTCTTCTAGTGTAATTTCAATTCCGTCTCGAGCCCCAATACATGTGACTGATGTGGAACATCCGGTCAGTTCAGAGCCTTTGACAGTCTAACCATGACGTGGTATTGGGTGTCCAACATTTCTTCAGCAGCTGAATTGGGTAACTTTACATAAGCTCCACGATAATTTCCTCTTGAGACGCTATAGTCATCTGACCTAATGTCCGAACTTTTGTTTTCAGATGTCATGGTCTGTGATCACAATTCACTCAGACGCATATAAGATTCCTACATTAAGGTTTTGGGGTCCAGTAGCCCAAGAGGTACTTCGGGGTGCATGAATCTTGAATATTCAAGGGCTGGGATTGTCTGCTACTATTTCTTGGCAAACTCACTCAAGTTGAGCAACGGCTTGACTTTCGATAGGTTTATGGGACTACATTAATGTGTATTTAAACTGAGAAACGCAAGAATGAAGTGAAAAGATTATCACTTCAATCAGATAATCCACAATATACTGGTCAGCCAGCCTTCATCAACTGAAGACACCCGCATAGTCGGACCTGCGGTAAGCAAGAAAGATAAATATTGAAGTAAAGTTTATCTTTGCATTCAGCCTTCAACTGCTGAAGGGAAGAAATTTTGGGGTGTTTTTACTGTTGGAAGATATATTTCATCTATCGTAAAGTTTTTCAGACAACCACAATCGACGCAAAAAGGTGTGTGGACACAGACGTGGGGGAGGAAATAGTGCTAAAGGCGCGATAGGTTACCACCCGCCGTCTGTCTGTGTAGTGGGGAAAATATGGGAACGGTTTGGGTGTTTTACTCTTGCAAGATATATCTGATCTATCCCATGGTTTTCTAGACAACCTCAATCGACTAAAAAAGGGTATACCGACACAGTAATGGGGAAAGAACTACGCTTTCTAAAATGATGCCTTCAGGCTAGCCATCAAGCAGGCCACATTGCACATGACGGCTGCTGCGGCGTGCCTTTGCATCAAAAACCCCCGAACCTTTCCGAAAAAATGGGGTGATTTAATATTTGGAAGATATGATCGGTTGTGGTTTGGAATACCCTACAATGTGACCAGTAGTACCACCTCATTTTCCATAAAGAGTCGACTCAAGGTCTGCATAGTTGATCTCTGAATACTCTCCGCACACTTTCGTGACTTTGAACTCGTAAAGATTTTTCGTTCCGTAAGTTTGGTTTGATTCCTGCTAATAGTGCGACGGTTGGCAGTCTGAAGAATAACTCGCATTCAAGTCATGTGGGAGGTTCTATGGTAGAAAAAAGGAGCATTTCTACCGGCTAAAAGGGAGGAGAGGAATTATGGGTACTTTTCTCAGTGATGGTAAATCTTTACGAGTTGTACAGTGTATGGCATAGAAGCGTGCGGAGGGTGTTCAGAAATTAACTACGAATGCGGGCGGCGGTTGGAAACCTGTCGCCTCTGCATCACTTGGAGACTAAACGCAAAACGGGTAACGAAGTCGCCGAGCTCCTTGAGGGGAGGAACCGCGACAGGAAGCATCGAAGGAAGTAAGTCGGCGGAAAAAGCTTTTGGAGTCGTCGCCCAAGATTCCATAGATATCAATCCTGACGGAGAAGAGGAGGATATCGTTTTGTAGACAGTAAGTGTCGTGATGAAGATGTTTCTAGCGGTCGAAGAGTGTCGTGGCAGCTGTGAAAATTGACCAAATGTTTTTCTCTATCCCGGTGTCCTACAGTGATGCTGAATTGTGGAGATATATATTGTATTTAGGCCCACAATTTATATTTATTGTGAATCATCAAGGAATAATTTTATTTATTTTATGATGGCAGTATTTTATGCTGAATTCAGTGTGAAAAGTTCTTATGTTCTAAAGTTGGGTTTATGTGTTATAAGGCTACAATTATTGCATTTATGCTGCCAACAAATTATTATCTGGATGATTGCTTACCAGGAAAATACTAAAATAATTATTGGTGAGCCTGAATCATGCCTACCAAAATTTTTGCACGGCTCACCTGATTTTTGTAACAGTTTCACCCTGGTTTAGAGTATAAGCAGACCTAGGTTGTTAGAAATATTTTTTACATCCTCGGGCTATCGAAATATACTCCTCGGTCAGCTATCATTAAATTTGGTGTCCTATTCATTATTGGTTCTAAGTCGAATTGTGGCATTTATTTATTTATTCAAGTTGGAACTATTTATTTTTTTGGATCTACCTATCTCATTTCTTTGTAGCAGCGCCTGTGGTAATCGTACTTGGCGAGATGTGGCGGCATCGGAGGGTGGGCAACAGTAACGTTGACGGCAATATCGGTACTGCAAAGCCCGTAGCCAACGGGAACGTAAATCTCCATTCGTAACGCTGGGTCTCCGAATCCAAAGACGAGTTGGGAACCTGGTAGAAAGCGGATGCCCGACGAAGGTGACGATCACAACTTGTTTGCAGTAGCGGGCAAGAACGTTGCGGAGGATGTGGTGACGACGAGTCATTCCGTCTTCGTATTTGCAGGTCAACGCGTGTTGACTACTTGGATCTAAGACGGGTGCGATGTCGGCCGAGCGGCGAGAGCAGACCGGACAGCGAGTAGATCCAGGGAATAGCGCGATGCCGAGACGTAGAGCCAGAGCGACTTTCCAGGCGGAAGAGGACATGTACGTACCGCGGTGGGGGTGAGGAAGCGAAGAGAAAACAGTCGATGCGGAGGATGTGCGCACGGAGAGTAGCCGTGCTCGGTCGTGGGCTGCCGCGGACGAGAACAAGCCATCGGACTTGAACAGCATGAGTTCAGTTGTGATCGCAGACAGGAGCCTTTCGCCGGGGACCGGCGATGAACAACGCTCAAAAAGAGCCGTAGCTGTAAGCGAAGAAGACAGCCGCGGGTGGCGGGAGGATAAGAGCGAGATGGCAGACCGAGGGATCTCTTCCAAGTGGCGGTCCTGGGAAATGGTAAGCAGGTCGTAGATAAGTCGAAAAGAATCAATTACAGATGCTGCGTATGCAGCCCCGGAAATGTCTGAAGATTACAGGAGACCTAGACCGCCAATCGAGAAGGGGAGAGAGGCTTGGAGCCAGGCTCGCTCTGGACAGGGCAGCTGCAATTGGTGGAACGCTTCCCTCTGCTTCTGATCGAAGCTAGCGTCGAGAACCATAGATTGAGTGTAGCTCTCAGTGATAGGGGTAAATCGGCGGGGAAGAGATCTTCAGAACCAATTACCCTGAGAAGGAGGTGTTGCGAGCGACAAAAGTGCTGCCGTGGTATTGTTGAACGAACAAAAGGGAGTGTATATAGAAGAGAGTTGAGAAAGCTACAAGCAAGTATAAAAGGGGCAGGGTCTACCACCGACGCTCTGCGACCAGCTTAGGAAAAGTTTTCTTGGGTCTGAAGTTGACTCTCAACTTCCTACTACTCGGGACTTGGATTGAAGTTGTCTGCCAACTTGCTTCACCTCCACTAAAGGAAGCAGTTTACTCGGCTTATATAGACTTTTGGCTACCCCAAAAGTCTCAAACAAACATACAAATAACCATAAAATATATTCACGGTAATCGTGTGAACCAGAGAGACTATTAGAAGATATTTCCTCAAGGTAAATATCTAGGTGCCATACCCATGCCAGCCACCCATCGGCCAGGGGTGGGAATTGATGTGGCCATTATATAGACCTTTCAGAGCTACTTGTAGTATCACCCACAACCTGGAACTGTACTGACATCTACTATGACAGCGTGTCCTAAAATGAAAAAATCAACCGACGAATTTGCCACACTCACCCAAATTAAAAATATCTTGCAAATTCAAAAACTGTAAAAATATCTTCCCAATTCCGATACTGTATACAATCATGGTCCTCATCTAGATTTTTTTTCGTGTGCGAATTTGCGCACATCACGCCCTCTCGCTCAAGACGAACGTCCCGACTCGTCACTGCTCTTCTTCTGCTTACGTTAGTGTTCGCTGTCTTATTGATAAAATGTATGGTCTCTCAAACGGGTACGGATGCAACTGATTACCAATATGATGCTCTAAAAAGTAGGTTCGCATTACTGGTACCTCACTTTGTAGCATAGCCTCATATATTGGTTTGATAACATCGAGGTGGGGTTGAATACATTCTTCTTCCGTGACTCTTCCGAATCTTCCAAGAGTGAAAAAATATATGTGATATGCGAACTCTTCTGGAAGATGCCGGAGGAACGGATGCCGATAAGAAAAGAAGACGCGCATCATCAAGAACGAATCTTCGTAAGATAAGTGCGGTCCATGTAGCGCCCTAAAACATAAACAGATGCTTATCATGAAATAAGAATTGACCTGCGCATCGTTCGCATCCTCGGAGATATTGCGCAGCCAAAAAGATAATCTTCTTCTTCCGACTGTATGCTGTGCATGGTTGTGAAGGAGAGCTAGAGATGAAGTTGTGGTGGACGGTCCCGATGAATGGCCGCGACCAGCTCTTGACGTACTGGGACCTGCACGAGGTCCTCTCGGGGGACGACCGGAACCTCTTCTGGGCGGGTTGTTGTCTCCTGAAGGTCCTCCTCTGGTCATCATCACTGCTTCAGGAGGATCCTCGCCGCCTCCAACGTTCCCAATTTGTGGCGGAGAAACGTAAGGTTCCCATAGAGGATACGGGACCAGCCTGTATTCCATATCGGGGGTAAGGCGTAACCTCTCAGTCGCACGTCTTGGTTGTTCTTGAGAAATACGTAAATTGGACGGATAATATTCAGATACGTTTGCGACAAGTCTCCAGCAGCTACCATTCTATATCTTCCTATAGAGTAATAATATATTACCTCCACAAACTCTGGACCTGCTTCCGTGAATCTTCCGTTTTGGATGAAAATAGAACTCTTATTAATAGTCGGAAATCCTCTTGAGGTAGCAATGGTCCGTTCAACGTACGAAAACATAGGCATACATTAATGTAGAAATGGATGATTACGTGGAGTTCGTAGTAGTCCGCGTAATCGAGATGATCCATTCCCAGCCCTTTTTCCTCCCATAGGAATCATTCTATAGTTAAAGATGAGTATGCCCCGTGGTTGCGCATAGTCCTGTGTGAGAAGGATTCTTCAGGCCTCGATGGTAAGGGACCAGACGACGTGCATGGATGGCCCTCCTTGATCTCTTCCCTGAGCTTGAACAGAGCTGATAGTGCGGGTGTCTTTCCTCCGTGACGATGCAAGGGTTCGAGTACTTGGTTTGGAAGGCCGACTTCACAGCCTGCTGCATTGCTTTTCCATGTACTACAAGTACTTTAGAGCCAACTGAAAAGGTTTGACTGCAGGTTCTGCATCCTTATTTCTTGTCTTGTTAGCGCGCGGTGTGATCTCAGCCTTCGGTGGCCAGTAGTTCAACTTCCCTACTCTCTTCATCGATAATATTTGTTTCCATGTCTCTCTGTAACATTCTAGGAGCCCTTCCGTACATTAGCTCGAATGGTGAGCGTCCATTTCTTCCTCTTCTTCGACGGTAGCCGTATAACACTTTTGGTAAGGCATCTTCCCACTGGATTTCATTCTCCGACATAGTTTTCGATATTGCTCGTTTGATGGTTCCAACCATCCTCTCCGCTTTCCGTTGGACATAGGAGCGTATGCGAGAACGGTCTTCAGCTGAATCCCTTTCTCTTCCAAAAAACGAAGCAGTGAAGTTGCAGTAAAACAAAGGGCGTTATCCGAGATGATCCTTTTTGGAAGACCAAACGGTTCAATTATTTCTTTTTCGATGAATCTCAGTACCACCTCAGCATTTGCCTCCTCAACTGCAACTGCTATTGGCCATCCAGTAAGATGTTCCCCCCTATAAGGAGATATTTGTTTCCGGAAGAAGTTTCCTTGAACGGGCCCGCGAAGTCAATTGAGAAGGTTTCAAAGAGACCGGAAACTGGAAAACTTAGAGTTGTCTTATACTTCCGTATTGGAGTGAATTTTTGGCAGTTGTCGCAGCTTTTCACGAAGTTATAGACGTCCTTATGGATACCGGGCCACCAGAATCTCTCAGTTACGAATTTTTTGGTTGTTTCGAGATCCCAATGCCCTAGCTCATCATGGAAAGTCCTCAAGATCTTCATTCTTTCTTTCAAAGGGGCCACTAGTCGGGGACCGGCTTTAGTGTGCCGGAAGAGTTTCCCATTCCACAATGTAAAAGCCTTTTGATTCCTGCGTACCCAATTTCTGTGTTCAAGATCAACTTTCTCATTTCTAGTCCATCGAGGAATTTGATCAGTCCGTGAATATTAGCTTCGTACTCGTTATCGTTCGGCAACTGCAACTCGGCGACTCCGACGATGTCCTCCGAAGCTTTTTCATTTGGAATCAGTGCGTCCCTCAAGCGGGATAGGTAATCGGCAGGCTGATTATTGCGTCCGGGTCTTACACAATTTCAAACCGATATTCTGCGAAAATGTCGAGCCATCGGGCCAAGCGGTGATGTACATCCTTCTTTTGGAATGCTGTTTTAAGTGCCTGGTGATCAGTTATCAAGACAAATTTCTCGAGTGATAAAAGGTATACGCGAAACTTTTTCAGCGCGAAGACGACAGCTAGCGCTTCTTTCTCGCAGACTGAGTATCTCTTTTCCGCGTCATTCAGAGTTCGGCTTGCGAATTGAACAGGGTGTAGTCTTCCGTTTTCATCTTTTTGGGACAAAACGGCACCCAAAGACCGTTCTGAGGCATCTGTCTCCACAACGAATGGTCTCTTGAAATCTGGGTACATGAGAACTGGGGGGACACATAGCTTATCTTTAAGCTCCTGAAATGCAGTTTCCATTTCCTTGTTCCAGTAAATTTTCCGTTCTTCGTAGTGCTGGCATGTAACGGTGCTGCAGTCTTGGCGAAATCTTTGATAAATCTTCTGTAATATGAGGCCAGTCCTAAGAAGCTTCGGACCTCCGTCTTTGAAGCGGGCCTTGGTGCCAACTTTATTTTTTTCGTTTTCTCTGGATCCACTCTAATTCCCTCTTGGTCGACGATATGACGAGTAATTGGATAGAAGTTTTCGCAAAGAAGCATTTGCTCAACTTAATTTTCAAGCTATACTCCGATATCCTCTCCACAACTGTCTTGACGTGCGAGATGTGCTGATCCAATGTTTCTGAGAATATGACGACATCATCGATATAGACTCTTGCGAATGGAAGTCCTTTCAAAACCTCGTTCATCATTCTTTGGAATGTAGCTGGTGCATTCATGAGACCAAAAGGCATCACTTCGAACCTGAACGTACCGGCTTTGCTGGTAAAGGTTGTTTTTTCCTTACATTTTTCATCCAATGGAATCTGCCAATAGCCAGTGTAAAGGTCAATTGAGGTGAAATATCTCCCGTCCTTCAGGTCCTCGAGGATCTCCTCCATGTTCGGAATCGGAAATCGATCGGGTATCATTCTCTGGTTCAGTTGTCGGTAATCGACGCAAAAACGCAGCTTTCCATCCTTCTTTGGTGCGACCACAACTGGAAACGACCATGGGGATGAAACTGGTCGAATAATATCATTTTTCAGCATACTTGTAACATTTTCTGAGATAAATTGGTCATATTTTGGCGGTTGACGTCTAGGCTTGTGGTAAATCGGTTGAGTGTCGGTAAGTTCGAACGAGTGAGTAACCGGTACACTTGCTTGTCTTAAATCTGAAACGCTCCATGCAATTACTTCGGAAGATGTTAACATGTCGGATATTTTCAGTGAGGCGGGGCGGGAAGGTGCTGCACTTTTCCTTGGATTTCTGCCATTTGGCGCCCTTTTTCTTCTTGATCCTCAACCTCAATATTTGAAGGACCTCTTCCGTCGTGCTCACATCTTCATATATGGAATTCGACGTATTCTTATTTTCTTTGCAAAGGTAATCTTCTTTCATGCTCCGAATTCTGTCCTTTGATTCGATATCATCGCAAAAAGAAACACATTCGGGTTTCAAACTTATCCTAGAATCCCAGTCGTCATCTGTTTCAAACCCGGAATCATAATCGTCCCATGCCATGTTCATTACCCCCGAGGGTACCCTTTTCCACTTCCGAAAGTGTTAGTTGGTTCCGAATCTTCGCTGTCATAGCTAGAAGTGAAATCTTCACTGTCCGTTTCTTTTAAATCTTCAGGATGCGTGCTTTTGTCGAAATCCAGGGGCATCTTCACGGTTCTGCCGTCAATATTAACTGAAACCATTTGGTTGCCCAAGTCAATGCATGTCCTAGTCTTTCCATGTGGGCAGCCAATGATTGCATCGAAAGGGAGATCCGGCATGACAAGAAAGTCTACATCAACTTTAGAGTCCCCAAAGAACACGGAAACCTTGTCAACAGTGCCCATGCATTTTGAGACGGTTCCATCCGCTACAGTTATTTTTCGAGTCGTTGGAGTAATTTCGAGACCTAGATCTGTCACCAAAGTTTCTGAAATGAGGTTTGGAACAGCACCCGAATCGAAGAGAGCTTGGGTTTTCATACCCAATACTTTGACTGGTACCAGCTTAAGACGTCTTGGTGCTGTCGAGGCCGATTGAAGAAACAGTTTCTTACCCTTAGCGGACTTATTAGACCTGATAATTTTTTTGAGTTCTTTTCTCGCATCCTCTGCGTCGCCCCTCAAAAGTTGACCAAACGTTATCCCAGTTGGGGCCGATGCAAGCTCAGCCACCAAATTGTACCTCTTCACATACTCTAGTACGTCCTTAGAGATACTCTTAACTTTCTTACTCTTTTTCGTCTTCTTGGCCGGAGTGACTCCCACTCCTGGAACAACTTGATCAGACCTCTTGGTTCGAGGAGGTACAGGTGCTGGGATATGCTCCAGCATTCCATACTCTAGCCTAGGTTTCTTCGATAAAATGTTCCCTTCCCCATCCCTTTTTGTCACATTGACTTGACTAATCTCTTCAGCGATGGATACGTTACCGGCATCCGTCAACCTTTGATCCCTTCTATTTTGTAAGATTTTCACCTCTGGTCCTGACTCACTCCTTGCTTCCGATAAATTTGCTCTTCTGTTGTCTTTAGACCAGCAGTTACTTTCATGATGCCCATATCGACCGCACTTTGCACAACGAGTGTTTCTATGTGGATTATCAGGACACCTGTTTGCAAAGTGTCCAGGCTTGTGACAGTAAGAACAGACTTCTGCGGCCTTAGGGGCCCCAGACTGGTTCTTCTTAATGGTAAGAGTAAGGCTTTCCAACTGCGAGGTTATCATGTCAAGTCGATTATCGAATCGGGTTTCCAACCTTTCTTCCAAGTTTTTGACATCGCTCCTGACAGATTCTAATGCCGCTGCACTAGTAGCCGGCCTTTGATAATTCTTTTCAGGATGTACGATAGACATCGATGTGCGGGTTTCCCTCGGTACCTCACTCAGTGACTGAAACGTCTCCGAATTTTTGACAAATTCTACTATGGTACCCTTCAGTTCATCAAAAGTGTGAGGGCCCTTGATGAGGAGGAAATCGGAGAGCCGCTTATCCCCATAGCCGCCTTACGCAGCATTCCGTACTTGGCTTGGGCGTTGAACCCAGCCTTTTCATAAAGATCACACAAGTACACCAATGAGCTTAACAAATCGTCGAAGTTGAGCCGGGCCTCTATGGCGGTACGAATCATCTCATCTGGTTCTACCTCCTTAGCATACTCTTTCACAAGCCACTCACATACCTCACCGAAGTTACGCCCATTCCCGTTAAGAGACCACCCGTCGATAAACTTGGACTTATATTTGTGCTTTGCGTCACCATGAAGATAGGCGAAGATACTTGCGGCCTTCTCTTCATCGCCCTTCTCTCGCATCACAACGTTGACATATGTGTAAAGAAACTCCTCAACGTCTTCAGTCTTGCCCCTGTGAACGTTATACGAGCAGCGTTGAGATCCATGATTACAGAAAAAAATCCCCCGAAGTGTTCCTTACTACTGCTCAACTCGAATACCTCGGGTGCAACCCCCTCCACAAGAGTACCAAATGATAGGGGTAAATCGGCGGGGGAAGAGATCCTCAGAACCAATTACCCTGAGAAGGAGGTGTTGCGAGCGACAAAAGTGCTGCCGTGGTATTGTTGAACGAACAAAAGGGAGTGTATATAGAAGAGAGTTGAGAAGCTACAAGCAAGTATAAAAGGGGCAGGGTCTACCACCGACGCTCTGCGACTAGCGTAAGAAAAAGTTTTCTTGGGTCTGAAGTTGACTCTCAACTTCCTACTACTCGGGACTTGGCTTGAAGTTGTCTGCCAACTTGCTTCACCTCCACTAAAGGAAGCAGTTTACTCGGCTTATATAGACTTTTGGCTACCCCAAAAGTCTCAAACAAACATACTAATAACCATAAAATGTATTCACGGTAATCGTGTGAACCAGAGAGACTATTAGAAGATATTTCCTCAAGGTAAATATCTAGGTGCCATACCCATGCCAGCCACCCATCGGCCAGGGGTGGGAATTGATGTGGCCATTATATAGACCTTTCAGAGCTACTTGTAGTATCACCCACAACCTGGAACTGTACTGACATCTACTATGACAGCGTGTCCTAAAATGAAAAAATCAACCGATGAATTTGCCACACTCACCCAAATTAAAAATATCTTGCAAATTCAAAAACTGTAAAAATATCTTCCCAATTCCGATACTGTATACAATCATGGTCCTCATCTAGATTTTTTTGTGTGCGAATTTGCGCACATCACGCCCTCTCGCTCAAGACGAACGTCCCGACTCGTCACTGCTCTTCTTCTGCTTACGTTAGTGTTCGCTGTCTTATTGATAAAATGTATGGTCTCTCAAACGGGTACGGATGCAACTGATTACCAATATGATGCTCTAAAAAGTAGGTTCGCATTACTGTACCTCACTTTGTAGCATAGCCCTCATATATTGGTTTGATAACATCGAGGTGGGGTTGAATACATTCTTCTTCCGTGACTCTTCGAATCTTCCAAGAGTGAAAAAATATATGTGATATGCGAACTCTT
>NADL03000627.1:0-340783 GCA_002205965.3 Kappaphycus alvarezii | reverse complement strand
CTCTTCATCGATAATATTTGTTTCCATTTCTCTCTGTAACATTCTAGGAGCCCTTCCGTACATTAGCTCGAATGGTAGCGTCCATTTCTTCCTCTTCTTCGACGGTAGCCGTATAACACTTTGGTAATGCATCTTCCCACTGGATTTCATCTCCGACATAGTTTCGATATTGCTCGTTGATGGTTCCAACCATCCTCTCCGCTTTCCCGTTGACATAGGAGCGTATGCGAGAACGGTCTTCAGCTGAATCCCTTTCTCTTCCAAAAAACGAAGCAGTGAAGTTGCAGTAAAACAAAGGCGTTATCCGAGATGATCCTTTTTTGAAGACCAAACGGTTCAATTTTTCTTTTTCGATGAATCTCAGTACCACCTCAGCATTTGCCTCCTCGACTGCAACTGCTTATTGCCATCCAGTAAGATGTTCCACCCTATAAGGAGATATTTTTTCCGGAAGAAGTTTCCTTGAACGGGCCCGCGAAGTCAATTGAGAAAGGTTTCAAAGAGACGGAAACTGGAAAACGAGTTGTCTTATACTTCCGTATTGGAGTGAATTTTTGGCAGTTGTCGCAGCTTTTCACGAAATTATAGACGTCCTTATGGATACCGGGCACCAGAATCTCTCAGTTAGAAATTTTTGGTTGTTTCGAGATCCCAATGCCCTAGCTCATCATGAAAGTCCTCAAGATCTTCATTCTTTCTTCAAAGGGCCACTAGTCGGGGACCGCTTTAGTGTGCCGGAAGAGTTTCCCATTCCACAATGTAAAAGCCTTTTGATTCCTGCGTACCCAATTTCGGTGTTCAAGATCAACCTTTCATTTCTAGTCCATCGAGGAATTTGATCAGTCCGTGAATATTAGCTTCGTACTCGTTATCGTTCGGCAACTGCAACTCGGCGACTCCGACGATGTCCTCCGAAGCTTTTTCATTTGGAATCAGTGCGTCCCTCAAGCGGGATAGGTAATCGGCAGGCATTATTGCGTCCGGGTCTATACACAATTTCAAACCGATATTCTGCGAAAATGTCGAGCCATCGGCCAAGCGGTGATGTACATCCTTCTTTTGGAATGCTGTTTTAAGTGCCTGGTGATCAGTTATCAAGACAAATTTCTCGAGTGATAAAAGGTATACGCGAAACTTTTTCAGCGCGAAGACGACAGCTAGCGCTTCTTTCTCGCAGACTGAGTATCTCTTTCCGCATCATTCAGAGTTCGGCTTGCGAATTGAACAGGGTGTAGTCTTCCGTTTTCACTTTTTTGGGACAAAACGGCACCCAAAGACCGTTCTGAGGCATCTGTCTCCACAACGAATGGTCTCTTGAAATCTGGGTACATGAGAACTGGGGGACACATAGCTTATCTTTAAGCTCCTTAAATGCAGTTTCCATTTCCTTGTTCCAGTAAAATTTTCCGTTCTTCGTAGTGCTGCATGTAACGGTGCAGTCTTGGCGAAATCGATAAATCTTCTGTAATATGAGGCCAGTCCTAAGAAGCTTCGGACCTCCGTCTTTGAAGCGGGCCTTGGTGCCAACTTTATTTTTTTCGTTTTCTCTGGATCCACTCTAATTCCCTCTTGGTCGACGATATGACCGAGTAATTGGATAGAAGTTTTCGCAAAGAAGCATTTGCTCAACTTAATTTCAAGCTATACTCCGATATCCTCTCCACAACTGTCTTGACGTGCGAGATGTGCTGATCCAATGTTTCTGAGAATATGACGACATCATCGATATAGACTCTTGCGAATGGAAGTCCTTTCAAAACCTCGTTCATCATTCTTTGGAATGTAGCTGGTGCATTCATGAGACCAAAAGGCATCACTTCGAACCTGAACGTACCGGCTTTGCTGGTAAAGGTTGTTTTTTCCTTACATTTTTCATCCAATGGAATCTGCCAATAGCCAGTGTAAAGGTCAATTGAGGTGAAATATCTCCCGTCCTTCAGGTCCTCGAGGATCTCCTCATGTTCGGAATCGGAAATCGATCGGGTATCATTCTCTGGTTCAGTTGTCGGTAATCGACGCAAAAACGCAGCTTTCCATCCTTCTTTGGTGCGACCACAACTGGAAACGACCATGGGATGAAACTGGTCGAATAATATCATTTTTCAGCATACTTGTAACATTTTCTGAGATAAATTGGTCATATTTTGGCGGTTGACGTCTAGGCTTGTGGTAAATCGGTTGAGTGTCGGTAAGTTCGAACGAGTGAGTAACCGGTACACTTGCTTGTCTTAAATCTGAAACGCTCCATGCAATTACTTCGGAAGATGTTAACATGTCGGATATTTTCAGTGAGGCGGGGGCGGGAAGGTGCTGCACTTTTCCTTGGATTTCTGCCATTTGGCGCCCTTTTTCTTCTTGATCCTCAACCTCAATATTTTGAAGGACCTCTTCCGTCGTGCTCACATCTTCATATATGGAATTCGACGTATTCTTATTTTCTTTGCAAAGGTAATCTTCTTTCATGCTCCGAATTCTGTCCTTTGATTCGATATCATCGCAAAAAGAAACACATTCGGGTTTCAAACTTATCCTAGAATCCAGTCGTCATCTGTTTCAAACCCGGAATCATAATCGTCCCATGCCATGTTCATTACCCCCGAGGGTACCCTTTTCCACTTCCGAAAGTGTTAGTTGGTTCCGAATCTTCGCTGTCATAGCTAGAAGTGAAATCTTCACTGTCCGTTTCTTTTAAATCTTCAGGATGCGTGCTTTTGTCGAAATCCAGGGGCATCTTCACGGTTCTGCCGTCAATATTAACTGAAACCATTTGGTTGCCCAAGTCAATGCATGTTCCTAGTCTTTCCATTGTGGGGCAGCCAATGATTGCATCGAAAGGGAGATCCGGCATGACAAGAAAGTCTACATCAACTTTAGAGTCCCCAAAGAACACGGAAACCTTGTCAACAGTGCCCATGCATTTTGAGACGGTTCCATCCGCTACAGTTATTTTTCGAGTCGTTGGAGTAATTTGAGACCTAGATCTGTCACCAAAGTTTCTGAAATGAGGTTTGGAACAGCACCCGAATCGAAGAGAGCTTGGGTTTTCATACCCAATACTTTGACTGGTACCAGCTTAAGACGTCTTGGTGCTGTCGAGGCCGATTGAAGAAACAGTTTCTTACCCTTAGCGGACTTATTAGACCTGATAATTTTTTTGAGTTCTTTTCTCGCATCCTCTGCGTCGCCCCTCAAAAGTTGACCAAACGTTATCCCAGTTGGGGCCGATGCAAGCTCAGCCACCAAATTGTACCTCTTCACATACTCTAGTACGTCCTTAGAGATACTCTTAACTTTCTTACTCTTTTTCGTCTTCTTGGCCGGAGTGACTCCCACTCCTGGAACAACTTGATCAGACCTCTTGGTTCGAGGAGGTACAGGTGCTGGGATATGCTCCAGCATTCCATACTCTAGCCTAGGTTTCTTCGATAAAATGTTCCCTTCCCCATCCCTTTTTGTCACATTGACTTGACTAATCTCTTCAGCGATGGATACGTTACCGCATCCGTCAACCCTTTGATCCCTTCTATTTTGTAAGATTTTCACCTCTGGTCCTGACTCACTCCTTGCTTCCGATAAATTTGCTCTTCTGTTGTCTTTAGACCAGCAGTTACTTTCATGATGCCCATATCGACCGCACTTTGCACAACGAGTGTTTCTATGTGGATTATCAGGACACCTGTTTGCAAAGTGTCCAGGCTTGTGACAGTAAGAACAGACTTCTGCGGCCTTAGGGGCCCCAGACTGGTTCTTCTTAATGGTAAGAGTAAGGCTTTCCAACTGCGAGGTTATCATGTCAAGTCGATTATCGAATCGGGTTTCCAACCTTTCTTCCAAGTTTTTGACATCGCTCCTGACAGATTCTAATGCCGCTGCACTAGTAGCCGGCCTTTGATAATTCTTTTCAGGATGTACGATAGACATCGATGTGCGGGTTTCCCTCGGTACCTCACTCAGTGACTGAAACGTCTCCGAATTTTTGACAAATTCTACTATGGTACCCTTCAGTTCATCAAAAGTGTGAGGGCCCTTGATGAGGAGGAAATCGGAGAGCCGCTTATCCCCCATAGCCGCCTTACGCAGCATTCCGTACTTGCTTGGGCGTTGAACCCAGCCTTTTCATAAAGATCACACAAGTACACCAATGAGCTTAACAAATCGTCGAAGTTGAGCCGGGCCTCTATGGCGGTACGAATCATCTCATCTGGTTCTACCTCCTTAGCATACTCTTTCACAAGCCACTCACATACCTCACCGAAGTTACGCCCATTCCCGTTAAGAGACCACCCGTCGATAAACTTGGACTTATATTTGTGCTTTGCGTCACCATGAAGATAGGCGAAGATACTTGCGGCCTTCTCTTCATCGCCCTTCTCTCGCATCACAACGTTGACATATGTGTAAAGAAACTCCTCAACGTCTTCAGTCTTGCCCCCTGTGAACGTTATACGAGCAGCATTGAGATCCATGATTACGAAAAGAAATCCCCCGAAGTGTTCCTTACTACTGCTCAACTCGAATACCTCGGGTGCAACCCCCTCCACAAGAGTACCAAATGATATGGGTAAATCGGCGGGGAAGAGATCCTCAGAACCAATTACCCTGAGAAGGAGGTGTTGCGAGCGACAAAAGTGCTGCCGTGGTATTGTTGAACGAACAAAAGGGAGTGTATATAGAAGAGAGTTGGAAAGCTACAAGCAAGTATAAAAGGGGCAGGGTCTACCACCGACGCTCTGCGACTAGCGTAAGAAAAAGTTTTCTTGGGTCTGAAGTTGACTCTCAACTTCCTACTACTCGGGACTTGGCTTGAAGTTGTCTGCCAACTTGCTTCACCTCCACTAAAGGAAGCAGTTTACTCGGCTTATATAGACTTTTGGCTACCCCAAAAGTCTCAAACAAACATACTAATAACCATAAAATGTATTCACGGTAATCGTGTGAACCAGAGAGACTATTAGAGATATTTCCTCAAGGTAAATATCTAGGTGCCATACCCATGCCAGCCACCCATCGGCCAGGGGTGGGAATTGATGTGGCCATTATATAGACCTTTCAGAGCTACTTGTAGTATCACCCACAACCTGGAACTGTACTGACATCTACTATGACAGCGTGTCCTAAAATGAAAAAATCAACCGATGAATTTGCCACACTCACCCAAATTAAAAATATCTTGCAAATTCAAAAACTGTAAAAATATCTTCCCAATTCCGATACTGTATACAATCATGGTCCTCATCTAGATTTTTTTCGTGTGCGAATTTGCGCACATCACGCCCTCTCGCTCAAGACGAACGTCCCGACTCGTCACTGCTCTTCTTCTGCTTCCGTTAGTGTTCGCTGTCTTATTGATAAAATGTATGGTCTCTCAAACGGGTACGGATGCAACTGATTACCAATATGATGCTCTAAAAAGTAGGTTCGCATTACTGGTACCTCACTTTGTAGCATAGCCTCATATATTGGTTTGATAACATCGAGGTGGGGTTGAATACATTCTTCTTCCGTGACTCTTCCGAATCTTCCAAGAGTGAAAAAATATATGTGATATGCAAACTCTTCTGGAAGATGCCGGAGGAATGGATGTCGATAAGAAAAGAAGACGCGCATCATCAAGAACGAATCTTCGTAAGATAAGTGCGGTCCATGTAGCGCCCTAAAACATAAACAGATGCTTATCATGAAATAAGAAATGACCTGCGCATCGTTCGCATCCTCGGAGATATTGCGCAGCCAAAAAGATAATCTTCTTCTTCCGACTGTATGCTGTGCATGGTTGTGAAGAGAGCTAGAGATGAAGTTGTGGTGGACGGTCCCGATGAATGGCCGCGACCAGCTCCTGACGTACTGGGACCTGCACGAGGTCCTCTCGGGGGACGACCGGAACCTCTTCTGGGCGGGTTGTTGTCTCCTGAAGGTCCTCCTCTGGTCATCATCACTGCTTCAGGAGGATCCTCGCCGCCTCCAACGTTCCCAATTTGTGGCGGAGAAACGTAAGGTTCCCATAGAGGATACGGGACCAGCCTGTATTCCATATCCGGGGGTAAGGCGTAACCTCTCAGTCGCACGTCTTGGTTGTTCTTGAGAAATACGTAAATTGGACGGATAATATTCAGATACGTTTGCGACAAGTCTCCAGCAGCTACCATTCCATATCTTCCTATAGAGTAATGATATATTACCTCCACAAACTCTGGACCTGCTTCCGTGAACCTTCCGTTTTGGAATGAAAATAGAACTCTTATTAATAGTCGGAAATCTTCTTCAGGTAGCAATGGTCCGTTCAACGTACGAAAACATAGGCATATATTAATGTAGAAATGGATGATTACGTGGAGTTCGTAGTAGTCCCGCGTAACCGAGATGATCCATTCCCAGGCCCTTTTTCCTCCCATAGGAATCATTCTATAGTTAAAGATGAGTATGCCCCGTGGTTGCGCATAGTCCTGTGTGAGAAGGAATTCTTCAGGCCTCTGATGGTAAGGGACCAGACGACGTGCATGGATGGCCCTCCTTGATCTCTTCCCTGAGCTTGAACAGAGCTGATAGTGCGGGTGTCTTTCCTCCGTGACGATGCAAGGGTTCGAGTACTTGGTTTGGAAGGCCGGCCACTTCACAGCCTGCTGCATTGCTTTTCCATGTACTACAAGTACTTTAGAGCCAACTGAAAAGGTTCTGACTGCAGGTTCTGCATCCTTATTTCTTGTCTGTGTTAGCGCGCGGTGTGATCTCCAGCCTTCGGTGGCCAGTAGTTCAACTTCCCTACTCTCTTCATCGATAATATTTGTTTCCATGTCTCTCTGTAACATTCTAGGAGCCCTTCCGTACATTAGCTCGAATGGTGAGCGTCCATTTCTTCCTCTTCTTCGACGGTAGCCGTATAACACTTTTGGTAAGGCATCTTCCCACTGGATTTCATTCTCCGACATAGTTTTCGATATTGCTCGTTTGATGGTTCCAACCATCCTCTCCGCTTTCCCGTTGGACATAGGAGCGTATGCGAGAACGGTCTTCAGCTGAATCCCTTTCTCTTCCAAAAAACGAAGCAGTGAAGTTGCAGTAAAACAAAGGGCGTTATCCGAGATGATCCTTTTTGGAAGACCAAACGGTTCAATTATTTCTTTTTCGATGAATCTCAGTACCACCTCAGCATTTGCCTCCTCGACTGCAACTGCTATTGGCCATCCAGTAAGATGTTCCACCCCTATAAGGAGATATTTGTTTCCGGAAGAAGTTTCCTTGAACGGGCCCGCGAAGTCAATTGAGAAGGTTTCAAAGAGACCGGAAACTGGAAAACTTAGAGTTGTCTTATACTTCCGTATTGGAGTGAATTTTTGGCAGTTGTCGCAGCTTTTCACGAAATTATAGACGTCCTTATGGATACCGGGCCACCAGAATCTCTCAGTTACGAATTTTTTGGTTGTTTCGAGATCCCAATGCCCTAGCTCATCATGGAAAGTCCTCAAGATCTTCATTCTTTCTTTCAAAGGGGCCACTAGTCGGGGACCGGCTTTAGTGTGCCGGAAGAGTTTCCCATTCCACAATGTAAAAGCCTTTTGATTCCTGCGTACCCAATTTCGGTGTTCAAGATCAACCTTTCTCATTTCTAGTCCATCGAGGAATTTGATCAGTCCGTGAATATTAGCTTCGTACTCGTTATCGTTCGGCAACTGCAACTCGGCGACTCCGACGATGTCCTCCGAAGTCCCGTCCCTCAAGCGGGATAGGTAATCGGCAGGCTGATTATTGCGTCCGGGTCTATACACAATTTCAAACCGATATTCTGCGAAAATGTCGAGCCATCGGGCCAAGCGGTGATGTACATCCTTCTTTTGGAATGCTGTTTTAAGTGCCTGGTGATCAGTTATCAAGACAAATTTCTCGAGTGATAAAAGGTATACGCGAAACTTTTTCAGCGCGAAGACGACAGCTAGCGCTTCTTTCTCGCAGACTGAGTATCTCTTTTCCGCATCATTCAGAGTTCGGCTTGCGAATTGAACAGGGTGTAGTCTTCCGTTTTCATCTTTTTGGGACAAAACGGCACCCAAAGACCGTTCTGAGGCATCTGTCTCCACAACGAATGGTCTCTTGAAATCTGGGTACATGAGAACTGGGGGACACATAGCTTATCTTTAAGCTCCTGAAATGCAGTTTCCATTTCCTTGTTCCAGTAAAATTTTCCGTTCTTCGTAGTGCTGGCATGTAACGGTGCTGCAGTCTTGGCGAAATCTTTGATAAATCTTCTGTAATATGAGGCCAGTCCTAAGAAGCTTCGGACCTCCGTCTTTGAAGCGGGCCTTGGTGCCAACTTTATTTTTTTCGTTTTCTCTGGATCCACTCTAATTCCCTCTTGGTCGACGATATGACCGAGTAATTGGATAGAAGTTTTCGCAAAGAAGCATTTGCTCAACTTAATTTTCAAGCTATACTCCGATATCCTCTCCACAACTGTCTTGACGTGCGAGATGTGCTGATCCAATGTTTCTGAGAATATGACGACATCATCGATATAGACTCTTGCGAATGGAAGTCCTTTCAAAACCTCGTTCATCATTCTTTGGAATGTAGCTGGTGCATTCATGAGACCAAAAGGCATCACTTCGAACCTGAACGTACCGGCTTTGCTGGTAAAGGTTGTTTTTTCCTTACATTTTTCATCCAATGGAATCTGCCAATAGCCAGTGTAAAGGTCAATTGAGGTGAAATATCTCCCGTCCTTCAGGTCCTCGAGGATCTCCTCCATGTTCGGAATCGGAAATCGATCGGGTATCATTCTCTGGTTCAGTTGTCGGTAATCGACGCAAAAACGCAGCTTTCCATCCTTCTTTGGTGCGACCACAACTGGAAACGACCATGGGGATGAAACTGGTCGAATAATATCATTTTTCAGCATACTTGTAACATTTTCTGAGATAAATTGGTCATATTTTGGCGGTTGACGTCTAGGCTTGTGGTAAATCGGTTGAGTGTCGGTAAGTTCGAACGAGTGAGTAACCGGTACACTTGCTTGTCTTAAATCTGAAACGCTCCATGCAATTACTTCGGAAGATGTTAACATGTCGGATATTTTCAGTGAGGCGGGGGCGGGAAGGTGCTGCACTTTTCCTTGGATTTCTGCCATTTGGCGCCCTTTTTCTTCTTGATCCTCAACCTCAATATTTTGAAGGACCTCTTCCGTCGTGCTCACATCTTCATATATGGAATTCGACGTATTCTTATTTTCTTTGCAAAGGTAATCTTCTTTCATGCTCCGAATTCTGTCCTTTGATTCGATATCATCGCAAAAAGAAACACATTCGGGTTTCAAACTTATCCTAGAATCCAGTCGTCATCTGTTTCAAACCCGGAATCATAATCGTCCCATGCCATGTTCATTAACCCCCGAGGGTACCCTTTTCCACTTCCGAAAGTGTTAGTTGGTTCCGAATCTTCGCTGTCATAGCTAGAAGTGAAATCTTCACTGTCCGTTTCTTTTAAATCTTCAGGATGCGTGCTTTTGTCGAAATCCAGGGGCATCTTCACGGTTCTGCCGTCAATATTAACTGAAACCATTTGGTTGCCCAAGTCAATGCATGTTCCTAGTCTTTCCATTGTGGGGCAGCCAATGATTGCATCGAAAGGGAGATCCGGCATGACAAGAAAGTCTACATCAACTTTAGAGTCCCCAAAGAACACGGAAACCTTGTCAACAGTGCCCATGCATTTTGAGACGGTTCCATCCGCTACAGTTATTTTTCGAGTCGTTGGAGTAATTTCGAGACCTAGATCTGTCACCAAAGTTTCTGAAATGAGGTTTGGAACAGCCCGAATCGAAGAGAGCTTGGGTTTTCATACCCAATACTTTGACTGGTACCAGCTTAAGACGTCTTGGTGCTGTCGAGGCCGATTGAAGAAACAGTTTCTTACCCTTAGCGGACTTATTAGACCTGATAATTTTTTTGAGTTCTTTTCTCGCATCCTCTGCGTCGCCCCTCAAAAGTTGACCAAACGTTATCCCAGTTGGGGCCGATGCAAGCTCAGCCACCAAATTGTACCTCTTCACATACTCTAGTACGTCCTTAGAGATACTCTTAACTTTCTTACTCTTTTTCGTCTTCTTGGCCGGAGTGACTCCCACTCCTGGAACAACTTGATCAGACCTCTTGGTTCGAGGAGGTACAGGTGCTGGGATATGCTCCAGCATTCCATACTCTAGCCTAGGTTTCTTCGATAAAATGTTCCCTTCCCCATCCCTTTTTGTCACATTGACTTGACTAATCTCTTCAGCGATGGATACGTTACCGGCATCCGTCAACCTTTGATCCCTTCTATTTTGTAAGATTTTCACCTCTGGTCCTGACTCACTCCTTGCTTCCGATAAATTTGCTCTTCTGTTGTCTTTAGACCAGCAGTTACTTTCATGATGCCCATATCGACCGCACTTTGCACAACGAGTGTTTCTATGTGGATTATCAGGACACCTGTTTGCAAAGTGTCCAGGCTTGTGACAGTAAGAACAGACTTCTGCGGCCTTAGGGGCCCCAGACTGGTTCTTCTTAATGGTAAGAGTAAGGCTTTCCAACTGCGAGGTTATCATGTCAAGTCGATTATCGAATCGGGTTTCCAACCTTTCTTCCAAGTTTTTGACATCGCTCCTGACAGATTCTAATGCCGCTGCACTAGTAGCCGGCCTTTGATAATTCTTTTCAGGATGTACGATAGACATCGATGTGCGGGTTTCCCTCGGTACCTCACTCAGTGACTGAAACGTCTCCGAATTTTTGACAAATTCTACTATGGTACCCTTCAGTTCATCAAAAGTGTGAGGGCCCTTGATGAGGAGGAAATCGGAGAGCCGCTTATCCCCCATAGCCGCCTTACGCAGCATTCCGTACTTGGCTTGGGCGTTGAACCCAGCCTTTTCATAAAGATCACACAAGTACACCAATGAGCTTAATCAAATCAGCCGGGCCTCTATGGCGGTACGAATCATCTCATCTGGTTCTACCTCCTTAGCATACTCTTTCACAAGCCACTCACATACCTCACCGAAGTTACGCCCATTCCCGTTAAGAGACCACCCGTCGATAAACTTGGACTTATATTTGTGCTTTGCGTCACCATGAAGATAGGCGAAGATACTTGCGGCCTTCTCTTCATCGCCCTTCTCTCGCATCACAACGTTGACATATGTGTAAAGAAACTCCTCAACGTCTTCAGTCTTGCCCCCTGTGAACGACAGCATTGAGATCCATGATTACGAAAAGAAATCCCCCCGAAGTGTTCCTTACTACTGCTCAACTCGAATACCTCGGGTGCAACCCCCTCCACAAGAGTACCAAATGATAGGGGTAAATCGGCGGGGAAGAGATCCTCAGAACCAATTACCCTGAGAAGGAGGTGTTGCGAGCGACAAAAGTGCTACCGTGGTATTGTTGAACGAACAAAAGGGAGTGTATATAGAAGAGAGTTGAGGAAGCTACAAGCAAGTATAAAAGGGGCAGGGTCTACCACCGACGCTCTGCGACTAGCGTAAGAAAAAGTTTTCTTGGGTCTGAAGTTGACTCTCAACTTCCTACTACTCGGGACTTTTGAAGTTGTCTGCCAACTTGCTTCACCTCCACTAAAGGAAGCAGTTTACTCGGCTTATATAGACTTTTGGCTACCCCAAAAGTCTCAAACAAACATACTAATAACCATAAAATGTATTCACGGTAATCGTGTGAACCAGAGAGACTATTAGAAGATATTTCCTCAAGGTAAATATCTAGGTGCCATACCCATGCCAGCCACCCATCGGCCAGGGGTGGGAATTGATGTGGCCATTATATAGACCTTTCAGAGCTACTTGTAGTATCACCCACAACCTGGAACTGTACTGACATCTACTATGACAGCGTGTCCTAAAATGAAAAAAATCAACCGACGAATTTGCCACACTCACCCAAATTAAAAATATCTTGCAAATTCAAAAACTGTAAAAATATCTTCCCAATTCCGATACTGTATACAATCATGGTCCTCATCTAGATTTTTTCGTGTGCGAATTGCGCACATCACTACTATAGTAGATATGTTGGTTAAACCCGCTGAGGGGGAACATCGGGTTGGTTTACTGCGAGAGTTCGTAGGTCTGAGATCCGATGGAAGTTTCCGGCAAGAAGGAGTTGAAACTACGATGTGTATGTTGTCCCTGACATGAATTCACATGTAACAACAACCGATGCGCACCAACGACACCTAGTTGCCCTCTTCCTCACCTAGGTCCAACTTCTCCCGGTCCAACTCGTCTGAGAGAGTACGCCGTAGTCGACTCGCCGTCACCAGAGTTGAGATCAGATCAGTCCATCCAGGAAACCGGCCCCCACAGGTATTCGGATCGGTACGGTCCCTTCAGCTCCAGGCCGATGGCTACACTCCACGCCAACAGCGACTTCCGAAGGAAGCACGTTGAGTGACAGTTCCACGCTCGAATAGTGGTCACCTTCGCGCCCGTAATACGTCTGCCCATAGACGCTTTCGGGGTTTTGTTGTTGCAACGGGGCTTCCATGGAGGACGAATTTGGCCGCAGAGTGAGGGTCAAAAAGATATACACGTCATGGCTGTAGAAAAGGGGAAACGTTTGGTGTTTTACTCTTGGAAGGTATTATCCGATCTATCCCATGGTTTTCCAGACACCACAATCGACTCAAAAAAGGGTATACCGACACCGTAATGGGAAGGAACTACGCTCCCTTAAATGCTACCTTCAGGCCAGCCATCAAGCAGGCCGCATTGGACATAACGACTGCTGTAGCGTGCCTTTGCATCAAAACCCCCCAAACCTTTCCGTACGTCTCCAGTGCCCTCACAGCACGTTCCTTGCCACGTCATTTAACACTGCACATGCATCCGGGTGCCAACTCCAAGAGTGGAGATTGGCACAGGCACGAGCCTACCTCTGGTGGGGTCGCGATAAAAGATTGATATCTTCCCTGCTTTGCATTTCGCGCCGCATTCAGAGAGGACATCGGTTGAAGGCCATCACTCTCCTGTTGGAGGGAGCGAGGGATTCACGAAGGTAACATCAAAAAAGTCGGTCCCTCCGCTGCTTTCTATTGCCTGGATGTCTGGTCTCGTGCGGTGGAGACCATGGCGTGGCTCTAAGACAGGATGACGAGCAGCTCTTGCGAGTCTTTGCGAGAAGGGTTACTTGGCGATCATGTCGGTTGATCCTGTGGGAGCGTGCCTTTGCATCAAAACCCCCTGAACCTTTCCGTACATCTCCAGTGCCCTGCTAGACAACGCGGAACTTTGTCGGTATATGTGACATGACTGGGATGTGGTTGTTCACAAAGATCGGGATTCTGTGATGCGATGTTGGGCATTAGTTTTAGGAGCTGCGGGAGCTGGGTCTTTGAAACCGGTGCGGGTGTTGTATTATATCTAGAAGTGAGGTCATTCCCGAAAGTGACCATTTCCGAAATTGACGCAATTTTCCCTAAGGCATTAAGCATGGTGGATGTAGGCTCTCACGCTAAGAGATCAGCAGCATGGCCAGATCACCCCAGAAGACGGACTGGAGACCAGCTGTCAGGCATGTAGAATCGGAAATTGATGTTGCTGCGCGTGCCTTTGAGTAAGGACTTCTTTAACCTTTCTATATGTCTCCATTGTCCTTTCTGCCACATTGGGTGTAACATCGCTTAGCAGAGCATGGGCATCCGGGTGCCAACCTTCGAGGGTAGAGATGGGGACGGGAAAAGCCTGCCTCTTGCTGGATTCGTGATGAAGGAATCGTAGCTTCTCAGTTTCTCGCTGCAAAGAGCTAAATTGGCCCCAATAAAGAGGCTCGTATGGGGGGAATGATGGGGTCGTTTACTCCGTCGTCTGGCACTTTTAGCGGGGGAATCTAAAGGGTGTTTGGAGAGAAGGAAAGGAGAAAACAGAAACGGGTCTGCTCTTCCGTGACTCTGTGACTACATCGACATGTCAAGGCAGACGAGGAGGCATGCCGCATTAGACAATTAGGCTCGTGATAGGGGTTAAATCGGCGGGGGAGGAGATCCTCAGAACCAATTACCCTGAGAAGGAGGTGTTGCGAGCGACAAAAGTGCTGCCGTGGTATTGTTGAACGAACAAAAGGGAGTGTATATAGAAGAGAGTTGAGAAAGCTACAAGCAAGTATAAAAGGGGCAGGGTCTACCACGACGCTCTGCGACAGCGTAAGAAAAGTTTTCTTGGGTCTGAAGTTGACTCTCAACTTCCTACTACTCGGGACTTGGCTTGAAGTTGTCTGCCAACTTGCTTCACCTCCACTAAAGGAAGCAGTTTACTCGGCTTATATAGACTTTTGGCTACCCAAAAGTCTCAAACAAACATACTAATAACCATAAAATGTATTCACGGTAATCGTGTGAACCAGAGAGACTATTAGAAGATATTTCCTCAAGGTAAATATCTAGGTGCCATACCCATGCCAGCCACCCATCGGCCAGGGGTGGGAATTGATGTGGCCATTATATAGACCTTTCAGAGCTACTTGTAGTATCACCCACAACCTGGAACTGTACTGACATCTACTATGACAGCGTGTCCTAAAATGAAAAAAATCAACGACGAATTTGCCACACTCACCCAAATTAAAAATATCTTGCAAATTCAAAAACTGTAAAAATATCTTCCCAATTCCGATACTGTATACAATCATGGTCCTCATCTAGATTTTTTCGTGTGCGAATTTGCGCACATCACGCCCTCTCGCTCAAGACGAACGTCCCGACTCGTCACTGCTCTTCTTCTGCTTCCGTTAGTGTTCGCTGTCTTATTGATAAAATGTATGGTCTCTCAAACGGGTACGGATGCAACTGATTACCAATATGATGCTCTAAAAAGTAGGTTCGCATTACTGGTACCTCACTTTGTAGCATAGCCTCATATATTGGTTTGATCACATCGAGGTGGGGTTGAATACATTCTTCTTCCGTGACTCTTCCGAATCTTCCAAGAGTGAAAAATATATGTGATATGCAAACTCTTCTGGAAGATGCCGGAGGAATGGATGTCGATAAGAAAAGAAGACGCGCATCATCAAGAACGAATCTTCGTAAGATAAGTGCGGTCCATGTAGCGCCCTAAAACATAAACAGATGCTTATCATGAAATAAGAAATGACCTGCGCATCGTTCGCATCCTCGGAGATATTGCGCAGCCAAAAAGATAATCTTCTTCTTCCGACTGTATGCTGTGCATGGTTGTGAAGGAGAGCTAGAGATGAAGTTGTGGTGGACGGTCCCGATGAATGGCCGCGACCAGCTCCTGACGTACTGGGACCTGCACGAGGTCCTCTCGGGGGACGACCGGAACCTCTTCTGGGCGGGTTGTTGTCTCCTGAAGGTCCTCCTCTGGTCATCATCACTGCTTCAGGAGGATCCTCGCCGCCTCCAACGTTCCCAATTTGTGGCGGAGAAACGTAAGGTTCCCATAGAGGATACGGGACCAGCCTGTATTCCATATCCGGGGGTAAGGCGTAACCTCTCAGTCGCACGTCTTGGTTGTTCTTGAGAAATACGTAAATTGGACGGATAATATTCAGATACGTTTGCGACAAGTCTCCAGCAGCTACCATTCCATATCTTCCTATAGAGTAATGATATATTACCTCCACAAACTCTGGACCTGCTTCCGTGAACCTTCCGTTTTGGAATGAAAATAGAACTCTTATTAATAGTCGGAAATCTTCTTCAGGTAGCAATGGTCCGTTCAACGTACGAAAACATAGGCATATATTAATGTAGAAATGGATGATTACGTGGAGTTCGTAGTAGTCCCGCGTAACGAGATGATCCATTCCCAGGCCCTTTTTCCTCCCATAGGAATCATTCTATAGTTAAAGATGAGTATGCCCCGTGGTTGCGCATAGTCCTGTGTGAGAAGGAATTCTTCAGGCCTCTGATGGTAAGGGACCAGACGACGTGCATGGATGGCCCTCCTTGATCTCTTCCCTGAGCTTGAACAGAGCTGATAGTGCGGGTGTCTTTCCTCCGTGACGATGCAAGGGTTCGAGTACTTGGTTTGGAAGGCCGGCCACTTCACAGCCTGCTGCATTGCTTTTCCATGTACTACAAGTACTTTAGAGCCAACTGAAAAGGTTCTGACTGCAGGTTCTGCATCCTTATTTCTTGTCTTGTTAGCGCGCGGTGTGATCTCCAGCCTTCGGTGGCCAGTAGTTCAACTTCCCTACTCTCTTCATCGATAATATTTGTTTCCATGTCTCTCTGTAACATTCTAGGAGCCCTTCCGTACATTAGCTCGAATGGTGAGCGTCCATTTCTTCCTCTTCTTCGACGGTAGCCGTATAACACTTTTGGTAAGGCATCTTCCCACTGGATTTCATTCTCCGACATAGTTTTCGATATTGCTCGTTTGATGGTTCCAACCATCCTCTCCGCTTTCCCGTTGGACATAGGAGCGTATGCGAGAACGGTCTTCAGCTGAATCCCTTTCTCTTCCAAAAAACGAAGCAGTGAAGTTGCAGTAAAACAAAGGGCGTTATCCGAGATGATCCTTTTTGGAAGACCAAACGGTTCAATTATTTCTTTTTCGATGAATCTCAGTACCACCTCAGCATTTGCCTCCTCAACTGCAACTGCTATTGGCCATCCAGTAAGATGTTCCCCCCTATAAGGAGATATTTGTTTCCGGAAGAAGTTTCCTTGAACGGGCCCGCGAAGTCAATTGAGAAGGTTTCAAAGAGACCGGAAACTGGAAAACTTAGAGTTGTCTTATACTTCCGTATTGGAGTGAATTTTTGGCAGTTGTCGCAGCTTTTCACGAATTATAGACGTCCTTATGGATACCGGGCCACCAGAATCTCTCAGTTACGAATTTTTTGGTTGTTTCGAGATCCCAATGCCCTAGCTCATCATGGAAAGTCCTCAAGATCTTCATTCTTTCTTTCAAAGGGGCCACTAGTCGGGGACCGGCTTTAGTGTGCCGGAAGAGTTTCCCATTCCACAATGTAAAAGCCTTTTGATTCCTGCGTACCCAATTTCTGTGTTCAAGATCAACCTTTCTCATTTCTAGTCCATCGAGGAATTTGATCAGTCCGTGAATATTAGCTTCGTACTCGTTATCGTTCGGCAACTGCAACTCGGCGACTCCGACGATGTCCTCCGAAGCTTTTTCATTTGGAATCAGTGCGTCCCTCAAGCGGGATAGGTAATCGGCAGGCTGATTATTGCGTCCGGGTCTATACACAATTTCAAACCGATATTCTGCGAAAATGTCGAGCCATCGGGCCAAGCGGTGATGTACATCCTTCTTTTGGAATGCTGTTTTAAGTGCCTGGTGATCAGTTATCAAGACAAATTTCTCGAGTGATAAAAGGTATACGCGAAACTTTTTCAGCGCGAAGACGACAGCTAGCGCTTCTTTCTCGCAGACTGAGTATCTCTTTTCCGCGTCATTCAGAGTTCGGCTTGCGAATTGAACAGGGTGTAGTCTTCCGTTTTCATCTTTTTGGGACAAAACGGCACCCAAAGACCGTTCTGAGGCATCTGTCTCCACAACGAATGGTCTCTTGAAATCTGGGTACATGAGAACTGGGGGGACACATAGCTTATCTTTAAGCTCCTGAAATGCAGTTTCCATTTCCTTGTTCCAGTAAAATTTTCCGTTCTTCGTAGTGCTGGCATGTAACGGTGCTGCAGTCTTGGCGAAATCTTTGATAAATCTTCTGTAATATGAGGCCAGTCCTAAGAAGCTTCGGACCTCCGTCTTTGAAGCGGGCCTTGGTGCCAACTTTATTTTTTTCGTTTTCTCTGGATCCACTCTAATTCCCTCTTGGTCGACGATATGACCGAGTAATTGGATAGAAGTTTTCGCAAAGAAGCATTTGCTCAACTTAATTTTCAAGCTATACTCCGATATCCTCTCCACAACTGTCTTGACGTGCGAGATGTGCTGATCCAATGTTTCTGAGAATATGACGACATCATCGATATAGACTCTTGCGAATGGAAGTCCTTTCAAAACCTCGTTCATCATTCTTTGGAATGTAGCTGGTGCATTCATGAGACCAAAAGGCATCACTTCGAACCTGAACGTACCGGCTTTGCTGGTAAAGGTTGTTTTTTCCTTACATTTTTCATCCAATGGAATCTGCCAATAGCCAGTGTAAAGGTCAATTGAGGTGAAATATCTCCCGTCCTTCAGGTCCTCGAGGATCTCCTCCATGTTCGGAATCGGAAATCGATCGGGTATCATTCTCTGGTTCAGTTGTCGGTAATCGACGCAAAAACGCAGCTTTCCATCCTTCTTTGGTGCGACCACAACTGGAAACGACCATGGGGATGAAACTGGTCGAATAATATCATTTTTCAGCATACTTGTAACATTTTCTGAGATAAATTGGTCATATTTTGGCGGTTGACGTCTAGGCTTGTGGTAAATCGGTTGAGTGTCGGTAAGTTCGAACGAGTGAGTAACCGGTACACTTGCTTGTCTTAAATCTGAAACGCTCCATGCAATTACTTCGGAAGATGTTAACATGTCGGATATTTTCAGTGAGGCGGGGGCGGGAAGGTGCTGCACTTTTCCTTGGATTTCTGCCATTTGGCGCCCTTTTTCTTCTTGATCCTCAACCTCAATATTTTGAAGGACCTCTTCCGTCGTGCTCACATCTTCATATATGGAATTCGACGTATTCTTATTTTCTTTGCAAAGGTAATCTTCTTTCATGCTCCGAATTCTGTCCTTTGATTCGATATCATCGCAAAAAGAAACACATTCGGGTTTCAAACTTATCCTAGAATCCAGTCGTCATCTGTTTCAAACCCGGAATCATAATCGTCCCATGCCATGTTCATTACCCCCGAGGGTACCCTTTTCCACTTCCGAAAGTGTTAGTTGGTTCCGAATCTTCGCTGTCATAGCTAGAAGTGAAATCTTCACTGTCCGTTTCTTTTAAATCTTCAGGATGCGTGCTTTTGTCGAAATCCAGGGGCATCTTCACGGTTCTGCCGTCAATATTAACTGAAACCATTTGGTTGCCCAAGTCAATGCATGTCCTAGTCTTTCCATGGTAGGGCAGCCAATGATTGCATCGAAAGGGAGATCCGGCATGACAAGAAAGTCTACATCAACTTTAGAGTCCCCAAAGAACACGGAAACCTTGTCAACAGTGCCCATGCATTTTGAGACGGTTCCATCCGCTACAGTTATTTTTCGAGTCGTTGGAGTAATTTCGAGACCTAGATCTGTCACCAAAGTTTCTGAAATGAGGTTTGGAACAGCACCCGAATCGAAGAGAGCTTGGGTTTTCATACCCAATACTTTGACTGGTACCAGCTTAAGACGTCTTGGTGCTGTCGAGGCCGATTGAAGAAACAGTTTCTTACCCTTAGCGGACTTATTAGACCTGATAATTTTTTTGAGTTCTTTTCTCGCATCCTCTGCGTCGCCCCTCAAAAGTTGACCAAACGTTATCCCAGTTGGGGCCGATGCAAGCTCAGCCACCAAATTGTACCTCTTCACATACTCTAGTACGTCCTTAGAGATACTCTTAACTTTCTTACTCTTTTTCGTCTTCTTGGCCGGAGTGACTCCCACTCCTGGAACAACTTGATCAGACCTCTTGGTTCGAGGAGGTACAGGTGCTGGGATATGCTCCAGCATTCCATACTCTAGCCTAGGTTTCTTCGATAAAATGTTCCCTTCCCCATCCCTTTTTGTCACATTGACTTGACTAATCTCTTCAGCGATGGATACGTTACCGGCATCCGTCAACCTTTGATCCCTTCTATTTTGTAAGATTTTCACCTCTGGTCCTGACTCACTCCTTGCTTCCGATAAATTTGCTCTTCTGGTCTTTAGACCAGCAGTTACTTTCATGATGCCCATATCGACCGCACTTTGCACAACGAGTGTTTCTATGTGGATTATCAGGACACCTGTTTGCAAAGTGTCCAGGCTTGTGACAGTAAGAACAGACTTCTGCGGCTTTAGGGGCCCCAGACTGGTTCTTCTTAATGGTAAGAGTAAGGCTTTCCAACTGCGAGGTTATCATGTCAAGTCGATTATCGAATCGGGTTTCCAACCTTTCTTCCAAGTTTTTGACATCGCTCCTGACAGATTCTAATGCCGCTGCACTAGTAGCCGGCCTTTGATAATTCTTTTCAGGATGTACGATAGACATCGATGTGCGGGTTTCCCTCGGTACCTCACTCAGTGACTGAAACGTCTCCGAATTTTTGACAAATTCTACTATGGTACCCTTCAGTTCATCAAAAGTGTGAGGGCCCTTGATGAGGAGGAAATCGGAGAGCCGCTTATCCCCATAGCCGCCTTACGCAGCATTCCGTACTTGGCTTGGGCGTTGAACCCAGCCTTTTCATAAAGATCACACAAGTACACCAATGAGCTTAACAAATCGTCGAAGTTGAGCCGGGCCTCTATGGCGGTACGAATCATCTCATCTGGTTCTACCTCCTTAGCATACTCTTTCACAAGCCACTCACATACCTCACCGAAGTTACGCCCATTCCCGTTAAGAGACCACCCGTCGATAAACTTGGACTTATATTTGTGCTTTGCGTCACCATGAAGATAGGCGAAGATACTTGCGGCCTTCTCTTCATCGCCCTTCTCTCGCATCACAACGTTGACATATGTGTAAAGAAACTCCTCAACGTCTTCAGTCTTGCCCCCTGTGAACGTTATACGAGCAGCATTGAGATCCATGATTACAGAAAAAAATCCCCCGAAGTGTTCCTTACTACTGCTCAACTCGAATACCTCGGGTGCAACCCCCTCCACAAGAGTACCAAATGATAGGGGTAAATCGGCGGGGAGAGATCCTCAGAACCAATTACCCTGAGAAGGAGGTGTTGCGAGCGACAAAAGTGCTGCCGTGGTATTGTTGAACGAACAAAAGGGAGTGTATATAGAAGAGAGTTGAGAAAGCTACAAGCAAGTATAAAAGGGGCAGGGTCTACCACTGACGCTCTGCGACAGCGTAAGAAAACGTTTTCTTGGGTCTGAAGTTGACTCTCAACTTCCTACTACTCGGGACTTGGCTTGAAGTTGTCTGCCAACTTGCTTCACCTCCACTAAAGGAAGCAGTTTACTCGGCTTATATAGACTTTTGGCTACCCCAAAAGTCTCAAACAAACATACTAATAACCATAAAATGTATTCACGGTAATCGTGTGAACCAGAGAGACTATTAGAAGATATTTCCTCAAGGTAAATATCTAGGTGCCATACCCATGCCAGCCACCCATCGGCCAGGGGTGGGAATTGATGTGGCCATTATATAGACCTTTCAGAGCTACTTGTAGTATCACCCACAACCTGGAACTGTACTGACATCTACTATGACAGCGTGTCCTAAAATGAAAAAATCAACCGACGAATTTGCCACACTCACCCAAATTAAAAATATCTTGCAAATTCAAAAACTGTAAAAATATCTTCCCAATTCCGATACTGTATACAATCATGGTCCTCATCTAGATTTTTTTTCGTGTGCGAATTTGCGCACATCAGCTCGCATGGCAAAATCTGTATGCTCTGACGAGTAATATCCTACTGTACACAATGTTGAATCCGTCCGTAACCTACGTATGTGTTCCTAGAGCGCAAGCTGGTTGTAAACTGGCTTAGATTGAATCTTGCTCTGGTAGGGGCAAAATTTGATGCATTATTTTTTTCATGTTCGTAATGAAGTGTTGCCTATCAAGGTTGTTCCGGTTTGGCAGGCAAGGGGTCTCGATTTCGAGTGGTACAGCGAAACACAGTGCGTGGCCATTCTTGCGCATAAATTTAATGCGATGAGGCTCGAGACAAAATCCTGAAAAAATCTTTTCTCTGTAGGACTCACAAGTTCACAGCTTATGAAGAAATATGTAAGACAAGAAAGTTACATCCTTTTAACTATGCCGTAAACCCAGCCACCTTGCTCTAGTTCCCCTGTCCAACTACATAATTTCTGATCCTCTTGATTCCTAGTGGATATCGAGTTTTCGTAAGAGCATTTTGACTCCTGACTAATGTTGTCATCATTCCCATACGTATTTAATGGCGGTGGTACTTTACGATAAACCCTGATGTCTGCTAAATTCACCAGAGGTGACCACTCCTTTAAATCGCAATTCATTGACTCCCGCCGACTACCGCATCATCACCGAAAACCGAATCGTGTATATCGAGCACTCATGGAGTTTGCAATGTTAGGATTATAGTTGTTAAGAATTTAAGAGGTTTAAAATTTTTATGCCGCAACATTTCAAGTACATGCAAACTACCATACAAGTTGACTGGGTATCACCTAGCTTATCTATTACAGTAAATGAACTCCCGGGTTCTCCTGTTTAAGAGGTCCATAGTTTAGTCGATATTTGCAATACACATGTAGTAGTAACTTAGTCATCAATGGTTGACTAAATCTCGCAAACTAGTGTAAGAAGTTCACAATTGAAAGTATTAACGTGAAGGCTTTAAAGGCTGTATAAAACACAAGACGATGTTCTTTGAAAAATGATAGAACAGCATTTCGCACTTGCAAATGTGGGATCCGCATTGCATTTTAATTAATCTTTGCAAAATTAGATTTGTAAGTACTTTGATTGAACCGATGTATTTACGTCCGACAGAAATACTAACATATTCTAACAAGTGCTTTTGCAGCAAAAACTCACTGCCACTTTTCGGTAGAATCCACCCAGCAGTTCTCCCTATCGTGGATGAGCTGTAGAGGCAAGAGCTTCAAGCTTCCGGCTCGATTCAGTTATCACACTACGAGTTACAGTCATTTCCCGTGACGAAGTATCAGGGATGCTTTCAAAAGATGTATTTCCAGGGAGACCTGAAAACGTTCTTGCGATGAGCATTAGCGCTACTATTGTGTAAGAAGATATTTTAATTCACTAAAAATGGAGAGCTATTAAGACTGCTTTTGTGCACACAGTAGTACCAGAGATTTATAGTGTGGCAGAAATGTTCCCCATAGATTCCCATTTCCCGGTGCAAAGGACAACACTATCCACAGATTGACATAATGACTTTCACTTTGAATAGCATAAAAATACAAGGGCATAATATATTCCACGCACGGGTTGAAGTACTCTATAAATGCCTGTAAATGGGGGGTTAATTTACTGTGGTGGATATGTGGGTTGGTATCCAGTAAATTTGTACCAAAGCGTAGATATCGTATCATTGTCAAGCCAATTGCGAAACCGTACGATGCGTCGAAAGCTGTGGATGGCACTCCAATCTACCAGAAGGTGGAAGGGAGGCCAGCCAGCAAACAAGCGGCATTGGAGGTTACTGTCAAAGCGGAGTGCCGCTGTAAAAGAATGGCTCTAACCTTCGAAAACCGTTCCATTGCGCGGGTGGCAACGGTTCTCGCGAGTTCCTTGACGACGGAGAACGCCGCCGGATGCCATCCTCCAAGCGTTGAGATGGGGACAGGAACCAGCCTGTTTCTCCCAGGCAGCTCAGCAAGGAACCCTTGGTATTTCCGCTGCTTCTCTGCGTGAGCTGCGTTGAGGCTTGTGAGTGGGTTGAAAGCCCTGGCTCTTGCGTGGGAGGGAGCGAGCGGGTTGACAAAGGTTACGTCGAAGTAATCCGTGCCACCGGCGGCTCCCATCGCCCTGATATCCGGCCTCGTCCTGTTTTGGTAGTGTAGACGAGGTTCGATGAATGGACGTCGGGCGGCTCTTGCAAGGTCGTTCCCCAGTAAAGTCACCTGGTTGTTATGGCGAGTATTCCGCTCGCAGCCAAAGCGACAATGTAGCAAGTGGTCCCCGTAGATATCCAGCATTTCATGGCATCCTGCTTTGGGGCAAGGGGTACCTGGGGCGAATAAGGGGGTTTGGCAAAAGTACTGGAACCACACGGAAAAGTCTTTGCTCTTGATGTGCGTCCTCAATCCAGGGCACTCTATAACTCGAAGTGGTTCCATTGACCGACTATTCTTTCCAAATCACTCAATAATTTCCCCGTTTTACGAAATTGCTATGCTCTAATTGCTATGGAAGTTAGATTTCTATTGTAGGGAGCAAATAACTTGTTTACATTCTTTTAAAAGATATAGCTCATTTATTAATTTATATATGTGGCCTAGAAAATCATACCTTGCCCCACTTCCGTTTCCACTCGCTATTAAGGGACATATTCTCTAGTGTAAATGAACCCTCAGGTTTCGTCCAAGTGTGTAATCAAACTATCAACGCATGGAACTCTGATCATACGCCTTCCATGCCTTGTTGGCGCCATTGAGCAATTCATGCAATGGGATAATCTTGCGGGATGCCCTTCGTGATCACGAAACAAGCCAGGGGTAGAGCAAACTTTGAAGGCCCTGTATCAAGACCTAGAGAAATATTCCATGAAGTATCTACACTTACGTCTGCTTCAAGCAAGATAGTTCTGTTCCCAACAAGGTAACTTTTATGCATATTTGAATACTACTCGTGTGCCGTACACTCTGCCGCCTCTGGCATTGCATTTTTGCGAAGGTACAGAGTATTTTAAGGAAAAGGAATTGAAGGCTCACATACATTGGGGCCTTATCGTACCTTACTGAACAACGCTTGTCACTACTGCTATTAAATCTAATGCATCGTGGCTTTTCGCCAGTCTTCTACTGTGACACAAGTACAAAAATCGACAGCAGATGCCAATTACCGTCTTTAAGCAAAAAAATGAGCTATTCTTTTCAATTTGTACACCACCCTCAAATGCTATGGCCCACGTCGGCCCCTTGTTGGGGGTACCTTCTTCAATAAACGCTCGACCCACCATCCGTTCGGTATGCCATATATCCCGTTTCAATACAACAACAGTAATAATTTTAAAAAAGTTGGGAATAATCTTTAATGGCTTGCTGTAGCACGTTTGCATTACAGTTCCGTACAGTATAATTAAACAATCAGAAAAGGTAAATAATTATGTACTGTAACTAAGACCTGGTATGATTCGCACAAGGAGATGGCTCGGAAATAAATTTGAGCGAAACTCTTACAAAAGGGCAACGCGGGGGGCTCACTGTACTGTAGCAGATAAGCTGGCTGATACAGTGCCCAGTCAACTTGTGATGGTGAAGGTACAATTGGAAATTTTTTTTGATCATTATTTTTTTCGGAGCTAGTCCCCTTAATAGGAGGTTTGATAATGGGAACCAGACGAGTGACAATTGCAGCTCACTTGGGAATCATGAATTTCTTGCAAGGGTGGCCGGTTGGAAAGAACAACATGAAGTCTGAAAATGAGTCCTGCCGAGGTGTAATTTTAACATTGCATGACAAATATTGTACAATGTTGCGTCTCTGGAAGTGTAATTAGAGGTACTGTATAATTTAAACATTAATTTGGCTCCCTCAATTTTCCACAGTTGCACGAGCCTGAGGCACAAACGCGTTGAAATAAATGAATTACTACTGTACTTCGGAAAATAGGGGAAAATGTTTAGGTAACTTTAGGTGAAAGAAGGGTCATTTCCGAACGTGACGCCAGTTGTTCCCCTCACGGAAAATAGAGGGTGTGTTTACTGCCAGACTTTGGAAGACCGGCTAGGGGATTAGGAGGTTACTGTACAGTACTATCCTGTATTGTTGGAATGCAAGTTTCATATTGCAGGACTCTTAACCTTTGTACCACTCGCAGTACAAACCCCCCGGTTTCAGCCCTCCCAAGTCTCACAGTAAACACACACCCTACTTGCAGTTTAATCTCTAATAAAATGTCCCACTTACCCCCATCCTGTACCGTAACTCAAAAGTTAAAGCTCTTCCTCTGCTAGCACACAGAGAGATCATCACAAAACTGTGATTATTTATGGTTCTTTCAAGTGAACGCGATAGCGTTTCTATGCACTAAGACCTTCGATATATGTGCAAGGGTATGTTTCAAGGCAATTTATGGGTAATCTTATAGATTATGGGATCTAGGCATATTAGGCATTCTTCCTGCTTCGCCAAGAAGGATCGACTTCACCTTGACAGATAAAAGCTGTACTATCCTCTGTCTCCCTCACTATTTTCCATGTTAATATTTCTCTGCACCGGCATGTCCGAATGCTCAAGGTAGTATTACATAGGTCTTCTATCTTTTGTTGACATTGTATCCATTCTACACATTTCAAGATCGTCATTTCGTATCTCATTTATCGAGTTCATGTCATTTTTCGAAACGGAGAGAAAAAAGCGAAAAGGAAATTGTGAAAAGCTTTTCCTCAATGATCTAGAGTGATTTTTAGTGCATTATAAGTCAGAGCTTATCTTCTCTCTATATATCACTAGGTTCTCTTGGTTCTGGCCATTTATCCCTCATGCTGTCGACGGGACCGAGGTAGTCTGGAATAAACAATTGACTTAAAATGTGCGACTGTTGTGCCCATCTCTGAGCTTTTTTCCCGAATATCCGTCATTCTCAGGCTTCTCGTGCATGTCGATTTTTTTAATACTGCCTTCGACAAACTTTATAAAGTTTGTCGAATATAATCTTGACGAAGAGCTTGGTCAGTCAGATACTGCTCCACTTCTGTTCATATTGCATTTGGGCATTCATTCGCGTGCATTTAGAATATCTTTCAACCCCTCCCCTTCTCGGAAATAGAGTTGTGCCACAGTCAATAGCCTCCCACTAATAGGTTACGTCGCTTGAAGCATTTAACCAGGCTTTCTATGACAGAAAAATCGATCATACTACCCTGTGAACGTCTTAGGAAGCAGTATCTGAGAGAGGTACAAACCCTGCAATGGCAAGGTAAATTTTTAATCAGTTAAAAATGAAGGGCTTAACTTCCTTGAAACCACTCTGAAACCATTAGACACTACTTACCTGGGTGGAGCATATCTTCCAAGAATTAAACACCCAAACTTTTTCCTTTCTGGGAGCCGCTGTAGTGCTGCTGCCCTTGTGGTCTCGACTTGTCAAGGAACGAAAGGGGAGCAAGTGATGAACAGAGAATTGTTGCTTTCGAGACCTCTCTCAAGTTGAAAACTGCGAAAGGGTAAATTTAGCTTGTTAACTGCCAGGGGAGATATTTTTTGGATGGTTTACTGATGAGAGATATAGAACGGTTACTTCCCGAGACGGAAAGAGGCAAGTCTGTGTACTGGAGATAGAGATATGAAGAAAGTTTACTGCGAGTGGTTCGATGGTTAGGAGTCCTATGAACTTGCATTCACACCATGTTTCCGGATATGCAGTGCGAATAACGGAGCATTTTCATCGACTAAAATATCGCTGCTAGCCCAGTCAGGAGGCAAGCAGCGTTAAAATTGACCATCAACGAGGCGAGTCATTGAAGGAGAATGGCCCTCATCCTAGAGTGTTGGTCCAGGGCTCGGCTGGCAACCGATCTGGCCACCTCCTTATTCCTGGAGAACGCATCGGGGTGCTACCCTCCAACGTGGAGATAGGATCTGGAACGAGCCCCTCCCTACCAGGTAATCTGGCGAGAAACTCTTGGTAATTTCGAAAGTTATCAGCGTTGGCTGCGCTCAAGCCCGTGAGGACGTCAAAGATCCTTCTCTTCAGGTGAAAAAGGGCCAGTGCTTTCTCGAAAAGGGGAAAGGTTTGGGTGTTTTGCTTTTGGAAGATATATCCGATCTATCCCATAGTTTTCCAGACAACGACAATTGACCCACACGAAAATGACATTAAAATAATCAGTTCCACCGGCAGCCGCCGTTGCCTTGTATTCTGGCCTCGTGTTATGTTGCCCGTGCGACCCGGGTTCGATGGCGGGATGCCTTGCTCCGAGGCTTAGATCGTTACCCAGCGGAGAGACCTGGTCATCGAGGCGGTCGATTCGGTGAGGCCCGTATCTGCAGTGGATGAGGTAGTCACCGTGAACGTGCAGGGTTTCCGGACACCCAACTCTTGGGAATGGGATTCTCGGTTCGAACAATGGGGCCTGAAAAACGTATTTGAAGCATACCGAGAAGTGTCGGGTGATAATGGCAGTCCTTAAACCTGCTCCACGAGGGCAGTAGAGCCATTCCTTGGCCCCCGGGGATTCACTGAGGCCCGGAACGCTTTTGTACGGCATTCGTCCAAGGGAAGCTCTTCGTGCACTGTGGCATGTACAGCGTTAGTTTCTTCTGCGATGGACGATTAGAGCAACAACATACTAAGAGGAAGCCTGTTAACTGGGCGGCAAGAGGAAATCCAAAGGGTGAGTGCCGTGTTGTGCGCTTGGTAAGCTGCGAAATCGGTCACTGCGGCAGGCTTCGCTCACATTGCTTGTTTGTCTGGGAGCTGGAAGCGGGGACGGTGGCTGCGGCGATGCCTCTGGCTGACCATTAGGCCGATCCCGAGTGTTGCCTTCTTGTCCTCAATCGGTCTGAGCGGGAGTTGTTACTCCCTAAAGCCTGTAGTGGTAAGATCGCCTCCTGTCAGTGTTCTCATTGCTTGTTCCGTCTTTTGTTCTACGTAATTATGTTTTGTGTTTCAAGAATACCGTTTTCCGGATCCAACGCTTTCCGAATCCGGCTCCAGCCCCTCCCTCCCTCCGTCTGAGCGCCTCTGACATGCTGTCCACGTTCTCAGACAGTGTCTGGTGATGGCGAAGCCTCCAAAACGAGACTGCGCCTAGATATGTATGTAACATAGCGGACTCCGAGTTTTCTGCTTCCCCGCATGGATTCGATATCTGTATCATCAGCCCGCATTCCTCCTACGAAGTCATTATGAAGGCCCTTGCGGCCACTACAGCATTCAGCTCCAACCCATGATTGTTGATGTTAATAGTTGCAGTGGGTCTGGTTTCGAAATGGGTTCCCAGCAGGTAACGAATTTCATCGCTGCAAAGAATGGCGCTTCGCTAGCGTCCGAAGAAGCGAAGCTACTCACCAACCTAACTGCCTCGTCGTTCACTACACTGCTGTGTGCGTAAATCGCCGTCGCCTTCACCAGGGGCCCTGGTTGATAGTAGGTTCTCATCCTTTTTTATCCTCTAAGTAAATTAATGCATTTCGTCTAAGCAATTTCTCCCTTGCATTTGTTCAAACTGCGAAAGTACTGGCCATGTGCATACCATTCTCGGTTTTAGGCGAATATTGCAACTAGGGAACTGACCGTTAGGTTTCATTGTTGAACTGGCGTGAAATTTTTGCACATTAATCCGGTAGTGCACTGCAGCTGCAATAAGCCAGGCAACAGCGTAGGTGCCCACTTGCAGAATCTGCGATGAAGGTATGTAGCCATGTATAAAGATACAGTGTGACAAACATCGGCTCAGTATGTTGTGTTTTACATGAACAAGATACCCTTGTTATCTTCCCGCACTTGCCATGGGACTGTTACCGCGATATGAGTTATCATAGTTGTCGCAAGAGGATGATTCAGAGTGATTCGATTCCAAAAACAGGTCTACATTTACAGTTCTGTATGGTTATTGGGATCACAAACAGTAATTTTCATCCAGTCAATGCAGCAGATGGCATAATAAAAACACACTGACGCGCATTTTCCCGATATACTGCACTCTACCGTACTGTATACCGTATATACAATCTATTGTACGGTATGTACAGTACGTACATATGTCAACTTGCCAAAGCCATCTCGTTATTTCCATAATGTTTTACTGTAATGTCTATTTTTTAAGCCATTTGTTTCATAGCAATTATTAACTACGATTTATGATTTTTTTTTGGAATACGAAGGCCTTCAACAGGGTATTATGCATTTTTCAACTTTTCATATTAAAAATCAAGAAACTTTACTTCATTGAGTATCTCAAAATCAGTAGTAGAAGAGAACATTGATAGAGAAACTATTATAGTTTTGTTGGCTGCGCAATAATCGTCTCAGAATCCAGGGTGAGACGGATGGTACCGGAGTCACGAGACTAGTCTGAATCAAATCTGCAATAACATGACCAGACCATAATGGCATCGTCAGGTAGGGGCTGGAGTCCCTCCTCTTTGCAAATCCTGCTGTAAAAGTTTATTCAGTTCTGATCCACTCAACTTCCTCTACGAAACAGGGTATGTTTCAAATGGCTTTTGAGCACATGATGTGCAACAATTCCACTACAAATACTAGGGACTGAAAGGGGCGGAAATGATGCGAGACTGCCTCATCGCCTCAAGTAGATAGCCATTTGTTTCGGGAGTAGCTGCCTCTGCGGCCAGAAAACTTCCTGATACTGTAAGACGAAGATTCGGGTTATTGGATGGCGCGGAGAAATATACAATGCTATCCATTTTTTAAATACAACTGCCCACACGTCTCGGAAAATAGCCATCCCACATCTCGAAGATGTAAAGCACCCCAAATTCCCCCGTTTTACATGTACACATCGGCATCGATATGAAGTCTGTGCAAACTGGCATATTCATTCCATTTGTTGCGGAGGACCATTTTTCATTTTGTGTCGCACGGAAAAGCAACAATTACATGCAATTTGTAGCGCAGAAATCATGCATTTCGTCTTGGCCAGAAAATTACAGTCAAGAGGATCCCATTTTGTGTGCAGCGGATTGGATAGAGGGGAATTTGCCTCGACATCGTTGAATAAATAACTTTACGATTTAAATAACGGTAACGAGATGGTCCATTTCATGAGATTGCGGTTGTCTGGAATACTTTAGGATAGAGCCAAATATATTTTCCAACATTAAAACACCCATAAATACCCTTGGTTCATGAGTTTAATAAAGATATCGGCGTTTACACCTGAGATGACTGAGAGCAAAAATTAGTTGATCATGTTACTCGCAGCTTGTGGAAATGCACAAGATGGCCTACGCATCCAACATCTTGCATTTAATAGGAAACGCGGATTCACTCAACATTGCTATTATCTAAGCTACACTTCGAACTTATCAAATATTAAAGAACATCAACATGCTATTATTTGGCGTTCGTGGAAGTCCTCAATTTTGCATTAAATTAGTAAGTTGCAGGCATTGCTAAGGAAGTTCAATTACCTAGCTAGCCTACAAGATATTCAGAGTACTTCCTTGGGAAGACTAAAACAGGAAGTTATTTTGGAGGCGAGAATCGCAGTTTGAGAAACTAATTCTGTACTGTGGCCTTTTATATGAGCATAAAATTATGGACATAATAATGGAAGCTGCCTCTTGTTGTAAAATAAGAAGCTGATTGATACAAAAGTCATCTGATATGTAGCAGCAATCTTAGCGTTATCTACTAGTATGTCAAAATATAGACCAGTTGACCTAGTAGACACAGGGACACAACGGGTTACCTCCTGAAGAACTCAGAAAGGCTGACAGGGCAAGGCTAAAGGAGTATGAATAGGATTTGAAAACGGGTTTAAAAAGGCGCGGCAAATATTCGATGAAAGCAATATTGGATAATCCAGTTAAACTCCATCGGATTACCCTTCGGAATCCAATTGAAACTCTCCTTTTATTCGCAGTACTCGATTGTAGTGTAGAGAGTTTGTATTCCAAGTATTCATCTGAAACTTGAGCAGTATCTAGAGCATATCAATTCACGGACAGAAAACGCCACAAACAGAAACTATAAAAAAGAAACAAGTAGGTGGGACTAAAACAAATTCCACGTCAAATGAAAATTATGTGTAACCCGAAATATTCAGAAATAAACCCAGCAATTTTGCAAACTAATAAAAGACGATCCAAGCTTTCTGTTACACTGCTGTGTGGTAGAGACGCGAATGCCGTCATTGAATCTGTTTTCTATTACTCAGTGGAATAAGATATATTCTTTACAATATTAGCTTCCACTGACTAGTGAAGTTCTCTTAAGTTATACATTAGCAGTATAATTTTGCTGAATGTATTGCTGGTACGCTTCCGCTACCAAAAAAGAGCCGTCTGGTCCAACATCCGCAAATTCTTTTGATGGAATCCATTCATCATCTAATTGAAATCAACGCATCAAAGTAAAGACTTGTATCTATGAACTGTATTTCTATTTGTGATAGTAGCCTCCATCACCTTTTATTGATCATCAGGCAGAACTGGGGCGAGATTAGGAGGAATATGTGCGAAAATATCATCAGTATGATCCAAATGAGGTGTAGCGTGAATAATATGAATCATTGAGCGAATGATATGATGAGGAAGTAGATCTATTGAGCAATATTCTCATCAATGATTAATTACATCATGACTAAAACACAAATTTTCACACCAATCCTTTGGAATTATACAAACTAGAGCAGCAATCAGTATATTGAAGTACTGATCCAAAATTTTGAGCTTACGTAGTAATTGTAAACTTGTTACTCCTAGAGTCGAAAGCCGTTTGATGACCTTTTTTGATTTTTTTTACACAAATTGCGCATCCCCGAGCGTTTCTTTGAAATTAGAGATAAGTTCTTCTAAACTCAAATACATCTTTTACTAATATTTCGAACAAAACAAGAGCATTGGAAAGTTCTATAGGTATATAGGGATATTACAATTGTCCATAATTTGATTTGAGCGCCGTCGTTTCGAATTCCTGTACCATCAACCTTTTTTGATGAAATCTAGTATTTAAAAAAAGCTTGGAGGGATACCTTTGTTCACAAATACAATATTTTATCTCAACAAAAAAAAGGTAATGATGGGTTACCAATTCTATTAATGAGAGTCAAAATTTGATATTCAACAATGACTATAGGATTGACATTCTTTTCTTTCACAAGGCACAGTTGTGATCCATTGGGAAATTAACTCACCCTACTATTCTATTTCTTTCGTAACGTATGCTATGGTATGTAAAAATTATCCAAAGTACTCTCTGAAAGGTTTGAGCTCAGCTAGACACAAACATAAACGCGTTATATAAGGTTTCTTTGATAGATTCTCTACTTTGATCTCATGATCAACTGATCGATTGGGAGAGGGCCAAATTGGAAAACCATACAGCAAATTCTCTCATTATAAGTTGAAAAAACTTCTCTAGCCTCCTGCTGAACTCAAAAACTTCCACGCCCCGTGTATTGCGCTGTGGATAAAATCGGCAAAGATCAAATTCACTTCCCTGCTTCATAATCCTATAAAATTGCTTCACCTCCAAACTTGGGCGGATAACAATCTCTTCAAAATCTTGAATAGTTGATAGAACAGAGAAGTCTCATGCTTTCAAAGAAAGCATTAAATGGTCAATCTCAGAATTTTGGGCAGCTTTCCAAGTAATTTCACTCAGAACATCACATCAGCTACTGTAGATCACAAATTAGAAGGAGATATGCTTTCTTGGCTTGGGTATCTCGTTGGTAACTATTTCAGATGCCTCTTCGATAGTACCATTCTGCAAGTGGCAAGAATTGGATTTCTTATGCTGAATCTAAAGCAATTAACGACTGCGAGTTAGGAACACGAGTGAAAGTAATTAGTAAACCCATCGTCCTTTAGCATTTAACTGATATTCAATGCAATTTAACATCAAAAGCTAACAAGGAATCTAATGTTATAGGTATGCAAGTGTTGAAACTTTTATCATGAATAGAAATGATACCACTAGATTAAGCCTTCAAGAGTCTCCATTTTGAAATGGTATCTGCAAATTTTGCTCTACATAATTCTACACAGGGATCAATGCTCGCAATAGAAAGTACATTAAAAATCAATTCAGGTCTCACCTAAGTGTTCAATGAATCCAGTAGACCACTTATTTTCCGAGTTAAAGCCGTCGTTGGTCTCCAACTGACGAGGAAAAGATTGAGCTCTCCATTACCTATATTTTTGCTATTTTTCTGTATTTTCAGGTTCTACATCCAGTTTTTTTGACATGCGAAACTTTCGTTTTATTCAAGTCCTTATGTAGCATCCAGTTTTAATTAGTTCCAAATTTCTTATTTCCACTAGCGTTGGTCGTTAAGCACTTCTCTGATGTTGACGATTTTCTCTGCTAGTGAAGAGAACTGCCCCTTGATATTTACCATCCAAACTCCCAAAGCCATGCTGATAGAAGATTCGAGCTGGCTGAGGTTATCTTTATGAGCTTTAATTAGATCTTGAAGTTTTTGACTTTCGCAGAAAGCCGCAGGCTTTTCTGACTCACTCATTACGGGAAATTTCATCTAAATAATGAGAGACGTGCGGATAAACTAGCTCTTGGTGATGCTTGGTAATCTTGTCACGTACGAGCCCTTCTAAGATTTTACTTAGGAATAAAATAATTCTTTTACTGCTAGTTTAAAATACTCCCATATTGGAGGAGAAATATTTTCAATCTTTAGGGTTAATCATCAATTTGTGATAGCTCCGTTCACTGACGTGGGACCAAAGTCGATAAAAATCTGGGGTCCAGTAGCCTGCTTCTACCCTACTTGGGAGTCTTAAGTATTTTTCCACCCAATGCAACCCTGACGGAACCATCAACAACTCTCGGGTCTCACCGAACAGCGAAGGTGTATTTTTTGAAGAAAATAATTGCGAAATCTCAAATTAAACTCTCAAAACAAAAATATTTTTTTTAATCACCTAGAGATCTGTCCTTGGACGACTGCATATCTTCCTGCGGAGATAGTGCTTGGACGGAAACTTTGATCAGATTAAAAATATGGTGTTAGTCAGCAATCCGTTCGGGATATTCCCACACAAATATAATAAATTTTATCTCAAAGGTGTCTTTACAATATTTGAAAGCGCCGAAAGCCAACTTTGAGCTGGTTTGTAACAGTGAAAAGCGAGATCTGAGCACATGAGTCCTGTTGTTCAATTCTTATCCTCCTCAACCCTTTGTAGCGTTTCTTCAACCCATCAACTACTCCTTTCTTCTAGGTGACGGCCGAAAAGTGGAAAAGGGTTAAAATGAGGTGCTGTCTACGAACCATAAAGTACTTATACAAAAGTACAACTTCACCAGGGAAACATATATAAGCCAACTAGTCATTATATCCACAATTGAAAGGTGTTTTCTTTATGTTATCTGGTTATCTAAAACGCAAGTAAACACAATGCTCACAGTATCTAGAGGAGAGTAGCTCTAACAATTAGAAGAACACGTACTTTTCGCTATTTTTATCCAGGCTCCCCGGCATTTAACGTTTTGAAGTAGAGCTTGCGGTTGTAGTACCTTACACTCCAACCTACAGGTAATCTATTGAATTTGCTACAACTAAACAAATATAGGATTAATAATAATGACTAAAGTATCAACAATTTAAAAATTAACCTTAAACAAGCATCACACAATCAAAAAATTGCAAAAAAGCAAAAACGTGACGCAAAATTTCGAGAAAAACTAGCGAAGATGGAGTAGCGAGGCTATCACTAAAACAGTCAGAAATTAAACATAGGAACTAATGAGTGTATACTGCTAGCGTGGGAAAAAAATTTCTAGATATACAACGGGAAACGGTCCATGTATATTACCTATATTCCTAGTCAGAATTGAATGGACCATTTCCTTGTATGCTCAGTATTGTATCTCTAGTATTGAAAATATGGATTCCAGCTAGTGTAGTAAAAAATTAAAACGTCATATAGATAATAAAAAACGATAAAATTCAATTAGAGAAGTAAGTTTCCGTAAAGGCACAGAAACTGTTTAGGCTTCACAGTTGAGACTACATCAGCCAAGGATACGAAGAGTGAATCTGAACACTTTTTTGGGGGAAGGTAAAAATAAAGGAGAAATGTTTAATTTTCAAATCTACTGTAAATTTTGTAGGCCCCTAAGCATTCAATATAAAAAATCCTTTCATGTTTTAAAGAAAATGATCATTTGAATAGTCGTACTTTTTTCAAATTCCATCAAAAAGTTCTTGGCAAAAGTTGAAGCAAAATAATAGTATCTCTTTGGATTCAAGTCATGTTAAAATTTAAAGAATAGATTTGGAATACCTGGTTGAGGGTAGATTTTTTTGAAATATACTGAAAGAAATATTTGAATTTTTTTATTGCTTTTGTACACGGTTTTAAACATTAAGAACTCGATTTAAGTAACTTTATTAACTAGAAAAATATGAGACTACTTCTTTATGTAAGTATTTTTTGAATTTAAGATACACAGTCTGCTCAGTTGCTCAACAATAAGTCAACCTTAATTAATGACTGTTTATATAATGCAATTAGCGGGAAAGTTAGGCTTATGTTTGATTGATTACTTTCCCGGCTGTTTGACTATTTGTTTGATAAGTTGTTTGGTCGGTTGGATTGTTGGTCGAATTTCTTAGTTCACATATCGGAAGCTTCTCTTTACAGTAATTTGAGGTGTATGCTAAACAACATTGTTTGGTTGTGATATAGCTATAACTGTATCCGTATCCGAAAATGGGTAAGTAAAAGTAACAAAGATCAAGACTTGTCTTACGCACTGCAGGTACAATAAATAATTCAAAACTACAAGGTCTTATATAGGGAACCCGAAAAGGTTTTTAGTGACTAAGGTAAAGTATCAGGTAATGAATTAGAACACGGGCCATATATTGCGGACATACAAGTCGAAATTAAGGCACTACGGTGCAGTCCCATATAAGGACCTGTAATAAGGGCAATAGCTTGGGCTATTGGTGACGACAGTACAGAACCTAGCAATAATGGAGAACACAGCCCATCTCTTCATTGGATCTCCTTCTTGTTCAGAATGATAGAATCTTACACGTGTATATTATTGAAGCACCTGATATAATTTATCAATTATGCTTTTGATTTTAGGTTCATTACAATAACTATCATCGCCAATTTGTAGAAATACATCGCATTGAAACCTAAAAATGTGTATGAACTAAATAATTCATTCTGATTTTCACCTTGAAGAAAGTATAAATAATTCAAGATTATCTTGGGATGCCTTCATTTTATTAGTACAGTGCTATTTAAATGCCAGATTAATTTGAGTTAAGTTTAAACTGAACAAAAATGTAAATTCTCGAGTGCATTTTGCTTCAAAATCACTTGTCTCCCTTTCCGACTTTTAACGTATTATGAGGAAGAACATGTATAAATCATCTTTTCTGTTCTTTCTGCAACTATATTATTGGTCTTTTTTGAATTCACTGATTTCTACATTTTGTTTTGAAAATCAATCAATTCTTAGGTTAGTGCAATGCAAATTTGCATAAAAAATGAGGAGATGTAGGGATGTGGCTATATATAGTTAATAAATTGGATTATTAAAAATGATAGCAATTTTAGACGAACTTACGCTCGTGACTTTCAGTTTTCATTTAGGTTCTCAATTTCTGTGTATAGTTAACTCTTTCCAAAAATAATGAGAAATTTATAAATCTCTAGTACTTTAAAGTAATAGCAGTAACTCATTATAAACTTAAAAATGTGCAGGATTCATGAAAATATTTCATCCCTAAACACAGTATAAATAAGAGCAGCGCATCTAAATTAAATTTACAATTAAATTAGTTATGAAATGATATAAACAGAGTAGAACAATTAACACTTTTGGGGATGGAAAGAATGTTTAGCTTTTGATTCCGCGTCCCCAAGTAACTTTGGAAAATAAATCTTTTTAAAACTTGTAGAAAAAGAAAAAGAAAGACAGATTACTTTCAGGTAATCCAAAATTCATACATAGTCAATGAATGGACCAATTTGTTTGATCAAAGTTAATCAGGTTATTTTTATCATCTTGATACTGTTTTTCAGAGCTGCTAATACGAATTTAGAGATTAGAAACTAAAAATTTAAAATTCATACTTCTGTCGCGCTCAAAACTTTATGTGAAGCGAAATTATGATTAACTGGTACAATAATCATATTATACATATTTGAAAAGGCTAGCAAGGATATAACTATCTATAAGATTTATTCGAAACGTCAGAGAACAAGGGTGCTACTTATTGGAAATATCTTTAGAGAAGTAGCTTTCAACTATTTTCTCTTCTTATTAGCACACTGTCCTTTCACCCCAATTTAGATGGGTTCATAAAATGTCTTATTAAGGTAAAAGTTTTCGAATTGCCACTATGTCGATTAGATTTCGAAAAAAATAAAAATTTAGATAAATTATTAAAGCCATAAAAAAATTGAACAAGTTTGATAACGAGCACTAAAAAATGAGCGAATTAATTATATTTGTTGCCTTTTATCTGTGACAATATCTTTTCACTAAATATTGAATATTTAGGAGATATTATTTCACTATATAGTCTCTCTCGATCTTCTTTTGTGTCTAACATTTCATCCCAAAACTATCAGATTACCTCATATACTTTTTAAAGAACTATTCTTGCTTCAAAACCGTACAGGGGCTCAACGTAAACTTGTAACAGTTCCGACCCCAAACTGGTAGGGATACGGTCTATTGGATTTTTTGAATATTATAGATGAATAGTTTCAGTTAAACAATTGAAATACGAGTTTTCTATGTCGGGACCACATATTTTCACTAAAATATTCCTTGATTGGTCAGTCCACCAAAGTTTTTCTGTTGATTGCCTGGTTAGTAATGTTGAACAGAAAGGGCGACAGTAGGAATGCATCTCAAGGGATTGCGGAGGTTGGGATATTCTTCAGCAATAGAAAGTAGAGAGGTTGTTGAAGTGTAGCTGCACTCCGTAAGAATCTAGAGAAGTGCCCTCTTAATACTCAGTAACATTGCTGAAATGCTGTTCATGTCGATTCAAGCTGACGAAGTAAAAGCAACGAAAGAAATTAGAAAATAACTATCTGCAGATCGAAAAAAGATAAACCGGAGATCTAGGCAAAGCATACTCTTCGTCTAACAAAACCAATTTGAAAACTAAGATACTACGCACAAAATCATGTAGTGATTACTGAAATAGATCTATTTATTGAGTTATTATCCAATTTCTCTGTTATATTACCATGAAATTGAAAACTTGAGTATCGACAGCGATCAAATCTGTCCAATCGGTGGTGCAACGATGACTTGTAACATTGCGTGGTCTTGTTAAAAATACCGTTATCGGGGGTTGGCGCGATCGCAGACAAATAATCATTGTCTTTGAACAGACCTTTTATGACAGTAGTTCTGTGTTTTACGGCGAAAATTTGACCCAATTAACTTGTGCTACTTGCAGTAATGCTGAAATTTCCTCTGATGGACAGTTTCTTGATTTTCTGTGAAATCAAAGGAGAGTTCTGCTTCAATTTCTGCCCGAGAAGTAATTGTCTGGACACACTCGATGTACATGGCGATCATCTCATGCACTGCTTGCATGGAGCCCACAGGATCAACCGGCATGATCGCCAAGTAAACCTTCTCGCGAAAGACTTAGCAAGAGCTGTTCGTCATCCTGTTGTAGAGCCACGCCATGGTCTCCACCGCACGATACCAGACATCCAGGCAATGGGAAGCAGCGGAGGGGCCGACTTTTTTGATGTTACCTTCATGAATCCCCTCGCTCCCTCCAACAGGAGAGTGAGGGCCTTCAACCTGATGTCCTCTCTGAATGCGGCGCGAAATGCAAAGTAGAGAAGATATCAATCCTTTATCGCGACCTCCACCAGAGATAGGCTCGTGCCTGTGCCAATCTCCACTCTTGGAGGGTGGCACCCGGATGCATGTGCAATGCTAAATGAGGTGGCAAGGAACGTGGCCGTGAGGGCATTGGAGACGTACGGAAAGGTTCGAGGGGTTTTGCCGCAAAGGCACTCTGCAGCAGCCGTCATGTCCAATGCGGCCTGCTTGATGGCTGGCCTGAAGGTAGCATGTTGGGGAGCGTAGTTCCTTCCCCATTACTGTGTCGGTATACCCTTTTTGAGTCGATTGTGGTTGTCTGGAAAACCATGGGATAGATCGGATATATCTTTCAAGAGTAAAACACCTAAACTTTCCCCATTTCTGCTTTGTAACAACTGCTCTTCGCTTGCGGGTATTAATTTAAAACCTGTATATTGACATAAATTGTCTGCCAATCTATTGCTATAATGATAGGAATTATCTCGATCCACGCAGTACTTGTAACAAGCAGTGACTTTTTTCGAATAAAGGAATTCCACTAGCGGAAACTAATTCTACTGTCATTTCAACGACTTGTGCTTAATCCTGGTCATCCTTAGTCTGAGCTACGACTGTAGTTGATGCACTACGCTTTGTGTTTCTGATTTCAGAGTTACCTACCACACATTTGTCCGCGGTGCTTAGATATGGGAAGAGGCACCCTAGTTCTCCAGGGCTGCCAGTTTTATAATCAGCGATGATCCTTTGTATCGCATTGTCATTACAGTTTAATGTTGCAACTGTCGAAGCAGGGAAAGGGGGTTCTCTGATTGTTTCCTTGCAGCGTAAAATGAAGATACAGATGCTGCAAACTTTGTTTCTCGAAACATGATGGGATTGGGGTTTTGGCTGAGTGATGAAGCCTTTGCATACTTTTCAGGCACAATTGGCTACTTTGATGACTCGCTGAGATTGGAAATGTCGAGCTTGCAAGGACAAAGATCGATGAGTTGATAGTGGTATGAATAATTTTGGAACGTGACCGTGTTTGCAGGATACAATTATCAAATTTGATAATCAATGCTAGTGTCCAAAATTAAAAATTTGTAACATAGTTTACCTATCACACGAGCAATGTGGTCGACCCATTAGCTGTGTTTTGTGGTCCTCGGTGGCTATGGCCATCATTTCCCGTGGCCCAATGCACGTGACCGATGTTGACCATCCAGTTAGTTGTTAAGGTAATAGTCGGTTAGTGAGTGTATGTACACTCCAGAATCATTAGGAGTTAAGTTATTGATGTACTGTACTATAAAATTTAGTGTATGTCGTTGACGTTATTGCAGTACAGTACAGTACTGTACACTCTAGTATACTGTACAGTAAAAACAAGGAAATTCTGCGGTGTAGTACAGTATGCACCCACGTGTGTTTCTTGCTTTTTGCATCTTTATCAAAAGTTGGTTTATGTGTGCAGGACACAGTATACAGTACAAGGAGCGAACTGTCATTTCATTTTGCAGTAAAAAAATCGGTGAGAATACCGTACATAAAAAATTACTGGGCAGTGCAGTACAGTACAATACAGTACAGTATGTACGGTAGAATAGTACAGTACGTACGTACAATCTTATATCTTTGGTTCAAAGTACAGTAAAGTGCTGCAGTAAAAGGATAACGGAACCGTATTGAAAATTATGATAAACATTGCCACTGCATTATCTTGCCAGTTTATTTTATTAGAGCTTTTATTTTGTAAGCTCTACAAATGGGATTAATACAATTGCAGTGTTGTACAATACTGTACTGCAACCGTAAAACTGCAGAGCGCCATGCAGCAGTGTACTGTAAGTAATGGAAAGTAGAATATGGTACACTCACACCCACTCACCTCAATCCCCAATGGAACATGTGGCCTCACTTTAGGAAATGACATTACTTTCCAAATAATAAATTTCCTAAAATGTCCCCCTTTATTGTAAAGGCCATCTTGACGGAAGCGTGATGAACGGATTTTTTTTGAACTTTCGCTACCAAAACGACTTTGTTGCTAAAATGTTTGTATTGGGCTGATAAAAGATGAGGGAAAGATGAATAACGACCAGTAGCACTGGAATTTGGACGTGGTGAAACAAACTGATTCAGAAAGTGCAGCAGTACACTGTACAGTATTGTACAGTATAACTTAAAGTATCCTCAAAGAAACCTTGAGTCAATGGAAACGGTGATGTGCTGAGCAAATACTGTATATATGGACTTTTGCTAACCGAGTTTCTGTACAGTATTGAATAGAAATCTGACTTGAATATGGTTGAATAAGTAGCTTTGTTAGAAGGATCTTTATTCATAACTTTTCTTGATGTTGGGCTAATGAGACAGTGTGCCAATTTGCCGCTTAGAGCGGTGTTTCGTTGTCTGGAAGAGTGTGGGAGTTTGCAACTAAACTGCATTCTCGAAAGTTGACCTGATGTTACTTTCTGGAAATGTCGTAAATTACCAAAGGATTGAAAATGATAGTTTCACGGAGAAACTAATTTACTCATGAATAGATGGAATTGAGGGATGGACGACCGTCAGATTAGAATCCAAAGCGTAATTTAATTTCCCCATCGCAAATCTGGGATTTTTGTGTTTATTCAGTGCGTCTTCAAGGATGCTATTGAGATGCTGAGCTAAAGCGAGTAGCGGCTGTTATTTACTTTTCATGAAGGGCCCCGAGCGAAAGTAGAATTGCTCTAAAGAAAATGAAGGTGAATGGCTTTTCGGGGCCGTACCTGGACAGCAATGTAAGGGCTCTAGTGGACAGCCTGAAAGTGGGAGAAAAGGCATGCAGATTCCGGAGCACAGTACAGCAGTGGTACACTAACGATGCAAGACAGGGTGTTGCAATCATTGCCAGTGGCAAACTCGCCGAGCTTTAAGATGGAGTGTCCAAACCTTAATTGCTGAAACTGACGTCAAGTACGGTATTAAATTTTCCGCCCAGTAAAATGCAAGTAGTATAAAGCAGAGATTTTGTCCATTTAACTCTGCAATACAAAAGGTGCTTTTTCTCTCTAATCTATGTATGATCAAGTACTGTATGTTGTACATAGGTACAACCTGCAATAAGGGCATTTATGATTCTTCCAATTTACACGTGTACTATGTTGTTCATTACGGCAGAGAACAGTACAGTACAGTACTGTACGATACGGCCCGTGACGTTACTGTACGCAAGTACAAAACACGAGGACAGTGAAATAAACAGTGAGGTAGAATAAAGTTTATAGGGCGAATGCAGCACCGCGACACTGTTAAAACGTGGCGTCGTATGCCTTTGACATAGCATTGGATGAAAATTTAATGGATTTATTGATTTATGAAAAAAATTCAAACCAAAAATAAAAATGGATTAAATTCCGCGACTCTTTGTCGGGGCAAGCAGGACAAGGAAACTACAGTACAGTACAATAGCGAGCAGTTTCAGCTAGTTTCAACAGTTCCATTCCACCCTTCCACCCCTCCTAAAAAAAACCGGGCAAAATCGCTCACCCGTAAGGTAGGTACCAAAACATCATCATAACTCGCTCTGCTCCCTCTCAAACCCTTCCAGTGCCATTTAGTTCACGCACTGCTGCAATATACATATATCTTTGCTCTTTGTCCGTCCTCTCCTTTCCCCCCCCCCCCCATCCTGCGCTGTGCCCCTCTCCCATCCAATGACCCATTCCTCACATACCTCCCCACTATGCAACTACCCACCTCCTCCTCAATGACTCCCGCAAACAAACCCTACGTCGACGCCCCCGCTCAGAATCAGACCGCAAGAAACATGCCGGCTGGCGCCTTTGCCCTCGTTGTGCCCGCTCCGTCTCCACAAACGGCCGTAATTTCTACCATCACATGCACAAATGTGACCGCCATTTCTTTGCAGACAGTATAGCCCGCTATGACGCCTCACGCTCCACTCCCGCACCATCTCCTCAACCCCGAAAGGCGCGTCTCACCGATGCCCAACGAACCGTCTTCCTTCAGCAACTTTGCTTTCTTCGTATTTATGACCGCACTGTCGATACGGCTTTTCGGAGGCTCGAGGCCAATCATGATCGTGTCTGCGGCGCTGCAGTCTTTGAAACCGTCCGAAACATGAAACGACAACGCACTACAGCCGCATCCTTGTCTGCTCCAGAGTCCTCGCCGGCTCTTGTCCCGCAACGACCCATCAACACCTGTTCTGCCATCGCATTACCGGATGCTCTTGCCTCACCCATGTCCGCTCCTGCTCCCTCTCCCCCGTCCTCAACCCCTGCAGCTGAACCATCTCGTCCTCATTCACACTCTGTCGCTGCCCCGGTCTTTCCTCCTTCCGCAAACCAACCTCCATCCAATCCTACCGCACACATCCTCAACCACAGCCTTTAATTCCATGCTCGTCAACAACCCGCCCTATGCCTATCGCCCAGCCCAGTATGCCAGTCCCAGTCCATTCTCTGCTCCGGACCAACTGTACAAGCCTGTATCCCCATCAGCGGCCTACGTCTTTGCGCCCCCCCTACAATCTGCGCCCCAAGTCTATGGTTCCCAGTTGGATGCTTCGACCTCAATCAATCATCCATCTTTCCGCATCCCTCACCCTACCCCTCAACTCGTCCGCCAAGACCCCTCTCAACACTCCCTGTCATCAACACCACATCCATTTCGCCCCTCTCAAAGTGCCTATCAAGCCTTGCAACACCATGCACCATCTCACTCCGTTTCATCCCCTCCAAACGCCATCAATCCCAACAAATCCGACGGCACTACAATCGATACCCAACGAGAGCTGGCGTTAAACCTGCTTGATCCCCGTAGGGAACAATCTGCACCCCTTCCGACAAGTTCGAGACCAGCGTCCGCCATGTCAATATCAAGTGTTATCAACAAATGAATTTCAGGAGCATACATCTATGGCATCTTCCATCATTCCCTAATTGTCAAGCCACCTATGAGATACCCCATATCACAGCCCCCGCGCCTCAAGACGAGCCTGGTACCGTGGTACAGGTGGCTTGATTGTAGGGAATCCCTAGTCTTATTAACGCCTCGATGATCAAAAATACGTCGCAAGTGTTGCACCTCACTGACCTCCCACTCACAAGTTCATTTAAGTAAAGAAAGATTTGTCTCACTGCTTGCGAGCTAGACAAAGCCAGTTAGCGTGATAACGCAGCATTCTCAAAGAAACAGCTCAATCTTGATACACTTTCCTTCTATCTATACTCCGTTTGTGGGCTCCTTGGCTGACTCACCATTCTGCCGCGTATCCTCGCCGATTTTAGATTCAACAAGAGCCTGGAATTGATTCATAATACGTTCCTCTCGTAATTTCCGTTCCTCGTGATTGAATTGACTCAGTGCTGCGAGTTCCTCGGCAGAATATATTTGATTCTCCTTGCGTATCCTCACTGCTTCCATCCTTCGGTTACGACTTCCGCTCATTACGTATCCCTGGGCTTCATACTCAGCAATCTCATCACCGGTCAGCCCAATCTCTCCGCGACGCGGAATGCGCGCCCCATCTTGAACGAATGCCGCCATCTTGGAGCCCTCGCCAGGACGTAATGCCTTTCCATAATCAACATTCCTACTTACACCTTCACGCTCTGCGTTCGGCAGCGCAGGTCCAAGTACCTCGCCTTCCTCCCCACTCTCATCAAAGGCAACAACGCTCTTCTCCCTACCCTCCGCCTCTTCTACCACCTCCTTCAACCCTGTTGATCCCGCACGTTCCTTCCTCTCCGCAGCCAGTTTCGCACGCCTGCCCTCCCGTCTCAACCGCCGCTCTTCTTTCCTCTTTCGTTTTCTTTCTTTTTTCTTCCTCTCATCGGCGCCGACATCGAAACGCTCCTCAATCCTCCCCGGCGGCTCTGGAGAAACATCCCACACATTCGCGCGATCTGCAAAAGATTCCCGCATCCTCCGCCTCTTCTGCCATCGAGTTTCATTTTCTTCCGGGGTATCATCCAACCAGTCTCGATACTTGGACCCTCCCAAAAAGTGTTCTTTTTCGAGCCTCCCTCTTGCATTCATCTCCTGTGGATCTAGTCTGGTCGGAGCAGTCATGCCTCCGCCAATCCTCATGTCCTTGGCGCTCTGGTCATGAGGGGCTCTGTTCTGCTGTCCTCCAAAATTTCGCCCTCTCTTATCCCACCTTGACTGGCGACCAATTTTAGCACCGCTCCCCGCTTCCCTACGCGACACTCTGTCACCATACTCACTGCGTACATCCAAGCGACAGCGATCACCATGTCCCCCTGGCCCCATGCGTTTGTATGGATCCATGGAAGGGCCTGCCTTCCTTTCTCTCGACTGGATAGAAGAAGAATGACGCTTTATTGTTTGTAGACAACTCTGCACTACACAGGACCTCGGGTTCTGCTAGACGGACGACTCCGGGCAATGGCTGAACCAACTGCCCACTCCAGCGAGGAAGGTCCGGAAGAAAACTCTACAGTACCATCTGAACCGAGGATTCAGGAGGCTTAAAAAACTCTCACTGTAAGCACATAGGCTTACAGTTACAGACGGCGACAACAACAGCAAGAACTCCGAACGGGCGACCTTGACGACCAACCCGCAAGGCTGTGAAGACCAGAGATAGATAAGGATCTTTATTACTTTTGAGTGCGCACGGACCGACCGACTATTCAGTTCAGACCTACTGTAACCTACTGTAACTGGATGGGCAAAATTGGTCACGTGCAGTGGGGCGCGCGATATGATGATGGCCATAGCCACCGACGACCACAAAGCGAAACTGATACGCTGGTAGATGCGTGTGCGAATCGTAGTGTCCGCGGTGTGGCATTTCCTGGCTACACGTTGTAAAAACTCTCCGATGAATAATGCCGTTTCCGGAGAAGGGGCACCGAGGAAGTCGAAAACCAGAGGCTGGAAACGGAAACTTGGGTCGTGAAAGGGCAGAGAGGGGGCACCAGGCGCTTTGACAGCTTTTGCTGTAGGTCTTGGACCTTGCGTTAGTGAGTGAGGGCGGCAGACACATCGCCGACTTGCGTCACTTTGGTAATTGAGGACTGCTTGAACGGGGACGTCACGGCGACGTCGCATGCGATGGGTCGGTCGGGTAGGCCAGCTTCAGTGTCACCGGGGTGTTGCACGAGTAGAATATCGGCGGGCCTGTAGTCCGTACCGGGGAGGAGATTCTGAACTTCAAACTCGTAGTCAAGGCCGGCGGCGTGGAAAACGTGCCACACGAACACGTTGCGAACGGATTTTGGGGGTGAACGCGTCCAAAATCTGAGACGCAGCGGTCGGCGGCATGGTCACCGTGGATATCCATGTCCTGCTGGCAGTGGTGGCATTTCAAGGGCACCGAGTCTGTGTAGACTGGGAGACCGAGGTGCCTGCACAGCATGATGCTCCCGTGTTCCGATGACACCTTCGTCGCAATGGTGGGATGGGCATATAGAAACGCCGCAGCAACGGTGTGACGGAAGGCCAAGCCTCGAATCCGGTGACGCGTGGACATCTCGGAGTGGCAGCTAGGGCGAGGCACCCTCTTCCATAGATCGTCTTCCCAAAACTCTTTTGCCCAGGCCTCTTGCTGTGCCCGATTTAGATGAGATTGCAGTTTGACGGGCATCTCAGCAAGGGAGGCGGGGTCAAAGACGCCTCGGTCGGTGGCAAACGGATCCCCTTGGATCTGTCGGGCAAAATTGCGCGGGGCAGGGGTGCCTGGTTGACCAGGATGGATCGATCGCCACGTGCCCTGTTCCCAAGTACGGCGATGGAGCGGGGTGTAGCGTAGTCGGCTGTGCGTACTCGGGCGGGGGCGGCGTCCAGAATGCTGGCGGCGACAGCCGCGTGCAGTGCGGGACCAATCCTGGAGAGCCCGTCTGGGGGAGACATGCTTGTTCCCAGGCGTCGTCGGTGAGGCGGACCGTTATGCAGCGCGCCGTATGCGGATCGCTGCAGGGAGTCAAACTCCAGTGCAGGCTCCGCGGCGTGCTGAGGGTCAGCAAGCCGAAATGCGTGAAGCACCCGGCATGCGGAGGCACATAGGGGGAGATTGTTTGCAAGTTTCGTCAGAACCCAAAAGACAGTTCGGCTCTAAACAATATTGCGGAGAAATTGATAAACTCTGACATGTTCCATCTCACGACAGGGCATATGGATAAACCACACCCTACCGAAGACTAGAGACTGTCAAGTGCTGCGACGGAGCCAAAGCCTGTTAAGATCCTCTATTGACATAGACAAGATCAAAAGGTACATTGTAGTATGCAATCTCTCATGTCTCTTCATCTGTGCAAAGACCTGAGAAGTGACTTTCACCAGTGCAACAGTGACGGCTCTATTGGAGCCATGGACGATTGTTTGCTTCTGTGGGACGATTTCTAGTACCGATCGGGACGTATCTGGAGTGCAGGAGGGTGGGTTTAGGCCCTGAAATTCATACGCACATCTCGGAAGGAGCATCGGAAGTACGGATACTGTGGTGTGTGGCGAATCATGTTTATCAGGCACTCATGCCGACGGGCACTCGCTCTTCACGGCTGTTTTGGGCCCACGGGTAAGGCGCTCCAAAGGTCATTCTCTTGTTACTACAGACTTGAGCGCACCTGATGGCTAACACTTGTCGCAGAATGATCACCAGTGCAAAGGGCAACAATTTGAATGGCCTGCCCCCGGGCTGGAACAAAACTATATTTACTTGACAGGGGTAAAGCAAGATTTATACACCTTATGTCCTGTAGGGTAATATGGCCGTTCGCGAACAAAACGAAGGACATACGAACATCACCGTAACGTCCATGCATACTACGAAAAAGATCGATACAGTCCAAGAAAACACGGCCAACATCAAAATCCTTAATGCGTTGCCCAACGAGAGATGAGGAGGTTTCGGCAGTGACATTCGGGAAGAAGCAAGCTCAGGGATCAACTTGCTACTGGACCCTGTACATGACCACATGCATTCCAAGCCCCGAGCCTCACAAGAAATCGACTAGCAGCCTCCGTTAACCCCCTTGCCTGCAGATGTAAAATTCCATGAAACTCTTGCTAGTTGCCAAACTCGTTCTCCTAGAGCACACAGCCGGGCCCAGCCCCACCATGCTCGGTGAGCATCTCACCGAGAATCCTCGCTCTACACTTACATAGCAGCGGGTGAAGGCGGAATATGCGAACCCTCGCCGTTAGTTGCTGGGTCAGTAGGTTCGCTATCGTCCGGAATGGTATCTTCCACTAGATCATCTGCAGGGGTAAAGAGGTTGAAAGCTGCTGGTTGAATGCATGCGCCTACAGGGTCTACCAATTGAGCCACGAAGCTGCGACGGTTGCCGTTGCGGTCCTCCTTTTCGTAACCGAGAACTGAACCAACTGCGCCCATTGCTAGGAAATGGTATTCAAGATTTGAGGCGACGAGTGAAGAGTATGGTAAACAGGGCCACACCGAAATTGAAGAGAACAAAGTTGCGGCTACCACGGCAGCTGAGAATTGGGCAGCGTCCAGTTTTGAGTATTCGACGGACATGTATATATACTGTACAGTACAGTACGCGTCGTACCGCACTGCACGGTTTTTTTGTTTGATATCGTTTTTTTGGGGGGGGGGGATGTACAGTATACGCGAGTACTGTACTTTACAAATACAGTTTCTTCTTTTGTACAAAAATGTCATTACAGTATTTATATTGAGCACGCTTCGGGATGGATCAAACTGAACTTCGCGCTGTAATGCACTGTCAGTATTTCCTGTCGGCCAATCCACGACTGCTTGATGGAGCACTGGACCCAGCTGACCATGACTACAAATATTCAAACATCCTAAACCTTTCCCTCTCAGTACTACAGCTACGTACCATTTTCAGTGAAAATTTTTCACAGGGATTTTTATCTCAGCAGACCGTTTATTGTTGAGTACAGTTTTGTGCTTACCGAGCTGAAGTCCCTGTTCTGCCACCCATCAAGCATCTCCTCCCACCGATACAGAGCTCACAGACTTTCTCCACAGAATATCATTGAATCTTTTGTGATGTACTGTACATGGTGCAGTGCAGTGCTCGTGCTTCAATGGAGGGGGGGGATTTTGGTGTGCCTTTCTGATTAGAGGTATAGGACAGATATGTTCCGAGACTAGGGGGGCAGGTGCTGGCGGCATGGACGTGTCGCAATTTTGTTGGCTCGCACCAATTTGAATCTTTAGGTAGGAGAATCCTGCAATTAAATCGGGAACAAATATTCGACTGAATGGTCAAACCGAGCACAGCTTACATTCAGGAAAGTTTAAACTGTACAACAGATGTAAATTACAGTGTAGTAAAGCAGTGTGCCGCACACAGCACTGTACTGTACAGTATTCCAGTTTGTACGATACTACAGTATTTAAAAGGGGGTTGCTCTAAAGAAGGAACATGTTTTCAAAAACGGAAAAACGAAATAATTGGAAAATAGCAACTGTGGCCAGATTTTCACAATTTCTGACTGTCAAAATCAGTGTTCCGCTTCATCTACAGTACAGCAGAAACTTATGGATAAATTAAAAAACAAATCTGTTCAACCGTTTCTCCAAGGCGGCAAACCCGTTACAGGGTGCATCTCAAATAGAGGGAGTACCAATACGAAGAATGCATTTAATCTGAATTTTTGATAACAAAAAGAGGGTCATGACCCAGCTTATATCCTCGAAACTATTCAACTGTAAAACAAGCTTGGAAATAACAACTGCAAATCTATCAATTTTGTTTGCTGGCTGGCCTCCCTTCCACCTTCTGGTAGATTGGAGTGCCATCCACAGCTTTCGACGCATCGTACGGTTTCGCAATTGGCTTGACAATGATACGATATCTACGCTCGGGTACAAATTTACTGGATACCAACCCACATATCTACCACAGTAAATTAACCCCCCATTTACAAAATCTATCAATTAAGCAATAGGGTGGCGAATCATTGCGCCTAAGGAGAATATTGACATGCTCTATGCTATTGAAGCAAAAGAATCAGGACTTTAGTATCACGAGGAAACAAAAAAGTTTCGATCAGCAGTAGGCACTGTCAAGTCAATGAAACTTCAAAAAGGGTGCGAAAACTTGCGCTGTTTACCGATGTGGAAAACCTAATCGTTGACTATCTTGCCAGCTTTGCACGGATCGGGGTTCCATTGACACAGGAACATCTTAAGGAGGCCATTGCAGTCATGGTTAGCCCCTTCCCTATGTCTCGGCGATTGCTATTGTCTTTCAAAAAAGAAAAACTGGACCGAATTTTTCTGAGGGCGTGTCGACGATGTCATGCCGATAGGGTCTCATTCGCGAAGCCCTTACGTCAAGAATAAAAAGAGATTAACAGCTGTAGATAGGGACGTTTTGAACACTCATTTTTTGCCATATTAGTTAAACTCATCTCTGAAAATGATTTAGATGCGTCTCGCATTTTCAATCTTGATGAGGTTGGTTGCACACCTGACAAGGAAGTGAATAGGCGCATAGCTACCAGGAGATTGCTGCTGCGAAGAAGAATTCAGGGAATGCACATGCCGGAGTTACTAAATTCGAGCTTTCATACAATGGTGCTGGTCGTAAGTGCCATTGGCAAATGTAGCCCTCCCTTTTTTGTTTTCAAGTGGAAAGATTTAATCTCCGTTCTGTTCTCAGAAATGATCATGTGCTGGACGAAAATTCGGCTTAAAATATTCCTCAATGTTCTAAGTTGGCACTTTGAAATGAAAGCGGGGATATTGATTCGCTGAACTTCAAGAAATGGGCGCTTCGATTTGTCAATTTTGGGAAGAATCGCTTCGCCAGCAATCGAAAGGTTCTATTGATATACGACAAATGTAGAGCACAAATTCCTCTTGATTTATTAGAAATATTTCACGACAACAACGTGACTGTGTACGCATATCCAGTCCAGACGTCTGGAAAGATCTAATCTCTTGAAACAATGTTTTCTGTTTTTAAGAATGCTTTGAGTTCTTCCGCGTATAATTTTATATCACTAGCCGGGTTATGGGTGTATTTGACAGTTGTAGTATCGTAATAAAGGTACATATTTGTTTTTGTAGGATAGGAAGCATACGGGCATCGTTTAAAAGTATACTTATCTGGCCTCTTAGCCTGAAGAATCGATTAAGCGAGCCCCCGCTTGCTGATTGTTCTGCTGAGTCTGAAATTATGTGTTTCGAAGATCTTCAAGAGGCGTTTTTATAGAAGTGCTGCTAGTTGCGCGGTCTTTTTTAGGGGATGATGCAGTGATTACTTCGAGCGGTTATTTACATACCACTCGAAGATATGTCATGACTTCTGATGGTGTATTACAGCTCGTAAGGGAGAAGAAAAATGCCTAGAATGGGACAGATGAGGCTGAAGGTCGCTATTGTTAGGCTTGAGAGGAGCTGCGGATGAGCACAGGATCTTTATAGTTAGATTTTCTAAGAAGTTGCGCGAAGATCACATGGAGCGTATGGCTTGTTTGGCTAGCATTACTGTCTAAGCGTTTCGTCAAGGGGTGCGTAGCATTAAAGAAGGGCATACTGTAGCTCGCATTTGTGCTCGACAGAGGCGTCAGGGTGTTTTACAGTTGTGATGTGGCGTATGAAACTGCTTAAAATGTTCAATTTCCGGATAGGGCACGGCGCCATTGCGTATGATCTTTATAAAAATTTGTTGCTTGCTTTTAGCAATCAATTCATTTTGCCAAGAGATACACCATCGCTCGTCAATCAACCGATTTACCTTTTTGATATGTTTATGTAAGACAAAGAGATTTAAAATTGTAAAACAGAATTTCAATTGGTTAAATAGAACGCCTTTTACAGTATCAAATGGGCGAAAGTGTTCGGTTTTTTGCTCCTTTCTTTACACGTACAGAAGCCTAACTCACAAACTCTCCTGGTTCTCATCCCAGCTCCCAAAGTAAAAACATCCCATACGTGTACTTCCAGGCTGCAATACTGCATATACTGCACCGTACAATATAGTGCCACACAGTACATATTTCCATTACAGTATCCCATACGATGTACTGTAAGGTGTTGGTGGAGCTGTACAGTGCATACTGTACAAACGGTCGTGGCCAATCACGGGACACGATTGATCTAGCTTGGCAATTGCAATGAATTGTGTTCCAGATTGCCAAGTACTATTACATAATGCGCCTGGTGATACAGTATGGTGGCTATCGTCTACTGTATCTCTGCTGCATTATCCCTTAATTTCCGAAGGAGTAAGGCTCGTTCCAAAAAAAATTCTTTTATATGGGATATAATATATGTATAAATTATGACTATTCAGACCATATGCCCCTTTCCAATAAAAGAACTTAGTATATGCTATTTTACAACATAAGATGAGCCCTTCAACTTGATCCACTTTGTAGAATCTGCATCACAATGCAAGAACGACCGTAACCACCGATCATATTTCAACCTACCACAAAAATCAATTCCCGATTCTTAACAGAAGGATGAGAAAGAGCCGAGTCATAGGTTTGGCTTCTGCTCTTATCGCCCAACGACGTAGGAATACACAACCCATACTGTCCGCGGTGTCCAACTTTATTGCAATACTGCCAATCGGCTATGGACGGGGCGAGGAAACTGTGCGGAGGGGAAAACTTTCCTTTGCAGCCGTGCTTGCTGGAACACCACCCCGATTTTTTCAGCGAATCTACAGGATGTCACATTCCTCTTTTATGCAAGTAGCTGAAAAACTTACCCTTATTTATGACTGTAAGTTTAGAAAAAGTTCTCCGTTATAACACTTATCTATAACAATACGATGGCTGACTGGTGGATCCTATCTTGACAATGCTATGGCTCACAACATATCACCATCGAGCGTTTACTACTCCATTGACGAGAAATTATGCGCATTGGACAAAGGCCTTGAGATGAAGTTTCCATATCTAGATGAGTCATGGCTGAGACTGGCTTCAGATGGCTTTTAAAGATCGGAAAGCAGCGCTTTAAACATGTACTGTGGTGCCCTTGAAGGAATCGCGATTAAGATACAGGAGCCTGCTTCCTGGGAAGTATCAAACGCTTCCCGTTAGTATAACCGGCAAGGATGGTTTGCGTTAAATGTGCAAGGTATGTGTGACTGGAAGTATCGGTTTACGTTTCTGTCATGCCTTTTACCTGGTTCTACGTGACAGCACGGCGTACGCGATGAGTGGCTTATCAAATTTAATTGAGAGAGTGGAAGGCGGACTTCTCAATGGGTTTTGGATAGCTGCAGATGAAGCCTATACATGTGCTAACAGGCTTTTAACGCCATGGCCTGGTAAAGATCTGAGCACAACCAAGGACTGTTTCAATTATTGGCAATCCTCCACACGGATACAAATCGAGCAGAGCTTTGGAATGCTTGTTGGTAGGTGGGGCGTGTTGCGGAGGCCGTTGAGGTGTGCGGTTTCCAAGAATGCTAAAGTAATTTCTGTTTGTTGCAAGCTCCAAATTTCATTCTTGACAATGACGGAGCAGTAGAGCCTCCAACTTCGGATGCAGACATTGTTCATCACACAGAGCCAGAGGATCGACAGCTGGACTTGCAAGACGACTGCGATCTTAATGACTTTTTACATCATTCTCAGCTTAGCGTTGATTAGGAACTTGAAAGTCCGATTTTCCGTAATGCCGGGGACAAAATCGCCTGCGCAAGTCGGCGAGGATGCATGGCGCGTCAACCAATCGGCAACTGTGCCGATGCGGTGGAGGAGAGTCTTGTTGACGGATCATTGGCCTGTTTATGTAGGCTTAGGTCTTGAGGCGTAATGGAAGGAAGGGAATTAGGCGATGGCTGGAGGGATGGGGTTGAAAATCGGAGATGCGCTCCGTCGTCGGGGCGGACTCCATGCTGTCAACCTTTCGTGTCGCGGGACCATCGACGGTGAGATCTGTGGCATTAGCCATCTTCGGTTCGCCGAGATACAAGGTATAGGGAACGATGGAAGGTCGACAGTAGCGAAAGACGTGACCGGGGTCGACAAACCAACCATGGAGATGAACCATACAGAAAATACATGCTATGCAACTGGTCATGAGCGTCAGGAACAGTAGCACAACACAATCAAGCCCAAATATAATATGCCCAATCACTGGCTGCCATATTAATAAGCATTTACTGTATATTATATCCCATATAAAAATTTTTTGGAACGAGCCTAAAGGATATAATATATAACATAAATTCCCAGAAATATCTATTTCTACGGGCCAGCCAAACTTTTTCGAAAGCTAATTGGCCCAAAATATTGACTGTACCGGCATATGCCCAATCATTGCGAATCATCCAAATTATGGTAAACATCAAAATGGTCAGCGGGAAGATGGAAATCGCAGTGGTTACACTTGCAAGCATGTTAGCGAGGCCTGGGGGCCTCGTTCGCTCTTTCCGCATCGTCCCGAAGAAAGAATTCCTTCAAATACTAGCAATAACGGCATTTTCTTTGTCGATTCGAGAAAATTTGTTCATGCATTTGCAAAGGTCTGTCGAGACGTCTTTCATCGAGAGGCGGTGACAATTTTGCTGTTCTGAAATTTTTCTTAGACGCTTCTCAGTTCTTTGAGACAGTAGATAAGCTTGAACTTCTTAAGCTATGCATATTTACAGCTTCTACATGGGCCCTTCTTGCTCTACTGCGCAGTATACAAATGAGTGACAGAGTCAAGTTTTTATGAGCATCGTTGGTAATGTGTTCTGAAGATGTCTCCTTGTAGATCACCAATATGTTATTTCTCATGATATGTACGCATTGAAGAAACTTAGGCATCGAGGTACGACGACAGCGCAAATCTGCTACATAGCAAGCAATTCGCAGATCAACAAGGTCGACGCCTCCCATCCAGTGATTGTAATCATCAATCATTCTGGATATTGATACTGTCTTAACTGCATTTCTTCCCCATATACGTTGAACATGGCTTCGGTTAGTGAATGTTGGTCGGGGACTTCTCCGCATTCGTTCTACGATCATGTCCGTCATGTGTACATTGCTGACTAAAAGTACAACATTATTATCAATCCAGCGTGTCTTCAATGTACCGTGTTCATCGACACAGTAGTAAAGGTCGTTAAATGTAGCTGTGTTGGGTACATTTAAAACAGAGGGTTTCCATCCTCTTTTCGGTTTCGAAATGCTTACACAACCTATTCCCATACTCCGCAACATTCGCATAACACTTGGAAGTGTGAAATAGTTATCCATCGCCACAACGAAAGGTATATCTCGCCCAACATGGGAGTCTGTCACTTTTTTAACCAACATCTTGATCATGGCAGCTGTTTTCGAAAGAGGTCCAACCCGCTTCATCTTCACTGGGGCGATTTGCAGCAAGGTGTCCGTCACGAAGAAAGTAACAAACATACCCTGTCTTTGAATCTACAACTGAAAAGAATTTGTAGCCTTCACCGATAGGCTTATTCTTCATTTGTTAGAGTCTCTCCCGATCGCCCGTTAAACCGTATCGTCATTTCATCAATTGACAATGAATAGCCGGGTACTTTCAGAAGACTCAAAGAAGCGTCCCTTATGTGGTTGATAAATGGTGCCACTTTCGAAAACCAAACGCTGTCACAACGAGAGGTAGATCTTCGCTCAGTTGCCTCACTTTGTACAGCTCTCAGTGTTGCGATCGAACTTCTTCTTCATGTCAAAAGTCCTCACCCTCTGCCGAGTTATACTCGGCCTCGTTCTGAGAATCCGGCGAAACGAAAGAAATATTTCTCCATACGTAGCTAAATCTATCCCTCGACATACCATGCTCATTGGAAATTGCGTGTACAGGTATTTCCGGATGGGTCGGCCACAGATCAAGCTTTCCAGGTAGCTTCACTATCCCAAAGTACATGGCAATTGCCAGAAACTGTAGAATATCTGCAGCCGTAACAGAACGTTGATGACGTTAAGCTAAAAAATTCGCTTCGATATACTTATTGGTGGAGATTACAAATTGTTGTTCAAGAACATCTGGTAAGAATGCGTACAAAAGCGCATCAGCAGCTGAGGTTATTTGCGAAAGAACTCGAGGAATTTCAAAGAGTGCTCGCCGGTCCACATCAATGTGGGTAGGATTGTGCACAGGTTCATACATTGAGTTTTGTGATGTTGGGCATTCGATCAATCTCGGCTTCCAACGAGAGCCACTGTGTCCTCTCGTATTGTCTGTTTCTGTGGTTCAAGCGCAGGCATTTCCATGATGTTCAAATAGGGGTGCAGGAAAGTGACCACGACAAATACATGGTGTTAGACTAGTACGAGGCTCCAACTTAGAGGTGGGAAATTTGATAGCCCATTCTGTGCAAATTAGAGCGGAGGCGCTTTGTTCTTCATGGTGGCATACCTATGGCTAGTAGTGTCCGCTATTTTAAGACATGGGCCAATATAATACATGCGGTGATTTGTTGAACCTTGATTGCACTTCTGAGTTGCGACAAGCTACTGGACTTTGACACCGGTGGGTCAAAAATAAAATAAAATGTTGCTATTCAACTAATCAAAGTCAGCATCAGTAATACGCCATTTTGAAGTGTGAAATTACCTTTTTTTCCATATTTGTTGCTGATATTACCTGAATCGTCAAGATCTATGGGATATATTACATTATATAGGGAATTAAAGGATAGATATCCGAACGACTATATAAGGCTGTACTCACTACCCAATCGGGGCCGAGGGAGGACAATAGACTTTCAAACACTATTGATGAATCGCGCTGATCGACTTTCTGATCGACTTTTTTAGGAGCTCGCTATATTAATTTAGTAAAAAACGGGACCTTAATGTAATCCAAGGGGACCTTTGTACCCGTTCGTTTTTCCTGCCATTTTCGCCCCCCCTCGCTGAAACTGCGTATACGACAGGTGGCGTTTGCTACTATGGCTCTAGTAGAATTTGTGTTTTTGACTACACCTATGATTAATAGTGGCATTCTACGTACTGTATTCTTAGGTACTATACGCTTTCCCGCGACCTATCTTTATCTAGTGATATTCTTATTTATTTAGGTGGCGTGAAACAGGGCCTTCCACCTCTGGATGTCGATTATATACGACATACCAGACACAAGCGAGCGCTTGCGCTCCGAATTAGAAAATAGTAGCTCTCCCGTCTTTCCCCAGAGCATGTATCCATTTAGTGGCCCATTCTTGATTTTTTACATCGCCTTACACACAAATGATACCATGGACTTCTTAAGGAGGGCCGGTAAATCCGGCGCCGGCGCAATAGTGTTCGACAGCACCAGCGATGTCCATAAATTTTTCTTCTTCTTCGATAAAGTCTCTACAGCTTCTAAAACCGACGAGGAGAAGAAAGTTACTTTTCACTGGCATATAGATTACATGAAATTAGACTTTTGCTATGAAAACTTTGCGAAGGGTTGAGGACGCATAGAAAAAGCGAGACACTACGCCACAGTCAAGCAGAAGTTCTCCAATAGTTCAATGAGGAAATATATATCCAAGATGAAAGGAGTCAATCTGCAGAAGTATGTCTCGAAGTAAATGACATTCCTGTCTCACGCAAGGAGGTGGATCATATCTACTAGATAGCGAGTTTCGATAAAATCGCGATGTTTGGGCTTCTACAAACTGCTGCCTACTGCCACTAGTAGCTACGAATATTTTAGCATTCCGAAGTTCTAGACACTTTTCAGGCATTGTGAAAGCTTTAAAAGAGTTCCACTCGAACCGAGTCAAGTTCATTTTCCCTTCCAGCGGTGTCTCATACGTCCCTGTGGCAGGTTTTTTTGTTCGTTTGGACTCCCGCTCCAGAAAAATTTGAGATAAGCAGGAAGCTTTGACAGATATTCTTCCCGGGTTGATATTTTTTTGTAGAAGCTGAAAGGAGAGAATGGTGCTGGACATATCCCAACATCATAGACTAATTACAGAGTTCGTTAATGCTCTTTTTCAGACGAACAAGGCCATTGTGGCATGAGATGCGAGGAGAGCATTCAAATTTATACCTATTTTACCCACTGCAGCAAAATGTGTCTCTAGAAAGAAACCAGGTGGTCTTCTGTGAGAAAAATATCATCCAATGCTTCCCAAAATAAGGAGAAAAAGGAAGAAGCTCTAGAAGCCGATAAGGCCACTTTAGTCCGTAAAATGAAGTCAGAAACTGATTTAACAATCGCTAAAGTCGTTATTGTGACAAGGAGAACCGTCGCTAACGGGTATTTAGCAAAAAAGCTTTTGTTCAAGAGGATCAACACAAGGATTCCGATCTATAGTATCGTTAATAACATGTACCAATTTCGAATTGTTCTCTCGGTCCTTCAAGCTGAAATTTTTTTGTAATTTGAGTCGTAATTAGAAGCAAAGAAGAAACATTAAGTGAAAAGGGTTTGAAAAATATCAAGAAGATATCATAATGTATGAATTCGTCGCAGAGCTGGCAAATGCAAACTGAGGGCTCATGTCTGGCCAACTTCTTCGAGGTGATGCAAGTGGAGCAACTAAGGTAATAAAAATTGGACTAAGTAAGAGCATCGCGCCCGAGTTGTCATCTTGACCGAGAAACGACCGCTCTTGTTGCGATTGGCAATGAGTTATCGTTTTTGCCTGCAAACAACCACGCTTGTTGTGATTGGCACAGAAAGGTTTACGGCACATACTTCTGGGCACTTTTGGACTCTTGCGCTGTACTTCAGTAAATATCTGCGGAGTTATCCCGCCGCCTTTATCTATCACCAGACTGTGCGTCAAAAAAAATTACCTTCGCAAATAGTGATATAATCTCGTGTTTTGGCTCATTAATTAACATTCCTACTGCTCTTGGAGGCTAAGCGATCAAGTTGAACTATCTCGTTTTAGAAAATTTTCCGTAAGATGTCGTTATTGGTCTCCCGGCTTTTTTCTGACATATGCGTGAACCTCGATTTCGTAATCCGAAGTGTTCGCCTCCACATAGATTCCGAAGAAGTTGTGCTGTCGTTGGAGCCCGATAGCAAATATCCAGAGAAACAGCTAATGATGGGTGGAAACATAAGAGTTACTGATAGATAATTCACATCCGACTCTGGGACTGGTCCCGGTTCCTCCGAGAAGTCCGAAGAAGAACTACTTCTGGTAATCCGAAAATATGTATACGAAATCATCGACATTTCGGAAAAAGGACTATACTAAAAGTGCGATTTCTGCCCCGAAAAAGACGGTAGATAGAAGGTGAAAATTAAAGGAGAACCTAGAGCTCAAGTTGTTAATCTCTCTAACTAAACCCAAGAGAAGATAAATGACTCGCTCTGTTATACTGGAATAGTGGCGTAGAAGAGTGATGAACTACGCTCCGCATCTTTTCCTACGACAAAAGGATTGAGGATATAAGATATGACGACTATATACCACATGGCTCGGAAAATCTCTCCGCAGATCAGCAAGATCTCTCGTAAGGAGATCCACAAAATGCTCGACACCGGGACCATAACACCAGTTTCATCTGCTTGGTCCTTTCTAGTCGTAATAGTTACGGTGAAAGACGCTAGGAACCGCTTTTATGTTAGCTACCGCACACTCAACCCCCAAATGAAGGCCGGATAGTGACCGTTACCCAATATCGAAGAAATATTTGATGGCCTGAAGGAGAGCTCGTTCTTCAAAAACCTCTACCTCTTCGCAGAAAATTGACAGATGCGCATAAGTGAATGGCAAAGAGGTGACTAATTCTTCAGCCGTTTCGGTATCTTCTAATCCGAAGTAATGCCCTTTGATGTAGTGAAACCACCTTCCACGTTCCAGTGCATGATAAAATACGTCTTGCAAGATATAACATTTGCCCTCTTCTACTAAAATTATATATCAGTATTCTCCTACTCTTTCAAAAAGCATGTAAAGCGTTTGATTGTAGTCTTCAATTCAATCGGAAATTCCAGACTAAAGCTCATCATCACAAAGTGTGAATTCGCCAAAACTTTGGTAAAGCTACTCGGGCACCGTGTCGATAAGGATGGATTGGTTATCGATGAAAATTAGATGAAAGAAATCACGTAAGTACCAGTTACTACCAAAAAGACCGATTTGCACGGCCTCATCGGAATTTTCGGGTATTAATGCCGATGCGCCAAGGATTTTACCGGGATTCCTACATATTTACATGAATGTACTTCTGAAACAAGAGTTAAGAATAGTCGGATGAGATGGCTGTTACATTAGGACACTTAAAGGAAATGCGTGCTTCACGGTCTGTAAGAGTTTTTCGGACTTCTATGCCCTCTTTATTGTCGAGGGGGACGATTCAAGCACAGCTGTTTGGAGCATTGCTCTCAAAAGATAAGGAGACGAAAAAAATCATCCTGCTCAATATTCAAGCAGGTTCATGAACGCAGCGTAGCGATTTTTCTGTCCGTGAAAGAGAAGCTCTCACCTTCGCAAGTAATAGAGCAGTGGACTACTTGTTCCGAGCAATATCTCCTTATTTACAAACCGCCCCAGATATTGACGAATGATAACTGATCTCCGCGTTGAATTTTGCAGCTGTCGAGTAGCTCCCCTCGATTGATCTCTTTCTACTTAACGTCTCCTATTTCATTCAAAGGATTAATTTTGTATAAAAAGACACAGCTAAGCGCCGTTCGATAAAATGGGCCGCGAATACTTCTTAATTTGGAAAGATAACTTGATTACGCATAAAGAAACTGGCTTGGATCTATAGAGATCATCTAGGACAGACCGAATATATTAAGGATTTTCAAAAATGTAGTTAGAACCGTGAGAAAGGGACAACTGGTGGCCCCAGATCAATCGCAATGTGCAATAATATGTTGAAAGTTGAAATGTATGCCAGAAAAGTCAACCTTATACCCAGTATCAAACGATATAGATCATTAAGTTTAAAAATATCTTCGAAAAATACTCAATCGACTTTTCCGGACAGTTTTTGAGGTTAAAGACTGGAACCAAATTCATCTATATCTCTGCTGAGCATCTCAAGGGCTGAGAAATTGCTCCCGAAATCAGTAGTTCATCTGCTGAGGTCGTCAGCGAGTTCGGGGAAAAGGAAAATCTCTCCGTTTTTGGTCCTCCTGGGAACATTGTTTGATATAAGGACGATCGTTTTCCGACGCTAACCTCGTCGACTTTACTAAGAAAGATGGAGCCAAATTGGAGCACTGCACTGATATATGCTCCAATGTCAAAAATTTGCGCCGAAAGTATGGTGCGTACTGTAAAACTCGCGATGAAGAAAATTATGATATTAAAAGCGAAAGATTGGGAAGAATCTACGCCAAATTACTATATGGCTACCGACGCAATCGCTTTGCTCATTTTCGGAGTAGCACCATGAAAGGATACTTCAAAAATCGACATATTGATACAAAAATAATTGTAGTAGCTTCTCCGGCTCTAAATGTTTTCTTCGTTGGGGCTACGTGCGAAAATAAGCCATAAAACGTCGAAACAAATTGGTGATAGAGCGAAATCGGAGCCATCTCAAGAGATTCCGTCGGGTAACTGGTTCCCAATCGCACAAAGAAAGGATTAAAAATCTGCAATTAAGTGATCTGCGTTCTAGTGCCGTTTCCTCAGAATTTGTTTCATTTTAAAAGTTGCATATCTCCGGTATTGGCAAGCTTCTTACGGTGACCGACATTTCAGACGAGCCATACATGCAAGGTACCTGTCACCTTATCCTCTTCGTCCTTTACTCCAAAAAGATTAACTCAAACGGCTGCTGAAGACCAAGCTTCCCTTCATTGCTATGTATTTTCACTCTGTACTCTAAGCTAACCTTATGTTTTGCTGAATCACCTCTGATATTTGAGTGCAAATTTGAATCTATATTTTTACTTATACTGTCTCAAACCCCATGAGATTTAATCGTCTGCTGGAAAAGAAAAAAGGAAGAAAGATGAAAACACAAAACCAGTATGGAATAAAAGGCCATTTGCAATCCAAACAGCCTGCTCCAGGGACAACACGAAATTTACAATGTTGGCTCCATTCATGACTTTGCCCTAAAAGAATTTTAGCTCGATCGATTCCAGTTTCCCGCATTCATATCCTCTGAAGGAAAAGATGAGCAGGGTGTCTTTTCTCCAGCAGAACTTCATCAAATTGATTGCACAAGGACGCCCGGGCGGCGTACATATCTTCTTTTTGGTGATCTCAGCAAAATATGTGAGACCCAAAAGCATTCGTTGGTCTTTTAGAAACCTTCCGTTTATTGCTACACAGGTGCTGAGGAAATAAATTTGAAACCACGCTTCATGGCTGCTTTTGACACCAATTTGAGTTGAGAGCTCTTTCGCTTGTCGATTTCTCGGCAATTTGTTTTGTTTTTGCCATCCTAGTATTATGCACAGGGATTTGAGAAAGCGCTAGAACCGTTTTTTCGCTCGTATGACCTAGAATGGACTGACTCAATAATTATTTGTCTGATCTGAATCAAACTGGCTTCCAAAAGATGAACGTAAGTTGTGGTGGGAGAATAGGAAAATTTTCAGGGGAAAAGGAAAAAACGGAGAGAAGAACGCGCAACTAAAACGTAAAAATAAGAAAAATGGAGCATTAATCAGCGTGAAATGCACCCAATTTGGCTTATGCGCGAAGATGGATCCACTGCCGGATAAGAGGAGGTAAAATTGGCGAGAGATGGTACTTTAAAAAACTACGCAGTGTAAAATTCTCGAAGAAGGGTTGGTGGTAGTGGAGTTGGCTACATCTGGTAGAGTTTGCGTCTTAAACTATTTTTTCTCTGAGTAATTTTAGTACCATACGAAATTTATGTTCAGGCATAATCCATTATCTCGCGAATGTTATTTATCTCGTAATACTTGATCTAGTGCACCTGAAGTTGTCGGGTTTATATATCAAAACATCTGTGTAGTAGATCGAAGCACCGCAAATAAATTCCACTACATTATTACAAAGATGATGAAGAGAAAATGAAAATGAAGTTTTGCGTCCTTTTTTTGCTGTATGGTTACACCAATTGATGACATGGATCTTTAACTTTTTGGTATAGATGAGCACAATACCTGATTTACTACCAAACATCTATATAATGGGACACGACGGGACCTTTCCTGAACTATACAACGAGATGCAACAGATTTGTAATCAGTGAATCCACATCCAGTACCATGCTGTGGTAACGCAGCACAGTGTAGTGCAATATATGCAGTACATATTGTACATATAAGGAAGGAAACAGGGGGTTAATTCACAGAACTGTAAAAGATAAGCTGGCTGATACCAGCCAATTTTTATGGTATTGCGCATGTAAGTGAAATATTAAGGCCAGAATCGTTGGTGTTTTACTCTACCATCGATGAGAATGGATGCTAAAAAGCAAAAAAATACATTAGAGGTTACTGCCAATACATAATATTTTATGATAAAGTAGTACTCCCAAATTCCGTTCTTATCTACCCGTGAATGGCGTTCTTGCATAATTTGGGTGAAATTGCAAGTATCTTGACGGACCGATGATGTACGGGACATTGATTAAACCTTGAAGCAAATATTTAAATGGTAATATAAAATAAAAATATCAAATTATTCCCGCGATTTGGCTGCTAATTTGCTACAGCCAAGTATGTATACTGGCATTTATGGCTGTTTATTTTGGAACAAAGACTAAAATAATGATTTTTTTCCTGTACTGAGATTTATTCAGCGACTTGTTTCTGCTGCGCTTGTTACTGATGAGTTTTTAAGGCAGCTGCTTCATAGATAGCACCGGATGAAGACTGCTTCATACATTATAACCAAAATAGGGTTCCAAATGATTATATGGGAAACCAACTCTCTCTTTCATCCATTTTTAGAGGGATTCAGGAGGCCTAACTAGAGCCAGAAAAAATTAGAGAATATCAGCCTTCTCAAATGAGTTTCGTCAAGTTGGTCAGCCCCACCAAAGTCAGTAAGCCTTGCCTGGCGCAGATTCAAGTTCGAAACTTTGGGTTCCTTAGAAAATTCAGCCCCGGTAATTTTGAGTAGAGGGAAACATTTTTGATTTTAAATCTGAAAAGATCGTTCCAGAGAAGTTCTTCCCAGATCAATTTTGAAAAATGAATCGAAACTATCACGTAAGGTTGGGAATTAGCTTCAAAGCAATACTTTGGATCAACTGTCTAGCTTCTAAGCGATCTGATAGGGTCTGCAACTTTAAAATATATTACTAGAGCAGTAATAATTCAGTATGGTATGTCCCCGGGTCGAAAGATGCAAATGATTCGCCAATATATCCTATGAAGTGCCTTGTGATGAGGGCTTCTGTAGAGACGAGCATGGTATATCAAAGGACCAGGGGATGATAGAATGAGGATGATCGATGCCCGGAGTGTATTCCGCGAGAGGCCTTGTCGACTTTTTTTCCACTACTGAAGGCAGACACAGCGAATGATCTACTGCAAAACATTCACTGGAGGAGTAAATGTGCTGTAGAAGTTTGACTAGTGTGCTTAGTCGCCGAATAGCACATAGCACTACACATAACCACATGCAGAGTGACCTCGTCGGCCGTACAAGAGTAGGCAGGTACACCCTCCCATTGCTGCAGCCCCCCACCACCAACCCGCTCAATGTACTCTCACATCCAACCAACTCAACTTCATCAGCAACAGAGAAAAGCCTTTAGACTTCCCTGTCTGCCCTTAAGACGCGCTTATGTCCTGCCGGACTGCCAGTTTATACAAGGTGGCCCTCTTCGTCGTTTATTGCAATTAAATCCAAGTTTGTATCTTCTCTCGCAAAACAGACCTACATACTTCCTTTTCACTCGCCCTTCTTTCCTACATCTCGTGAAGACCTGAAATTGTGTACAAACCTTCTGTGAATTCCATTTGCAGTTTCTGCTGGGTTGAATTCTGCTTCCGGTCACTCTTCCATATTCATCAGAATCACATCAAATGATAAGTAAATAGTGAATGCCTTCGCGGAAAGCCATCGAAACAGAAAAAGGAAAGGGTTGCTCGCTTTGGTGATTATTTGTAGGATCTCATCGATTTCTGAGACTTTCTGGACGACAAGACACTGAGAAGATTTTTTGTCACGAAAAAGTTCCTCGCAGTTTGCCAATTATCGCACTGAATTCATTACTAAGGTCGCAATGACCAAAGAAGAGCAAAATGAACTCCCCGGTCTCCATATTACCGTTTTAGTATGGGATTATGAGCTCCAGGGATTCAAAAGGAAGAAATAATTTCCAAGATCTTAAAAATTCTAGGTCTACTATTCAGTACAGCGCTCTCCCTAGTTTCGTTCGGTATATTGGAATAACTGTACCAACGTATACTGCGCGATTAACCTCGACACGGAGGATAAAAACACAATCTTTACTCATACCATGGCATTTCAGGGGTCCTTCGGCGAGGTACAACCATTATCAGATGACCGTTAACTAGAATTTAGTAGATATAATTACCTCCTAAAGATTTAAAACATACTTTGATGGTTTAATTAGTACCCAGAACGCAATTATTAGCTGCCATACACCCATTACTGATGGACCTAAAGTCATCACCACTTTCTGTATCAATGTTTGGTTAGGAAGAGTCAGGTGAGACGATGAATATTTCATCTTCATGTTGGACCAAGACTGTTCGTCCATAGTAGCAGTTACCTATTTCCCTCACAAGTAGTGACTAGTCAAGAGTAAATGTTCACCTTTTCTCATCAAACCTGCGTCGAAGTCGTAATACTGGGCTGTGAACCAGCGTTTGAGCTCACTAATATCCTTTTAGCTTTCTTTTCCTCCGCAACGCCTATTTATAGGCGATCTTCATCAATTTGTTTTGAGCGCATCGCAAGTTTTTTCCAAAGATCTCCTTCAGACTTTCTTCTTCTACAGCGCTCCTCTTGACGAGATATTTTATCCCTCCAATCTTTTTTCTACTCATGGTGAACCAACCTGAACTACGTATTCTCTACAACAACTTTAGTTCTTTCTTCCGTCCCGTATCCATGCCATTTCCGGAGTCTTGTCTCATATTACCGCATAGCTCATATAGTATCGCATTGAATGACTCCAAAATTTCTTACCATTTACTTCAGTATTGTGAACGACCGCCACATTTCCAAGCTACCCAACTATCCATTAGCTTTTCACTGTACGAGTATGGACCTTCCCAGAAGACTTATCTTGTCCCCTCAACTCCTGCTGGTGATTCGACATCTACATCTGCGATACCCAGATCTCGCCTGTTCCAAAGCGTCAAAATGTTCACTATAATCAGCCCTTACTTCATCCCATACTACAAATAGCGAAAGCACACACTCCCCGCTGCACTTTTTGCATTTGACTGTACCACATCCCACCGAACTTGGAATCTAAGATGTGAGCTCTGGATTGGCTTTCATCCAATGGCCCTCGACCGACAGAGTTCTAGCGGGCTTATTGACCTGCAATTGACTTCCAAATTCATTACTTCTTGATATGCACTTGAAGAAGTTTCCCATCTTGATTAGTCCCTCCCAGGGGAAGCAATTTGTGAAGCTTACCTAGATCTTCCGGCTAGCCTCGTGAACACATATTTAATACCATACAATAAGTCTAAACGAATTTATAGAAGAGAGGGGCTTACAGTAAATACTTTCAAGAAAAATATCTATTTTACAACCCAAAATCACCATTCGAACCGGTATTTCACAGGGTGAGCCGCTACCATATGGAAGCTACATTAATTGAGAAGGTATTCAAGTATTAGTATTACTTGTCTTGTAGCGGCTTTCCTGTTCCGTCATGGTCCAAAAGGCGAATTAAACCGGTAAAATTTGTTTTTGACTTTCTTTTGCGAGATAAACACTCATAGTGCGACCGAGGAATTTTCATCCGTCACCACGAACGGATAGTCGCAATCCGGAAATCCAATTCTGGAGGTTTCGCCAGTCTCCCATTTAGGTATCCGAAGGCCTCGTGCATTTTCGATGTACCTTCAAAAGATCTCTTTACGGAAGTTTTGGCGTGAGCCACTTCACAAATATCGGCTCAATTCATTTCAAAACTTTGGTAGTATCCTGGTAATCCGGGAACACTCCTCAGCTCTGCCGCTTTAGTTGGTATAGATGCTTCAAAAAATCTTTGTTCTTGGTCTTTTCAACCTTTATCCAGTGTGTGTTGACTATGTGGCAAAGCAGATTGACTTTCACATGAGAAAAGCTGCACTTTGTTACCTCAATATTCAATCTTGCCTCTTGGAGTCTTCTGAAAACTTTTTTCAAAATAGTCGAGTTGCTCCTGCAGTATCCTAAAGTATTTCAAAAAGTGACCCAAATACACCATCGTGAATGGAAAATCGCGAATAATTTTTTCCACCATCTTTTGGAACGTTGTGGATCACCTCGAGCTTACATATGCCCCTTGAAAAAACATCGTCTTCTACCTGCATGTCTCCGCATCCTTACCGTTCAGTTCCCCTTGCAAATATCAAGTGTTGTGAATAATATTGGACCTGAGAGCTCTTCAAAAAGCTCGGCTATCTTGGGTAGCGGTCAAAGTTATGTATATATTAACCTATTGAGCTGACGATATTCAACACGGAACGGGACACCCCATCCTTTTTCATAGCTTTCACCGCTGGGAACGAATGAAAAGAGCTCGAGGTCGTTATGGTCCCTGCTTCCAATACTTTGTTTACTTCTCTCTTAATGATGGTAATATGTTTGGGAGGCATGCTGCCGGGATTTGAATGTATCTGAATATCGTCTGTAACTCTCAAAGGCTTTGTTGCGCAGTCATAGAATTTGTGTAACTCCAATGAAATTCTCGGGTAACAGTTATTCGAATTCGATGAGTTCCCGAAACCTGATAAAAGCTCAGCTGGCTGAATGTTGCGTCCGAATATATACAAAATTTCATACCGGTGTTTTTCTAACATACCAAGCTGCCTAATCAACTGATGATGCACATTATTCTTCTGGAATGCTTATTAAGTACCTGTCAGCCATTTATGAGGATAAAAGTTTCGATTGATAACAAATAAACGAAAAAAGATTTTCAATGCAAAACGACTCTAAGTGCTTCCTTCTCATAGACTGTGTTTCTTTTTTATGCATCGTACAAGTGCGAAATTCGTGCTACTATAAAAGGCTTTTTGAAATCCGGATACAAGGGTACTGGGGGGTTACATAGCTTCCTTTTTACGTTCTTCGAATGGAGTTTTCCTTTTATTTCCCTCCAAAGCTTTCCATTTTTCGAATTTCCGGAACCCTATATCATGGAAATTACGGGGTTAGACCAAGAAGCTTCGAACTTCCGTTTTTGAAACATGGCTTGGTGCCAGTTGGATTTTTCTCTTTTTTCCGGATCGGCCTTGATAACACCTCGATCAAAAATGTGGCCCAGTAGCTTAATGGAGTCTTGCAGAAAGATAAATATGTTCAATTTTATTTTCAAGTTGTACTTTGATATTTTATCTACTGCTGTCTGGAAATCCATAATATGCTCATCCAAATGTTTTGAGAATACCAAATAAGTCGTCAATATGCAACCTCGCAAATAGGTGTCCCTTTAAATCTCATTCAATATTCTCTGGAATCTAGCTTTCTCATTCATGATACCGGAAGGCACTAACTCGAATATATGCGTATCAATTTTGCTAGTAATTTTTTTCGTTGTTGAACTTTTCATTCAAATTAATCTGGCAATAGCCAGTGAACGGTACAATTAGTGTGAAATATATCACGTCTTTCAAATCATCGAGTATTGACTTCATATTCGTAATCATAAATCTATTTGGTATCATTCTTTGGTTTAGTTGTCCGTAATCGACGCCAAATCGAAGCTTTCCTTTCATACTTTTAATATTGTTCTCGAATCCAATTTTCTCGAAAACTGCTACATATTCAAAGCCTAGCTCTGCCTTCAAATACGAGAAGTAGTCCTTACCATACGAATAATCGTAATAATTTCATGCAAGGATTACTATCCTTCCATCATACTTTCCTCCATGCCTCGAAGGCGTTACTTGACTCTGAAACTTCGCTGTCATAGCTAGAGGGAAAATATTCACTACCATTACCTCTGAATTCTTCGAGCCTCACGCTTTTATAAGCATATAGGGGCGTGTTAACGGTTATTAGCTCGATTTGACCAGAGAAACTTTGATTTACAAGGTCAATGCATGTCCCCAGGTCTTCCATTGTGGCACTACAAAAGATTGCAAGTAAACGTTACTCAGGCATGAAAAGAGAATCTATATCAAATTTTCAGTCCCGAAAAACTATCGAACATTTTCAACAGCACCTATACATCCTGAGATGCTTCCATCCGCAGCAGTTATCCTTCTTATAGTTGGATAATTTCGACACCGCGTTTCGCAATCAAACTTTCAGAAATAAGGTTTGGAACAGCACCCGAATCGAAAAGAGCTTCGGCACTCGTTCACGAGATTTTAACTGATGCTACCTCAAGTCGTAGTGGTGCTGTAGCGGCCGAGTGAAGAAATATTTTCTTTCCCCTACTTGACGTACTGGACTTTATTGTTTTTTTGAGCTCTTTATTCGCATAATACGCGTCCCTTTCTAACAGTTCACAAGAAGTGGTTCCAGTTGGGGCTGAAGCGAGCTCGGCCACAAAGTTTTCTTTAATTACATACTATAATGTATCCCTCAGGAGTATTATTACTTTTTTCAGCTTTTTAACTTTCCTTGTCGGAAAATTTTCCGTTCCGAGTCCACTCTGATCAAATTTCTTCGCCCAGAAGAGTACACGTACTGTAATATGCCCAAGCATTTCGTGATCTTATCTGTGATAACACATGTCCTTCTTCATCCCTTTCTGTGACATTGACATTGCCGAGTACATAAGCAGTAGATAAGTTTCCTGCGTTTCTGAGCTTGTCATCCTTCATTTCTTGTAAGACGTTCATCTTAGATCCAGAATCGCTTCGTCCCTCCGAGATAGTTGCCAGTCTGCTATCTTCAGTAATGCAGTTGCTTTCATGAGCACGATAGCGACCACATTTCCCACAACGTATTTTCGGGTGCAGATTCAACATAGAACTATGTGCAATGTGTCCAGGCTTGTGAAATTAGGAGCAGAATTCTTTAGCCTTCGAAATAGCAGAATGATTTCTCTTGATGTTCAGTGTAAAAGTCCTTCTAATGTGACTTTGTTATGTCCAGTCGACTGTTGAACCGTGTTTCCAGTCGTTTTTCCAAGTTTCTGACATCGTTTCCCTGGCTTTCTAGCGCCGCTGAGCTGGCAGCTGGCATTTTTTATTTCTTCTCTGGATGCATCGGGACTTTAGGATACGATATTCCTTCTTTATTTTACCCGGCTACTGGAATATTTCTGAATTCTTAACGAAAAACTCAATAGTGCACTTTATATCATTAAAGGTATGAGAGCTTTCGATGGGAACGAAACTGGAGAGCCACATATCCTTCATTATCTCCTTACCCAGCATTTCGTACTTGCAGTGGGCGTTGAACCCAGGCATTTCGCAGAGATCACACAAGTCTTAACTTAACAAATCACTAAATTTGAGTACCATACAATGCATTTGAGCGAATTTCCTAGACGAGAGAGACTTGCAGTAAATACTTTCAAGAAAAGTACATATCTTTACACTCCTAAAATTCATTTAAACGGGTATTACGTAGGGGGGATTTTTGGGTTATTTTAATGTATGAAAGATATGCCGGTTGTATCCACGCCGCTAGTGCGTTGTACGGAATAAATTGTCACTGATGGGTAACACTATATGGCATTCCTTAAAAGTCCCTCTCTTGGTATTCTCTACATCTTTCCTTCTCTGCAGTAACACGTTAGAATATGTGTAAAGGAACACTTTAAATTCTTCATTCTTGCTTCCTGTGAGCAACCCATGATGATAGGTATCCTTCCGAGACACATCGAGTTCCTCGAATCCCTGCTTCATGAGCCTCAACCTCCGCTTCATCTCCTACAGAGGAGTCCCAGATTACGATTACACCCTCATTTACTCCTCTGTTCTTGCACAATAAATCACTCACGGTTGAATTAAAGTGGCTCTCATGGATCCGTCCAGTCCTTTACATCTTAATATGAAAGATGATATTAAACATCCTCCTCCGGCTCCTCTGCCTCTTATGCCTCCTCTGGTTTCTGTGGTTCCTCTATTTCCTTTAGTCCTCTATCTACTCCACAAATTGACGGCAAAACCACTCCCTAGCATGCTCCCGGTCTATTCTTCTGTAGTAGTCCTCGTATTCAGTTGCCCGTTGTCCATCGAAAGCAGGCCGTTGATGTACGATGGGTTCTGGTTGATTTGGTGGTGGTGAGGGCGAGCGGAGGTTGGTCATGTTGAAACCAAAGTGGGTGACCCGATGGAATGGATGAGGCAGAGTTTTTGCTTCAACGAAGTTTCCATCGAACTTTGAAATAGAAGAAGAATTTATTCGATAACTTTCACAGCCTTGGGCTAAATAAAACATGTGAGGCGTTGTTGCGGCATTGAATGTGTACGCATTTGCGACAATAATAAAAACATCTCTTTGATAAAGTATCGGAACTGAATTTGGAGCCACTTGAGAGAAGAGTTATACGTGAAAATTACGAACGACTCCCCATGGATGTACTGCCTCCAATTTAGGAGCGCCTGGACCACAGAAAGACACTCTCTTTCCGTTGATTCGTAATTCATCTCGGCCATACGAAGTATGCGGCTGGTGAATGATACTGGTTGCTATTTTCCGCCGTTATTCTTTTGGTGAAGCACTCTTACGAGGCCATATGAACTTTTGTCCATCATGACAATTTTCTCTGCCCTACTTTCGGTGAGGCTATTATGTATTATCAATGAATCACTTAGCTAGTTTTTCAGGTCTTTCGATGCCTTTCTTTGCGCTTGTCCTCAGCGATACATGACTGACTTCTCTACTTCTTCTTCTTTGGGAGAACGTCGTCTCATTGGCTCGCAGATTGGTTCAAACACTGATAGGAGGCTTATCTTGTGCTGTATGTCACGAGTTCGTCCGAGAACTTTGAGGATGGTTCTTCGTTCCCAAGGCAGATCGCGCAAGGCATTTGGCTTGGCTCCGTTCTTGGAAAACGCAAAGATCTGTCTCAATGATCGTCTGATCGACACCAAAATCCTCAATTACAGCTGATATTCTTCGTTCAACCTGCTATCGGAACACCTTTCCTTATTCGTAGTAATTCCTTCCATTCTTCATAATAAGACCTGTATAGACGCTTGTTCTCGCTTCAGGTAAAGCAAGAGTCCTCTGGACCTTAAGAAACTTCTCCCAATGAGTAATTTGTCAGGAAGCTTTCCTATAATACTAACAAGCTCTGTGAAATTCAGCCCCGAGAACGTGAACGTGACCCTTCCAGCGCAGGTGACATCGACTGGGGATCCATCGACGGAATCAGCTACTTCCTCACCGACTTGCATAATTTCACCCCGTTCTTCCGAAATCATGAGTCATCGACCCAGATAATGAGTGCGTCTGTGTCCAGTTGGACTATAAGACGCTCGTTAAAAGCCTGGAGTTCCACTGTTACTTCCTCTTCCTCCGATCTTTGCGACCAAATCTGCTCGCTGCAGAGACACGCGCTCGTGCATGGCTTCCATCTGCGCTCTTATACCGAGTTTTAATTCCGTGACCGGGGCCTCGAACACCTGTTCGCTTCCCCGACCTGGTGGTTTGGATTAGACTGAGAGCACGAGTCGTATAATCGTTTGCAACAATCTTTAAAGTTTTGGCCTAATTCATTTCAATAGCAACACTTTACCAGCTCTCCCTGATGTTCGCATGGAGCCTTTGCTGACCTCTATGGCTCCCTTACTTCGCGAACAGACTCCCTGGAAGCCTTCAACTGGTCTGAGACCAGACGAACGACTAACCTGACGACTGTATCAAAGCTTCCAGTTACTAACATGTCCTGTTTCCTAAATTTAGACGGACCGCCTGCCTTAAAAACGATTAACGAGCATGTTGTTGGTTCAAGTGATCTGAAGCTCATTTATTCTGGACCTTATATGTGGGGAGTTAGGCGCACACGAGCAGATCAAGGTAGAACTGTGGTTGAAACTGTGGTTGAGGCTGGCTGGGTAAAGCCGGCCGCTCCAAACCAGGGTTTATATAGAACTGAAGATAGCTACAAACTAAAGGAAAATGCAGTCTAACAGTAGCGGAATCAAAGGTGTTCCAGTAAAACAGCCCTGAGGGTATCGCAAGTAGCGCTTTCAGAATTGTAGTCGGTAAGAGTCACATACTCTGACATGATGTAAGAAGTACATTGTTCCAGGTGGCATGGGATAGCAAGGCGACTTTTGATTGGTAAAGCAATGATATAATATCCCAGTGTGCAACTCGCTCGTAACTATTCCAAGTGTACCAATGGGGTCAAACGCTGTGTTCAGAACTGTAAGGAAAGCGTAATGACAGCAAAGTGCCTAGTAGCCCTGGCTGCAAGGCTACCAGTGGTTTGAATCTACAGTACAGTAGATGCAGTGAATTCGAAAGCTGTAAGGTCTGTGAAGTGAAATACAACATTATTGGTTCTGCGTACATTTTAAGGGACTTTTTTAGCTCTTTCCACTGAATTGTGAAGAGTTTCTCCAGCAAGCAGGCAAACTGGTCTTCATTGCACAATCGTTCCTCGAGTTTGTCACAAAGGAATTATATGGGTGCCCCCAATTATATGTTGGCTGCATCTTCGTATACTGTCTGGGCTTCTTGGTCGAATGCAAAGGGTAGCAGCTTTCTCGGGTTATCTCCCACGGGAAATTCACCTAACAGGCGGATCCGAGTTCGTTTACTATCCAGAAAAGAGTCGTCTCCCACTCCTCTGCACTTTCTGGACTCTAATCCGGTCTTGTGAAATTTGTATGCGACATGAATGGGTGTCAACTCGTCGCTGATTTCCTTCTCTTCTGTCGCTGAAATCCTGATGGTTGCTTCCTTTTTTAACGCTCACTTTGATTGGTACCACGATGGAGTTCTTGCTCACCTTGAGGGACTTCGAAAGCGCGATGGTGACTACAAAGATCTTCTTCAGAGTCTCTATCACCTCAGCAAGAACATTGTTAATGGACTGGGTGGACATGTTATCTGAGAAAATAGTCTGTAATTGCTCTGGAATTTCTTCTGCTGGAACAGCTTGGGTTTCAGAATTGGAATGGACCGATAATGGAGCTTCTTCGTCTCCGCCGCCCAGATAATCCCTGGTCTGAGATATTTACAAAGTTCTCTTTTTGTTGCGACTTGTGTTTTTGTTACACGTATCTTGCTTGATCCTTTTCGACGGCTTCTTTCTTCAGCTGTTTTTCTCAAGCGCAAATCAACTTATTCAATATTCTGCACCGACGCCTCGATGGAAAGACCTTAAATAATAATTGATAACTTCTTCTTATCGAAAGCGTCAAAATTTCTCGCAAATCTGGGAAATCGATTTTTTTGTTGCAGCTACCTCGCTGGGGACAGCTGCAAGCATTTTGCGAAATTGTGCGTCCATAATTTGATTTTCTTCCCCAGTCCAAGACCGCGGAGGAACAGGCGTTTATATAGACCTCCTAGATGGCCCTAGGGGCATATTTCCGCTACCCTACAGTAGCGTGCTAAAAGATAAAGAATTAAATATTACAATCGCGAATATTCTTTACTTTACCACAGATATATGTAGGTGCGAAATGTTAAGTCCTGAGTTAAACAAACACAAATATTCGTGGATGGAAACTACCGCTCACTGCCACCATCCCAACAGTACTGTATAGTCGTTCCGCGATAATTATATGCCCAGTAGTTTCGTAATCGCGATAACTGTATACTATCAGTGCAGGCGAAGTTGGGAAAGGCGAATTTATTATGAAAATTCAACTTTCATACATTACTTAGTAACTGTATGCCGATTCTAGTATCAGGTGCTGGACCCTGTGAATTTCATGGAATGGGATTGGAAAACTTCCATTACCTCCTGCGGTCTATGCCACAAAGGGTACTGGTAATTTCCACCACCTTCCCTCCCGACCAAAGCCGACATTCCAAGATTATGAAAAACGTTTCCCTCACAGTAGCCCAAAAGGCTTTGATCTGCCAAAAAAGCTGCATGAAGAACATCAGAACATGAAACATACACCAAGTTCGTCCTTTCGAGTGGGCTCAGAAAGAATCCAACCTCCTCAACGACCCCACGCAAGCTACCATTTCGCGAATTCTAAAACGTTCAGCAAAACACCGTTCACTTCAACCATATATCAAGAAGCGCCAAGAAATGAAAAGCCGAGCACATAAAAGAAGACTATTTAACTGGTGATGGCGCAATTCAATGCCAAGAGAGCATTGAACGGCTACATGATTCGCAGCACAGCCACCCGCATGCTTTCAGCGGCCAAAAAGAATCTCCCCGTAGACAAACAATTTGTCATGTTTTTCTCAACAGGTTTGCTGTCTATATATCAGAAACGCTGGGGCATTCAATCGTTTAGGTCCAACAAGGGAGAGTGGTTATGCCGATGAGGAACTCATTTCGGAGAGGCTCCCACAGCTAAAGAGAAAACTAAGAGAGTACAGTTTCAAGGAAAATTTCGATGCAGATGAATCTTGACTTTTCTATCGCATAGTGCTAGAAGAAAAATTGCGAAAGATCAACTCGCTGGTCGCCAGAAGGCAAATGTCAGATTTATTTTCATGCCTTGTTCAAATGCAAATGGTACAGAGAACATACCACTAAAGATGATTGGCCATGCGGCCAAGCCGCGTTTTTCAACGGAAAGACTGGCTCCGAGTCTGGTTTCGACTATGATTGTAACAAGCATGAATGGATGACTTCAAGTACATTCCTTCAATGGCTCCGGCGTTTCAGTGAAATCATCAGTAGGACGCCTCAAAGAAAAGAATTACTGCTTGACAACTGCAGCGCACACAGCAGACTAAGCTCGCTTCCTGATATCGGTAATGTCGAAGTGTACTTTCTTCCCCCAAAATATACGCCGAGGCTAGAACCAATTGACGCTGATATCATAGCTGGAATAAAGATAAGATATCGGGCTAGGCAATATGAGCGCGCATTTGATTTACCGGACGAGAATGACGACAATATTCACGACATCGACCAGCTGACGCCAATGAAGTGGATTGTAAGGGCGTGAGAGACGTTTCCTACTCATATTATTCTCAATTCTTGGAAGCACACTAGACTGTTGTCTGTAGGCAAGCACTATCCGGTGCTGCTGTCTGCAGTTGAAAAAATTCCGAGTGAGGAAGAAGTAATCGTTGAGGATCTCGTCTCTTAACTTGCCGGCTATGCGAATAAATTGTTCTTGAACAGTACTCTGTGCGCCAAATATAGGGATGTGCACACTGAGCAGTTTACTGAGGAAGTTCTAGTGCTAGGCCGAGTTGAAAAGGCCTTTATTGAGTATTCTAGCGGTAGTGACAGCTCGAAGGATACATTTGATGTCCCTCTTCCATCAGATGTCGAACAGCTGAAAGCCGTACCAAGTTTGAAGAGGTTAATTGAGGCTGACCCAAGTTGGAGCCATGGTTAGAACGTACTACGCGTATTGGCAAGAATCTAGCGATCAATTCGAGAGAGAAAGGCATCCAGTGCCGTTCAAACTACAGTACTATGGAAGAGCAGGATACTATACTGTACTGTTGGGGTGGGGGCATATAGTGGTAGTTTGGTTGTTCCAAATTTTTGTACTGTATGTTTTGTATTTTGTATTCAAAGATATATCTTTTTGACCGCTACTGAAAGCTAGCGAGTATAGGCCCCTAGGGTCACCTATGAAGTATATATAAACGCCTGTGCCTCCGCGGTCCTGGACCACAGAAGACATCAGATTGTGCAAACACAACATAATCCTCAGGAAAATATTCTTTCCACCCAAAACATTAATATTGCTCTTGCTGAGGTAGTGGAGGGTCTGAAGAAGGTTTTAGGGGTCATCGCTGCGCTTTTGGAGTCCATCAACGCAAATATGAACTCCATCGGAGTACTGGCCTAAGAAACCGTAATTGATGAGAGCAAGGGAGCCAAAGTGTCTGCAACGGAGGTACAGGAGGTTAACGAAGAATCAACTCCCATTCATGTTGCATACAAGCTCTACGAGACTGGACTGGAGTCCAGCAGATGCAGGAAAATTGGACATGGTTCTTTCCTGGATGCAAAGCGTACTTGGAATCGTCTTCTATGCGAATTTCCCGTACGCACAGAAGACCAAAAAAACTGCTACCCTTTGCATTTGATCAAGAAGCCAAAGGTGTATACAAAGACGTAGCCAACACCTACTTGGGAGCATCTATGGACACCCTCTGGGAAAACTTGGAGGACAGGTTGTGCAACGAAGACCAGCTTGCAGACCTACAAGAAAAGTTCTCCACAATCAAGAGGGAAGAGAGTCGAGAATCTCTCAAAATGTATTCGGAGCGCATCAGGACTGGAGCACGCATGCTCCAGATACCTATCACCATCAATATGTTGGTAAATCGTTTCATGGCAGGTCTCCCGTGCAAAGTAAGGCAGCAGGCCATGGTAGTAACGGGAAGCTTCGATATGGCGGTCAGGCTAGTACCTCGTTTAGTCACGGACCAGCAGAAGGCTTCCAGAGAGTCTGTTCGCGAAGAAAGGGAGCCAATTAGGACGCCGCAGCCTTCCCCGGAGTATCGAAAGGCTCCGGTTAAGTGCTTCTACTGCAACAAACTAGGACACATGGCGCGAGATTTTCGTAAGAAAATGTTCGACTCACGTCAAAAATCCAGCCCTCAGGCGGGGGAAGGGAGCGGAGGTCCGAGACCCTCGCCACAGAATTAAACCTCGAATCGGATATATCGAAGGAAGGGAGGCACGAGGAGGTATGTGCCTGTAGCGAGCCGAGTTGGCCATATGGCTCGAATGAGGGGGAAGTAGCGGTGAAACTCCAGGCTTTCGGCGGACATCCGCTAGCCCAGTTGGATACAGCCGCACTTTCCATTTGGGTTGACCACGCCTGGTTCCAACAGAATGAAGGAGAAGTCTTACAAGGCCGGTTGACAGATGCGGAGTCCGTCGATGGGTCTCCAATCAAGGTCACTGGCACCGGACGACTCACGTTCACCTTCTGGGGACAGACGTTCACAGAACCAGTAAGGCTGATGAGGACGCTTCCAGATAAGGTCCTAATTGGCAAAAGGTTTTGGAGGTCAAGAGGGCTCCTTCTCGACCTGAAACGGAACATAGCGTCCAGGTCGGCGAAACTAGAATACAGGGATCGCTCAGCACTAGGAAAAGTTCACCCCAAACACGGACCAATGAGGAAGTGTACGCAGTAACTGAGGATTCAGATGTGGACAAGCGATTTCGGGGATGTACCTTAGCGAGTTCTCCAAGAAAGAGGCCAAAGTAGAAGCCTTAAGCAACCTCCTTTGGGAACGAAGAGCAATCTTCAAAGGTTTGCGGAGAATCCATGGCATTTAACACAAGATAAACCTCCTACCAGGTTCCAAACCAATATGTGAGCCAATGAGACGACGCTCGCCGAAAGAAGAAGAAGTGGAGAAGTCGGCCGTGGAGAAGCTACTGAAGTTGGGAGTTCTGGAACCGGCCGTATCCCCATCGGCAACCAACAATGTCTTCGTCAAGGAAAAAGACGCAGGGGTCCGAGTCACATCGGAATTTCGGAAACTCGATGCAGTTACAGTTACTGACTCGTACGCCATGGAAAACATGAGGGAAATCCTGGATTGGCTGGCCTCAAAGAAGGTATACTCCGTATTTGACCTCAAAGATGGATATTTTCAAGTCGAATTACACCCAGATTCTAAGAAAGTGACCGCAGCTCGGACCGTTATGGGATCTTACACTATACAAGGTTATCAATGGGAACAAAGAACGCTCCAGGAACATTCCAGCGCGTCGTCAACAATATTCTAGGTGACCGTAAAGGGAAAGATGTTCTGGATTTCATAGGAGACACTAGCGTCGGTACCATCGGAGAAGAGGAGCACTTGGAATGTCTAGCAACTGTATTGGACCGTCTGCTTACAGCTGGAGCCCGTCTCAAGCTATCCAAGTGTGTGTTTGGAGTCCGTAGTGCAGAAGCCCTGGGCCATTGAGTAGATCAAGACGGACTTAAATCTTCGTATCGTCACACGGAGGCCATAAGAAACCTTGTGGAGCCCGCTTCAGGCGATGAACGCATGAGATTTCTTGGACTAATGAACTTCTTTGCAGACTTTGTGGACCACTTTGCTGACACTGCAGCTCCACTATATGAGGTGTTGAAGGGTACTGGATTTTCCAAGAAAAGGAGGCACGGGCAGCGCTTAATCATCCCGGACTGGAAAGAGCGTTGGGGACCAGTCTAACGAGATGCGTGGAAAAAACTGAAGGACCAACTTAGCGGCACAGTCATATTATCCCCACCGAAAAAGGAACAAGAAAAAAAATTTTGACGGATGCGAGCTCATATGGCCTCGGTGGAGTGCTGTTACAGAAGAATGAAAGTGGGAAATGGAAACCCGTATCATTCACTAGTCGGATCCTCCAGAAAGCCGAACGCAATTTTGCACCAACAAGAGAGAATGTTTACCAGTGTTGCACGCTCTTCTCAAGTGGAGGCATTACCTGCATAGGGAGAAGTTTGTTATCGTCAGTGACCACTTGTCACTCAAATGGTTGTTAAGTCTCAAAGACCCTCGACAAAGTTAGCAAGATGGGTACTGGAAATACAGGACTACGACTTCACTATCGAACACCGCAACGGACCAGAACTGGTCGTTCCAGACACCTTGAGTAGAGATGCCGCCCACAAGCCGCCCTGTCAACGATGCTACTGCGAAATGTCAGAACCAGCTTGGAAACAGCGGACGACATAGCAGTGCAAGAAAGTATGGCAGCTGTTCCCGAAAAGGGAGAGGGTCGCAGTGCTGATGCCAATGGAGATGAGAGAAGTTCCTTAGCACCAAACCATTCAGAAAAGCCGAGCGATACGGAAATAGGTCTCGAACAAAGGAGGGAGTTTGGAAACGCATATCAGTTTGCCAAAGATAGGAAATATTTTCTAGTCGATGATGTTGGCTTACTGCGGTACTGTGGAAGGGATGAGCTGCCAGTAGTAGTGCCAAGGTCCTTGGTGAGCTACGTACTTAACTGGGTACATGGGTCCGCTCGCACCGGGCAATACAGGTTGAGGAAGACATCAGGTTAGGGAGGTTGCTACCAAGATTTTGGTGGAAGGGCTGACCCAAGACGCCGCGATCCACATCAAAAACTGCTTACTATGCACGGTAGCAGAAGACAGACAACATGGGAAGGAAGCTCACCTAGATGTCGTTCATCCAGAGAGAAGGTTCCAGGCGGTAGCATTTGATGTCCAAACAATCACACCCCGCACCAAGAAGGGAAACCTTAAAGTCTCGGCGACTGTGGACGTATCCACACGTTTTCTCAGGGCACGAGCCATCCGAGATGAAAAGGCCGAAACCATAGCGCAGGTGCTGATTGAAGATTGGATCTCGATGTTCGGACCAATGGAGCATCCCTTGTCCGACAAGGGTCCAAACTTAACGGGGGAAGTGATGAGAAACCTAAATGAACAGCTAGGAATTGGACGTACGCAGACCTATCCCTTACATCCGCAAGCCAACGGGACAGTGGAACGTTGGAACCGAACATTGGTGAAAGACGTCGCCAGTTTCGTCTCCACAGGTCAAAGTGACTGGGATAGCCACGTCGCCTTAGCGTTTTTTCGATACAACACAGGAGTTTGTGCAGCAACAGGTATGACTCAGTTCAAGTCCATGTTCGGAATAGAAGCATTCCAAGCCTGGGGACAGTTCGACACGGCCTGTTTCCTAGAAGAACCGGAAAACTTGGCACAGAGACTACATCTGCTACACAAAAACCTCCTACAGAAGGGAGGGGGAGCAAGAAGCCGAGCAAAAAGGGAATATGACAAACGGGTTAACCCGAAAGACTTCAATATCGGGGACAGGGTTCTATTATGGTCAGTGGAGCTCAATGAATCCGAAGGGAAGAAGATTGTCGAGCCTTGGATTGGACCCTATGTAATCAAAGAACGCCTTGGGAAGGTAAGGTACCTCCTAAAGTCGGAAATAGGACAGAAGGAGACCAGCGTACATGCCAATCGCATGCGAGAGATCGGCGATAGGGTACTCTAAAGTGGCGACCTAAGAATGGAACGTTTCCAGACACATTGCGGATGGTCGACAAGATATCGGACGCGGAAATAAGGTTTGACGAAGAAACCAGAGAAGAAATAAGGCATTTCAAAGTGAAATTAAGCGGTCGATAATCAGTTCGGTGGACACCTGCGACCGATTTGCCTGAGGCGGTGGTAAAACTATACGACCTCCACCGAAACCAGGACAGGGCAGCTGGAGGAATAGACATCATGGAATCGCAACTTGAAACGGAATACTTGGACTTCTCGAGAGGAGTCGGACTCCAGGCCCCTACAGACCCTGTAGGTATGTCGCGGTTTCATCTCTAACCTAAGTCTTACGCGAACCAAGACAAGGCCAGGTACCCTCACAAAACTGCAAGGGTCCCTAAGTGTCGGACACTCGGCCCCCAGCATGACTCGCTGGGTAAGGAGTGATTTCGGCTGCCTACCACATCTCTGCACGAACGAGAAGGGTGCAAGCAATCCCTACGAGGCGTCCCAAGGAGGCTACTGACGGCAAGCCGGGTTCACCTTTAAAGCCAAGCCAGCCTTTTGCGGGAAATTGCGCGGCTGGATCGCTAGGAACCATAGGCAGTGCGCCACGACACCCCGTCCACGATACTTGCCCGCTTGACCTCACCATTATCCGCCCCGTAGGACCGGTCGAAGCAGCAAAACGGCAAATACCGCTTTGGATCAACTCGTCAGGCTCGCGTCCACAACAATTCTTTCGACAAATCGCTTCAACCGCTCGTCGCTTACGGGCCACGGGATCCGATGGCATCAAGCCAGGTTGAATCATAAAAAAAAGGGGGCAGGTCTCGGCACTGTACGTATACAGTGTGCCCGGTGTACAGTGTAACGCCAACCGAGACCTTCGTGAAGTACTCACTAGCTCATCATAATCCACCTCTTCCCTGGCCAGGTTTGCTTCGTCATTCGCTCAACACCCTCCGGCCTAATGCTCGCCCGAGCTCATCTTATTGGCCTTCTAATAACCACATGGTATCGCCAGTACCACACAAGCCTCCGTCCCAACCAAGGTGATCCAAAAATGTATCGTGTATATCATCGACTAGAACAGTACCGCACCCGTCGCGCTCGTAAAACTGGTAGGTTTTTAGTGCATGGTGACTTTGGCTTGGATAATTTCTTGTTCCATGCGACAGACCGGCGGGTCGTTGCCGTTCTAGACTGGGACCTTGTGTCCTTGGGTGGCCCACCGGCTGACTTGGCTACTTTTTCGATTCTTTTCGGTTTCCCTGGCGGGTTCCAAACAGTGGAGATATTGAAAACAGCAGTTTTGCCAAAGCCGTGGCTACAGGGGATCCCATGGGAGTGAAAGGCTATATACGGGAAGGAAATAGATGATATGGCAGTAAATTGGAAGTTACATTGTAGTGCCGCAACTCCGTCTTCCCTCAAGTTACATTATGGCGTTACAAGGCGTGCTTTTCAGGGAAACTTTTTGCCTAGGATGGGCTCCAACGTGAGAAATCTTGCTTACTTATGCGTTAACGCAGAACACGCAAGGTTGGACCAAACGAAGGAGCGCAATGATTCTGAACAGTCCATGAATGAGGACAAGCCACACGACTTGAGGGAACAGCTCCAGTGCTTCATGACTGAGAAAAGCTTTTGAGGAATAGCCACACGACTTGAGTAACCAGCTCCGGCGCTTCGTGGCTGAGGAAATCTCTCCGATGGGAAAAGATTTCATAAGGCACGTTGGGTCCGAGGAGCGATAGACTTGGTGCCCTCCTGTGGAGCAGTCAAAACAACAAAGCGAGGGCCGCTGGGCTTCGGAATATGTACCTGCCGAAGTAATTTGTCGGGATGCTGATCAGAGAAGAGTATGTGCCTCTCGCAGAACGGACAGGTCAGTGTTCATTCGCTCCGGAGGTGTTCAATTGCACCGGACACCGACTACTACTGCCGTGAATACTTGCTGTTCAGATGCCTTCACCACAGTTCTCGCAGCAGCCTTCGCCACAGTTCCCGCAGCAGTCTTCGCCACAGTTCTTACAGCAGTCTGTGGCTATCTATTTAAAGTAGCCGCAACAGTACAGTACTTTGACATGCTTGATGAGTAAAATTTGTTACTTATGATGTGTGACACGTGTACATTTAGGTATATCATACTGCGCAGTATTGAAAATAGCGATATTTGTGTAACAATCCAGGAACCGTCAATACGCAATTATCGCGGAAAGACTGTACCCCAAAACCGCCACCCCTGTTCGTCACCCCCGCTTACAGAAAATTACAACAGGTCTCGCCTTTCCTCCAATAAGCGACGTTAGGAGCCTTCTCTTGGAATTGAACACCCCTGTACCAATCCGTGGTCATTCTTCATCCACATCCTATATCCATTTCTCATGCCTTCCAACGCAATAGCCCACATCTACCTCTTGCCGGATACTTTGGCCAACTAAACGTTCATCCCACCAAGACCACAACCTCATAATAGCCTTCGATCGGCTTATTTATTGGGCATGAATTTGGCGGAACGCATTCAGCCTGTTTTACGAACGCGCCGAGCTGCAAACATGTTTTGCATGGGGGAGTCCCATGCGACCCATGTACTGCCTACCGCAAACCCTCGAATTTATAGAAACGCGGGACTACTTACCTCGACCTTGATGTTTGTCATAATTCGAAGTGGCAGAGCGCCAATTCAGAGTTTAGTTTAGCAGTACTTTCGCCGACTCGCTGGTGTTTCAAGTTGTCTAGGGGACCTGAAGCTGTGATGCCACGCGCCATGTTTGCGATAAGCTCGTATTCTCCTGTATTTAGAAGCCTTTGCAGTGAGCACGGCAAAAGTTTTCGTCCACGAATAACCACGCAGCCATTTAATGGCCGCCGTCAAATGTTGATATGCAGAGGGGCGGTCAAAAATGGATCGAGTGCCACTGCTGATTTCAGCAATTGAAAATTTTGCCATCGCTGTACCTGCACAGTACGGAACATCTGAAACTGTAATGGACTCCAAATGTGTACTTGAGGGAGGTGAGTTGCAGGCTTTAGTCTCTACGGGGAGCCGACGAGTTATACAGATGAGGGTTCATATGATGTTGCCAAAATATGTGGAAGCGCTGGCGTGTGCGAGGATGAGTCATACTGTATGTTAGGGGACAAGCGAGGTTGAACTGAAGTATGGATGAATGTAACTGATTTTATTTTGTGTCAATGGAGAGTGCCATTGATCATCCAGTTTGCTTATCGCTTTCAAATGTTATTGGTAACACCACAAGGCGAGTAATTGTTCCCAACACACCCACTTAGAATATTATCTGCCATCAGCTCCGCGTTCCACCTCAAGCACTCTCAATCACCATGCCTCCTCCATTGCCCACTCCTCGGCATCCCACGTTCTCCAGCAAAGATACCGACCTCTTCCCCCTGGACCAGTGGGCCTTCCTCTCTGCATTGGCCCAATGCCCCTAACCAACAATAGGCTCCCCGCGCACATCGCCGGCACCTTACTGTCCTTCGCTCTGAACGTCTCTCTCCGCACCTCTTCCTTCCAATCCTCTTCGCGCACCGCACCCGCCTTGACATTGTCTCCTAAAATGACTCTGGTACCCGTTGCGTGCAGGTTACCCCCGCCTCTTGTCTGTTTATGTTGTGCTGCCATATCGGCCACTTAGCTTCGGGTCAGCAACCAAGAGTAAAACACCCAAACGTTCCCCCGGTCAGCAACCCACCACGCGTTTGCCCATTACTGGCCCCATTGGTCCAGATTCAAGGACCCCGAGGCTTCTAATCCAGACTCTTACAAAAACTGGCAATTCGCTATCCGAGCTATACTGCGCACAAGCCTATTAACAGCTGTGCGTTTCAAAATCAAAACTTCCGTGCATTCACTAACAAAAAGCTCTCCAAATCATCCTACGATACAGCAGTGCTTCTGGCACGCCGCTGATTTCTGGAGTATATCGCATATCCGTTTGAAAACAGTTGTGACGTGGCACCAAGAGTTATGCATATTCCAACAACGAGACCAATCGATAAGTACCACTGCGGAGGAGGACCCAATTCTAAATGCAACACAGAAAAGGCGCATCCTTGTGCTCCAGTACGGTACGCGTACAAACATTCTACTGATCTTTGAGTAGTAAAAGCAAACTATCCAATGTACGTTTGAAGATGATATTCTAGCAGCTTGCGATGTACGACGGCCCAGTGAAAAGGTTGACAGACTAAAATGCGTGAGTGTGCTGCAACCCTCGACAGACTGACGAGTGCCGATATAAATAGCGAAGGCCGGACATCTTTCTCTTTCCAACACCAGCCCTCACTTCAGCAACTTTCCAACTGCCTTGAATTTGACTCCCACAACCTTTGCACAAAGCAACGAGCCTGCCCTTAAGATTCGCCTTCCTGATACCTGATCCGTGAACATGGCTCTCTCTAACGTAAGGATCTCCGCAGCCATCTGCCTGTTTCTCGCCGTCGTCTCCGTGGTTTTGGCCGGGAATGACAGGGCCCAGTGGAAATGTAAGTGCTATGGACTCTTTGCAGCGGTTTCATTACACACTCCCTTTTAAACTAAACCAGAAACTAACTCATATCCGATTTGACCTACTGTACAGGCTCCAAAGAGAATAACGAGAAATGCCAGAGAGACAGATCCCACTGCCAAACCTCCATAGAAAACTGTGACGGTTGCATTCGTCATATCAGCGCGCACATGGGCAGTGGCCACGACCGCCATTGTAACGAACAGCGACTTCTTGCCTGCAAACTGACCAAGAACTACGTAACAGCGTTGAAGGCTCAGAGTGACGTCCAGAACAACGCTCACAACCGCCTTGCCATCGATCTTCCAAACACATATCAATCGACTGACTGCATGATGTACAACCAGCAATGTGTCCAAAACAATGACCTTGTCACATGTGCAACCTGCGTCCGAGTATGTAGCTCAGTAGTTACTGCTCTGGAACACATTCTGCTTTTCGGCGAGGAGGTTGATGAGCACACGACCCTTCGTAACACGTGCCAGACGCACCAGGACTTGCTAATCCCCGCAATTGAGCATATCAGGGACGACGGCTACGACGTCAATTTAGTTCTCGTCCCGAACTTCCCAAGGCACTTCTTCCATTGCGGTCTTCCGACCAGGGGTTTCTAGCTGTTTGCAGAGGCACATGCACGCATGGAGGGGAGTATGGCTCGAATAATGCGTATCCCGAATGTAAATGGGCGACGTGGCTCTGAAGAAAGACTCGAATTACCTGGGGAGAGACCTAAAGTCATCCTCCTTTTCTGGATCAATGTTTGGTTAGGAAGGGTCAGGGAAAACGAGACCGACTTCACCTTCTTGTTGGGCCCAGACCGTGCACCCATAGAGGCAGTTACCTATTCCCTACACAAGTAGTGACTAATCAAGAGTAAATGTCTACCTTTTCTCATCGAACCTGCGTGGCAATCGGAATACTGGGCTGTGAACCAGCGTTTGAGTTCACTGATATTCTTCTAGCTCACTTTCCCTCTGCAATGCCGATTTGTGGGCGAAGTTCATCAATTTGTATTGAGGGCATCGCTAAGTTTTTCCCAACAATATCCTTTAGATTTGCTTCTTCGACAGCGCTCCTCTCGGCGAAATATTTTCTCCCTCCCAATCTTTGTTCTACTCATGGTGAACCATCCTGAAGTACTTCTTCTCTGCCACATCTTTAGTCCTTTCTTCCATTCCGCATCCATGCCATTTTCGGTGTCTGGTTGTTGGATACGTGGAGATCAACGTGGCATCGTTGTCCAGTGTGGCCTGCCTCTCTTACAGTGAACCTGTTTGAGTAGACAAGATCAAATGGATCTCGTCAGCATTGCTGGCGTTTCGGGCTGCTGCGTAATATGTAGCTCAGGCCGGCAGTAGAGATTTGTGTGAACAGGATGTCTTCCCTGGAAATAATGTTCCATAGAATGCCAGAAAGAGCGACTGTTGTGTGATGTTCAGAAGTATATATATAGTCTTCGAATTGAGTAAAGCTGCGTACTCGGAGTGGTAAGGAGAACATAGTTCCCATTCCAACTCTCAAGACTCCAATATCCTTCCCTTCACGACCCAACTACCGATCTCCTCCTAACAGGGTTAAGGGCCAGCCCAGTATGACGTCAAGTAAGAACACTAAGTACGTTATCGAGAAGCTTGGTTTGGGCTGCTCAAGTGCAGCTAGTTTTGGAGGCCAAGGGACTTTGGGAGTATGCCGATGGGACAAAAGTCCTACCCGAGAATTCAAGTGACGAGGAGAAGAAGTGGTATGGCAAGGAGAGTCGCGAAGCGATGGCGGAGATTATCTTGAATATCGACTCTCGCTATGTGGTATCTGTGATCTCGAAAGATCGGCCGAAGGATGTATGGGAAACGCTCAAGCAAATAAATCAGAGCCAAGCCCAAGCCACGCAAGCAACTTTGAGGCGCAAGCTGTTGAACAAGCGCAAAAGAAAGGACCAAAGCATACAGGAGTATGCTAGCTCGATTATAAAAATTGAGAACGTACTCGCAGCAATTGGTTTCGTACTGTCCGAATTCAATAAAAGATTTGCTCTGCTGGAGGGGCTCCCGGAAACCTTCGATAATATCGAAGCCATTCTCCGTGAGCAGGAGAAGTTGAAATTTCCTCAGATTATGGCTAAGCTTGAAGTCCGTGAGGAGGAGCTGAGATCGACTTCCCTAACTAGTGGAAAGGGAGAGGAACACAGTAAGGCCTTCATGTCAGGAGGGTCTATCAAGGAAACGAAAAGGGGCGGGAAGAACCCCAATATCAAATGTTATCATTATGGCAAGAAGGGCCACATTCGTAAGGAATGATTTCTCAATCCTGTATCCGAGAAGTTCAAGTCGGGATTGAAAGGCAAGCAGGACGAAGACGGTGGGTCTGGCAGTAACATTAACGATCAAACTAACATTATCGTTATGTCTGTTACGAGGACATCGGACCAACAGATTGGAAACTTTAGCCGCAAATGGTTTATTGATAGTTGTGCCTCGAAGTACATCTGCAAACACCGCTCTTATTTTCAGGACGTGCGGGAAGTGAGTAGTACCGTCGACACCGCAATGGAGGTTCATGGTGGAATGAGAAGTCAGTACGTGAGTACTGTCAACATCATGTGTCAAGTCGGAGATAAATGTACACGGATTACTCTGAAGGATGTAGCGTACATCCTGACTGCTTGGACGAAATTAATATCGTTGACTGTCATGAAGAGAGGTATAATTGGGGTAGAGTTTCCCCTCCGGCCCTTAAAAATGTTATTGTGAAATCCGTGAGGCAGGTGGTCATGGTGGGGTCCTCTATATCACATCGCATTTCATAGCTGAAGGGCGTAAGTGTGTTAACTGGTGGGAATGCGTTCCTGACATCGGATGAGGCGCCTGCCGGAGGACCTGTTAACATTGATCTGCTACACAGAAGACTGACTCATGTCAATTGTGACGTCATCAAGGATATGATCAAGCACGATGTGGTTGATGGACTACATGACGCCAAGTCACAGAGCATCTCGTACGAGATCTGCGCGGAATGCGAATCAGGAAAAGCAACCGCGGCCCCACATAAACAGGTTCAGTCACAGGTAACTGAGATTGTGGAATTGATTCACGCAGATCTGGTACGGAAGGTGAAACCTCCCTCATTGGGAAAGGAGGAATACATACTTACAGTATTGAATGATGCCAGTGCTGGTTCTTAGGTGGCGTTTCTGAGACAAAAATAAGATACTGCACAGAGTTTTGTTAAGATTATCAATCAAATTGCCAAAAAGTCGACCAATGGCCTGCAAAATGTGAGGATAGACCGCGGGACATAGTATTTTGCAATAGCTCTGCAAAAGTTCTTTACGGACAAGGTTATTACCCATGAGCCTTCCTATTCATATTCTTCAGAGTTAAACGGCAAAGCCGAGAGGTTGAACCGCACCCTAGTCGAGCGCGGAAGGGCAATCGTCGCCGAACTTGCCTCGATACAAGGCAAGGACGAGGACAACTATAAGAGCTTTTGGGCAGAAGCTGTCAACACTGCCAACTATGTTCGCAACAGAGTGCTGAACGAGTGGAGGTCACAGGTATTCGGAAAGAGGACGCCATATGAGGTGATCAATGGTAGGAAACCGAACATTGCAAACATTCGAGTGTTTGGGTGTTAGGTGTACCTCATGCAGCGTAAAAATTATAAGCGGAACAAGTTCGACCCGAAGATCCTGGAGGACATCCATATCGGGTACGACTCGGGAAATGCGTAGCGCGAATACCTCCCCAGTAAGAGAGATGTTGCAGTAAGGCGTGATGTCACGTGTATTGAGAGTTTGGTACCGCATAAGGAAGTATTCGGTACTGTAGAGATTGGATTCAGGGAAGTATCATTTGGCAGTCAAACCGGTTCGAGGCCACCTATCCCCGAGGGTAATCCCAGAATGGGTGTCGCAGTGAGGGGGTCCGGTAGTGCTGAAACAGACACGACAAGCGAAGGGAATACGCCTGAAATTTATGGGGAGAGGCTTACGTATACTCCTTCAGTTACGCACAGATCAGAGAGAACGAAGCCGGGCCCTCCGCAGAGGTACAGAGATGCCGCATGGTTCGCGTTGATGACAGGTACTGGTTTTTCGAGTTTATCTAGTACCTCAGTTCCCCTCTCGATGGAGGAAGCACTTGGCTGCCCAGAACGGGAGCACTGGATAGATGCTATTAGGAGTGAGATGAATTCTATCGTTCAGCTGAACAAATTTAAGGTGGAGGCGCCACCACCAGGTCGTAACTTGGTCTCATGCAAATGGGTCTTTGACCTGAAAAGGAACAGTGAGGGACAAATTGTCCGGTACAAGGCGCACCTAGTAGCCCGTGGATTTTCTCAAGTCCGTGGTTCGGAATACTTTGAAGTTAATTCCCCTGTTGTAAGTTATGAGACGTTCCGCTTGCTGATAGTAATGGCAGTTGCCAATGATTACGTCGAGAACACGTGGATATCAAGACCGCTTTTATTCGGTCTCCACTGGACGTTGAGATTTTTATGGCCCCTCCAGAGTTACCGGACGAATCGGGGAGGAATTCGGATCCCAATACTGGAATGGTAAGTCATGGCGTTTTTTGAAAGCGCTTTATGGGCTAAAGTAGGGGGCAAGTGCGTGACACAACAAACTGGACTCGTATTTGGTTACCCGTCTTGGGCTTGTTCAGTCTTCGTATGACCCCAGCCCTTACTATCGTGACGATGGTAGCTACCGTACGTGCCTACTTGTTTACATTGATGAAGTGTTTATTGCTGCCAATTTGCTGGAGCAGGTGAGTGAAATCAGTTGGCATTTTGAGAACGAGTTTGAGATTAGAAGTCTCGGCGTGGCCAGCCTGTTCCTTGGGATTGGGATACAACCCGTACAAGGGCAGCGACGTAGTGTTGTGTTAAGTCAGGATCGGTACATCTCAACATTACTTCGGATGTACAATATGGAGAATGCTAAAGCATTATCAACGCCGATGAGGCCTGATGTTCCGCATTTGTTGGCACGAGGCTGCTGTAATGATGATGCAGAGCAGCTTGACGTACCATATCGTGAACTGGTTGGGTCATTGATGTATTTGTCTATGAAAACACGCCCCGAAATATGTTATGCGGTCTCGCTTTTTGCTCGACACATGCACAAATACGGCAGAGTTCATTGGGTGCGGGCAAGAATATTCTCAAGTACTTAAGTGGGACTAGAGATTTAAGCTTAAGGAACAATGGAGGACTGTATGTATGCGGATTTACGGATGCTGATTGGGGTGGAGATGTGCTAACTCTTCAGTCAACAGGGGGCTACTGTTTTCTGATTGGAGGTACTGCTTTCGAGTGGAAGTCGAAAATTCAGAGGGTAGTCGCAGCACCATCTCTTGAAGCTGAGTCTATTGCTCAAGCTGCAGTAGTCAAGGAAGCCATGTGGGTACGAGGTTTGTGCGGTGAGCTGTTGATAGAAGATGCTAATGATATGCTGCTTCTGTTCGATGAAAATGATAGGGGTATTGGGCTTGCGAGGGACAACTTGATTTCTCCTCGCACAAAGCACATTGGGATTTCGTATCACCTAACGATAGAATACATCAAGAAGGGGTTTGTGAGCATCAATAGTGTCCCTAACTCGCACATGGTCGCGGACATGATAACTACAGCTCTAGAAAGGAGTAAGTTGCAACGCAACTGCGATAACATTGGATTACAGTTTGGGGCGTCCAAAGAATTGGAACAGCATTGAACAACGAAGGGAACATGTTGGGATACGTGGAGATCAACGTGGCATCGTTGTCCAATGTGGCCTGTCTCTCTTACAGTAAACCTGTTTGAGTAGACAAGATCAAATGGATCTCGTCAGCATTGCTGACGTTTCGGGCTGCTGCGTAATATGTAGCTCAGGTCGTCAGTAGAGATTTGTGTGAACAGGATGTCTTCCCTGGAAAAAATGTTCCATAGAATGCCAGAAAGAGCGACTGTTGTGTGATGTTCAGAAGTATATATATAGTCTTCGAATTGAGTAAAGCTGCGTACTCGGAGTGGTAAGGAGAACATAGTTCCCATTCCAACTCTCAAGACTCCAATATCCTTCCCTTCACGACCCAACTACCGATCTTTTCCTAACACTGGTCGCACATTACAGCATTGAATGGATTCCCAATTTGTTATCATTTACTGCAGTACTGTGCTTAACCGCCTCATTTCTGAGCTACCCCAACTGCCCATCGGGCTATGCACTGTACAGGAATGGACCTTCCAAGAAGATTTAACTTGTCCCCGCAACCCCTGCCGGCTTTTCGATATCTACATTCGCGACACACAGATCTCACCCGTTCCGCGAGGCTACGATGTCACTGTGATCAGCCCTTACTTCATCCTATACTCCAAACAATGAAAACGCACACTCCCCGCTGCACTGGCTGCATCTATTCGTACCATATTCCTCCGAACTTGGACCCTTTGATGGAAGCTCGGGATCGGCTTTCATCCAATGATCCTCGGTCTACGGGGTTCTGCCGGGCGTAGTGATTTGCAATTGACTTCCAAATTCATTACGACCTGGGTCTACGCTTGAAGATGTTTCCCATCTTTATTAGTCTTTCTCAGGGGATGGAATTTCCTAAGCTTGCCTAGATATTCCAGCTAATCCGCAAGCCTCTCCAACACATAATTAGTACCATACAATGCATTTAAGTGATTTTCCTAGACGAGAGCGACTTGCAGTAAGTACTTTCAAGAAAAAGGTCTATCTCTACTCCACGAAATCACCATTTGAACCGGTATTTAACGGAATAAGCCGCTACCATTTGGAAGGGGAATTAATTAAGAAGACTGAATCGGTGAACATGGCGCTGAAGGAAGACGGAACCATTAAATACCCGAGGTAAGAGTTTTCGCGAGCGACTAATGTGCTACGATAGACGTTAACGGGTGGTGGAGAGGGGTGTGTGTGAAAGCTGAGAGACTGCTCTAGTATCCAAATCTAAAGCGGTAGGCTCTACCACCTATGCTCTGTGATTGGCTTAAAAAAGAATTTCTTGAGTCTGAAGTTGACTATCAACTTCCTAACTATTTGGGACTGGATCTGAAGTTGTCTGCCAAATTGGTTTCCATCTCACGGAAGAAGTAGTTTACTTACCCTATGCATACTTTTTTGCCAACCTAAAACTTCTATAACACTACTAGAAGCACCAGAAAAAGTATGAAACGACTTCATGTCGACGCAAAGAGTTTAACTAAAGATACTTTGAAGAAACTAAATGAATCTACTCCTCAAAAATTTCATCCTCTATATCAGAACCTAACACTTGCCTTAAGACATCATAAGTGCCCATGTACTCCCCAAATATACCTGCGCATGGCCCACAATTTTCCGCCCCTTCTAGCAAAGAATTTAGCCCACATAAATCCCCCCAAACCGGGTCCATAGCCGGTACCACCTGCTCCAACCAGTTTATTCCTTCCCCTCTCATATGACCCGGTTCGAGGCCCCCTTCTTCGTCATCTTCCTCTACTTCCCCCTCTGCCTCCTCTTCTTCTTATTCCTCCCCTGAATCGTACTCATCCTCCCCTTGTTCCATTCTGTAGACCAGCTTGGAGGCCAACCACTCCTCGAAGCACTCCAATGATTTAAGATTCTCTTCTACAGGACTACCTCTAGCAATTCCTGTGCTTTGATCTCCACCATGTGACGAGCAACCAGCTCCATCAGGAGTTTTCTGGTTTTGCGACTGAGGTAGACCTCAACGTCGATTGGACCAGAAGGGAATAAAGGTGAGATAGTGATGGGGCGAGAGTGTAAAGTTTTGGCAACGGTACGGGAAGGAGGAAGTCGGTGCATCATGGCTGCCAAGGGGGGTGTGAATTGTCTAGGATTTTTTGTTGTAGGAATGAAGATGATTTTTAGATATAGCTCGACGTATTTAAACAGCGCCAAGCGGGTCAGATTAACAGATTCGACAAATCAAAAAATTAGGCGAAATTAGTCCTCTAGTGGTATTTAGTGAAAACACCTTAAAAGGTGATTTATGGCGAAAATCATGTGTAGATTAAGGAAATGATATTTAAGGGCGACAAAGATCAAATAAACGCACAAAAAGATACGAATTACCATCAACGGGGGATTATTTTTTGCCCTAAAAACAGGAGGGAGAAAAATTTAAGAGTATAAAGAAATGTGGAATTCGTGACGCAAAAGAAAAGGAAAGTAAAGGTGGAAACAAAGGGAAAGTAAATGAGAAAAAAACGTAAAAGGGATTGAATTTCTGCACGTAATGATAATACCTCCAGTTTCTCGTTTAACAAAGACCAGTAAGAATTGGTGTTTACTATGTACACCCAGTGATTGTATATGAAGTGGGCCACACTAAAACAGTGGAAAGTGTAGGGTGATTTAATATTTGAAAGATATGGTCGGTTGTGGCCCGGAAATATCTTACAGGAAGCCGAATAATACCACTAAACAGTATTTCACTTTACGAAGAGGGAATCCATATTTAGTGTCGGGCACATCTTTCATGGTTGTCACATAATTTGGGAATGAACTAATGTAATGTACGCCACACCATTTCAGTTCTGTCCAAATAGTGTGGCCTGCAGAACGAGCGTTCTGGCCACATATCAGCCATTTACACTCTATATGCCTTCAACTGGCTCCTAAAGGAAGTGTTTCCGATGCTTCTTGACAATTTATTGAAGCTTCGGGAAGAGCTGTTGCCCTTCCCACAAGCAATTGAAATTCAAGTCGAGACCAGTGCGAATCATCGCCCTCTGCGCGTAGAAAAACCCATCTGCATCCCGTTAGGCATTCACATCTCGCACCAACAGCTTAGCCATATGCTGGAAGAAATAGTTTCCAGGATTCTCTAACTTCCCACACTTTGCCCACTTCCCACTGTCGATCATTTGCATTTTGTAAGCTTTTCAACGCGTATTTCACGCTTTTTTAATCTTCTGTATCACGAAATAATCTGCAGATTAGACCAAATGAGTGGCGTTCTTTGGGAAATATCTAAGCTCCGTGTTAATAGATGTGATGGCGTCTTCCAGATCGGGTGTCAACAAGTGCCCAGTACAATTGTCCACATACAATACTCTCTTCCTGCCATTCGGAATTTTCCGAAAAACACGCTCTTCCCTGAACTAATGGGGCATAACGATTGTGTACATCCAACCTTTTGGGCCCGTCCAATAGGCCACTTCTGGTATGTCATCAGGAACGTTTCGAACGGTATAGATTCTTGACTTTTTCTGTAATACCATGAAAAATGACTGGAAACGAGCATCACATGCAGCACTAATCCCAACAACCATGGTAATACTCTCTCTGCCTGAGACGACATCCGCATACTTGACTTCAGTCTCCCCACAGAAGCCGAGATTTTTCCTATTATCCAAGTGATTACATAGAAAGTATCATCAGCGTTTTCCACGTTGCCTTCGAGTTCCATTACGAAACGCTTTAAAAAGGACACAAAGATGATAGAAAACTTGTTTGTGAATGAATTCTTCTTTTTTCGGCGACAGGGGGTGTATTCCGAACAATGAACGGCTTAAAATTCGAAAGCGATCGGAAAAGCGTTGAATCCAACGCCGATTGATGCACTCGAAAGCGATTTCTTGGAGCTTATCTCAATTTGCAAACGACTATTTAAAGAGTTGGTGGAATTCACGACGAGATTGATGGCGAGCGAATGCATCGTTTTCCAGTTGAACTTTACGCCAAGACGGTGAGCTCGGTCAAAATATCTAACCATGTCGTGCTGAAGTGCTTCAATCCACGGGCGAATTTCTCTTCCTTTTCCTTTCCTGTCTTTCAAATTAACTCTTTTCACGCCTTCATAGGTATTCCGGGTGATTGATGTTGTCAGATGTTTATCGAGCATTCCGTTTGTGCTCAGATATTGGTACAGACTTTGCCAAAGCCGGCTGAACTTCATTAGGTTGGCCTTTTTCGAACTGCGAAAGAAATGTGGGAATTGTTTGACTGCTCTAGATGCAATGTGTTTCGATCCAGTCATTTGGTTTTGTTCGACCATCCATTGAACTATTGTTACGCGGTCTTTGATAGTGAGGACTTTATGTACTTGGCGTTTGTGAGTAAGTGATTTGACAGTGGCTGTGGTATGGGATTGTGGTTCTGTCTCATTTTCATTGCTTTCATTAGTTGGCGACAGAGAAGGGCATTGATCTTCAATTTTAGTGACAGATTGGCGCTAAAATGATGCGAGCACGGGAGTCGCTGTGGTTGGAATCATTGGCTGTGGTAATAGGACGGTTGCTTGGGTTTGAGACAGGTTGGAAATTATTGTGACAACAAGTCACGCTCTGAGTATCATTATGGACGAGAGAAATGCTCAAGAAATATAGAAACAGGTCGTTTCGATCCTTAGTGCGCTTCTTCTCGCCAACATTAAATCCTTTTCATTCCTGAATACAGTGGCCCACATTATATATAACAGAAGTGCTTTTAGGTCAAGAAGATATAACGTGGCCCACATTAAAAGAAGTTGCCACAGTAAGTTTCCACTTACTTCAAATGCGGTAAATGGGTGTAGACGTTTAATAAGTGGAAAGAAATGTCCAAAATTTTTGTCCATTGTCCGGAGCTCTTGTCGCCGCGGATCATTGCGCTCCATAATTGCCCTTATCTGAATCCACCACTTGATTCAGTTCTCACCTCTTCCCCGAGAATATCACTCATTACAGCGATAAGTTCGAGCTGCGCTGATGAGTGCGTCACCCCGAAAATTTTCTCCCGTCACTTGCTCGAGGATGCCGAAGAATTCTCTTTAGTGCTTTCCTCTGATACCCGAATTGATTGCGTACGGCAAAAGTCGGAGTTTTCTACCTTCAGTGAGTTGAGGCCCGTTCTTCTCCTTGGTTGGATTCCCAAGAGTCGCTCCTGACACAGGAAGTGGAATAAAGGACATAAATGAGATGAGAGGCGCGTAAAGGGTATGAGGGCCAATCGGGTTTCCACAGGACAAGATGACTTGCCCGCCACTCCCGAGCAGCTGCCCTCCGATCGTATCCCGTTCTAGTTACCTCTCTCCTACTAAGATTTCTTCTTTTAATTTGTTGCCACTCTCCATGTCCCTTACTTCCTTTAGTCATCACACTTCTTTAGTTCCTGCTAGTCCTTGATTTGTGTAAATGATAGAGTGTCCTTCCGTACTCAAAAAGCTTTCCCGCGTGAGTAGCTTTACGAATCGCTCTTTCGGTAGACGATAAGAGTTTTTCCTGCGGATGTTACGCCTTTGTCACCACGAACGGAGCATAGAAGAACGAGTCACACGCCGGCCATTTTTGGTTTTTCCCGAGTGCCAGTCCATATCCGTCTAGAATTTCGTCTCCGGGCTTAATTTGACTCGCACCTTTGTCTCGCATGCGACGAACGACTTTCCGCTGCCTCTTTCCGAAATATAGGTTCCTCCGTAATCCCAGCGAGTCGGAGTCAAGGACTTTCTTTGCTGATTGAAGCCACCAAATTACTCGCGAACAGCTTCTAGTTGCATTAATTCAGCATCTGGAATGCGTAAGGTACGGTCCCACAGTTGCGACCCCCGTACAAATATAGGACTTGAGGTAGTTTCTCCGCCAAATGCCCTCTGTTCTGCAGTACTGACCTCGTAACGACTTGCTACACTATACCAACCATTGTTTTTGCCGTCTTGTTCGCCATTGGATCATAGGAAAGGATTGATTCCCAGCCCCTCCCATGTTCCTCGATAAACGTATGGACCAAGGCGGCCGCAAACATAGTTTTGCTTTCGGATAAAATGCTTCTAGGGGCCCGAATGACTTGGTAATTTAGTTCCCGACGAACTCAGTGGCAACATCGAACGTGGATTTTTTGTCGTCTAAGCTATTGGTCACCCATTCATGTGATACACTTAGATCGAGGCTAAATTATATCGCTCCTCGGGTGGCTTCAAAGGGCCCGCGAATTCTGTAGACAATGTTGCGAATAATTCAATGACAGGAGCTATAACGCTCGTACGGTACTTTTGCGTTCTTCGGGCATGCTAGCAGCCTCATCACAGCAATAAACACTATGCTACACTACAATACACATAAGGACAGCAAAAGAGACCTTGGAAATTGTCTTGTGGAGGCATCGTTCCAATTAGCGATATCGTCGTGAAATAAATTCAATGCCTCGGCTCCTTTCCGTGATTCTTTGATGTTATAAGGATGGTTCAACATTGCAGGCCTGATCTTATTCAAGCTAGAACGCCCGAAAGAGACAAATCTCAAAAGAGAAACCTTTTAAAAATTTCCAATAAACGATTCGAAGACTTAAAAATATGTTCTGTAGGTACTGTAGACACAATATTTACTGAAATAATAGAAACGACCCATCATATACAAAGTTCCTCATCTCTCTTCACCTTGCTGAATAAATACCCTACGGGCCTCAGCCATCACTTTTTTTTAGATTATCGTAGGCTGTAGACCCTCTTGGATGTGCATATAATGATAAAAAACATAAACATACTTGTGTATTCGTGTACAGGATGTTTTCTACTATAGCGCCAAAATTTTAAATCATATACAAGCTCTCTGAAATACAAAGCTTTAAAACAGTGTACAAAAGAATTTCTGTAGAGGTACATGGAGTATTTCACTATAGATATGGAAGAAACAGCATATAAAGTATTAGCACTACGAATCCCATATAATGCTTTAAAAGCATCACTTTGTAGAATAAAACTCCTTATAAATGAGAATATTTTTGGCTGATTTGATGGGTGGAAGAAATGTTGATGTATACGTTCGAGCTCGGTTCTCGAGTATAAGGTCTCATCCTTATCCCACCGCACAAACAGGTGTCCATAGCCTCTTACTTTGGGGACGGTCCAACCTCCTACCTTGCTTATCAGTACGTTATACAAATTATCGGAAACGAGCTTGTGTCGGTCGAGTAGATCTAATCCAAGAAACAGGGGAATGTCGGCATCTACAACGTCGACCCAGAATCGCATGTATTATCCATTTCTGATACGCATTCTGATGTTGATCATACCGAGGCTAGCTCGTATCCCGTCTCCAGACTTGTAAGAATATGGAAATTCTAAAAGCTTGAAAGGTTGCTCTCTGGCGCGGCAGTATGCTTTCGCCTGTGATAGACTGCAGACTGATTTCTGTGTTCCTGTGTCCGCACACGCTCCTTCGAAGACCCTGCTACCGTATTGTCGAGCTCTGCCCGGGCAATGGGTGTTGACCTTCAGTACTTGTTTTACGGTACGACCTGAATAGTTCGGACTTCACGTAGGAGTCGATACACAACGTTTTCATACATGGCGCGTAAAACGCATGTGCATACGTCAATTGTCGATGACTTAGTCATTTGTCACCTTATTAGGTGGGGTTTTCTGCCTGATAACCGGGACTTTCTGGCAGATCAAGCCCTGTTGCAGAAATCCCCAGATGCCTTGAGATCTTCATCGGGATCCAGGCTCATCATCATTCATCAATATCACTGGTGAGCATTGCTTAGACGTATATTCCCAAGTGGACCGGCTACAGAGGATATAATATTATCCTTGACTCCAGGGCTAGGGTTGGAACTAGTAGCAAGTTTCCTTCTTTTCTTCTCTCTAGACTGATTGAACTTCATGATCTGAAACTTTGGGTCTTAGGAAGGTTGACAAAGAAGTCTTCCTTAATTCCGGAATGTCGGAAAACTCTTGTACACAGTGTTTCCTGGAATATCCTAATTGTGAGCGCACGAGATCTCGATTCGATTCGTTTGGGAACAAGGATTCAGAGAGGACTTTAACTGCGATTACCCGCACATTAAGGTATCGCCATAGCTGCGAAACTGCGAACTTTGTTTATTTATTTCGTCCTACCAAGAGGGGACGGAGCAATAGAACCGGAACGAAGCTGATTATCAACGTAACAGCATGGGAACTACCGTTATTCACTGAAATTGGAGGGCTTGAGCTTCGCAACTGCTTTTATCACTGCACTAAACCAGAACTAAGAGTCACGACCTTTGGGCTCCCCATGTTTGTATAGAAGTGACCCTTCCACCCTTTTTTCCTTTAATCCATTCCAATTCAGGTAAACAAATAAATTCTGGATAGGGTCTGGAACTTCTGTAATGCTGACATAATTTAAAGCACTCATACTTTACAGCACACCGCGAGCGTGTTACTTCTTGACAGATACAATAGGGCTACATTGATTTTTATAGTTATTTTTGAAGAATTAATCTGCTTTTTTCCTCCTTTATTAGTTAATTAAATATATACTTATTTTGACATATTTTTGAGTATTCATTCGTCAAGAGCACCATTTCATGCCACGACTACTATTTTTTGACGTAATAACGTTTCCAATAATTTTTTTTCACATTTGACTGTAAATAAGCTACTAGTCAAATTATTGTCATTTGAGCCTAAACAAATTCTTCTGTCTGCTAGGATAGCTCCACATATGATAGTTTTAATTTATAGAAAAATCACGGCCATGAATATGTAAACGAATACTCAAAGTATAAAGTGCACAGGTGATTTCTAAAATTTCTATCTCATGAGTAAAGTACACCTGCTTGGCCGTACAGAGCTTTCTTGAAGTATAGAAGTATAGACAACTGATTTGGTACCTTTTCCATCCGTTTCGACAAAAAATATCCGGTTTCTATCTCTCAGGCATCTTCAGTGAGTTTATTGGGTAAAGCAGGACCTATGCTGTGCAGAATCGGTGTGTCTTCTTATTTTATCTTAAGCTCGCTACATATTTTTTCTATATAAATCCGTCCAGACTAATTCTTATTCCTTCTCGATAATATTTTTAAATGGAGCTACCATGTTAGAAAATATTTAGTAAGACCTCTGAAATAATTAAGTGCTCCTAGAAAGCCCTGTAATTAAGAATTCTTTGTATTTTTAATATTTGTTCATGTATGCCTAATTTTGGGCATGGTTACCTCCATTAAAATCAATAATAAGAACAAGTTACTGTGTTTTATTTTTCATGAAATTTATTTAGGAAGGTTTACATATAGCTTGCTATCACGGAGAGCATTGAGCAGTCTTTGCAGATATTCTATTCAACAGGCTTACTATGTGTGAGAATGTTTTTGAGATATAAAAGAACTATTTGCGAGATCTAAATATTACGTCAGATTAGTTAAATAGCCTTAAGGGGCTCGACTGAGACCTTTATATGCTTCCATATATTCAGTATGATTGTATCTCAATTCGAAAGCCTTTTACGTAAAATCTAATGCTTTCTTTCTTATTTAATCATAGCCAGATATCAATCTTATGACGGGGAAATATTTAGCTCCAAAGAATTTAGTAAGTTTAGTAGTGGGAGGAGTAATTTGTCTGGAATTTGAAAGGTTGAGGAAATACTCGAAAATAATTTTTAGAAGGATATTTTCTTTGTCAAAATACCAGTAATGAAATCATAGATAATTTTAATATCATTAGGGACAATGGTAGATACAGTTGCAAAAATGGGTAATGTTGGCTTAGAAGTCAGAGGGAGAAGTCTCTATCGTAACAGCAGTGGATAGAAGGAATCCGATAAGAAAAAATTATGAGATAGGATGTACTCTTGAACAAACTTGAGCTCTCCATTATATTTGACAGTAATTCAATTTCCCTTAAACGAATGTACCGCAAGTCATGAAAGCGCGAGACAAGGTACACTGGCTTCAAAGCCTCGGAAAACGAACGAAAAGTGTACTAATGTACTCACAAGATAAGTTCTTCATCTTCAGCGTAGTCTGGACTCACCACTTGCTTGATGAATAGTTCGCCAATATCCTCCTCGCTTTATGTATAGTTGACTAATTGTCCTCGATAAGCGGCGTAGAACTCTGTAGTTCCGTTGTTTATGGATAATAATAAGCCCCTCGACATAGAATCATAGCAATAGCTACAATATGGGATATGAGCTCCTTACGAAGGATATAATGGTTTCAGAGGCATCCATCGGTTGTGTAGGAGTAGAAATAGTCTGGTGGTATGATCCCTCGTAGCCTGTTTGCCAACATCAAGGATCATCCTACTGTACGGACTTCTGCAGATTCTTGGCTGTATTCGGGTTATGCTTCGTGTAGAAGCATTGTTGTAGATTCCACCCTACTACATCCCCTAATTTTGACAGCTGCCACGGCTACAGTATATTTTATAGTCAGTTCTATAGCATGAGGCATCTCCGAAGAGACTAGACGCGAGCTCGTTTGAGCGGAGGTCTGCAGTGGGATGAAATTTGTTTTTCCTGAAACATTATTCTTAGCATCAAACTGTTTCCTCTAAAATTAAATTTTAGGTATCCAAGAGGAGTTTCTGTGTAGGATTTAGTAATTGCAGTATGTGTGTACTTTAGTGGAGAGCCAACAATTTCGGATTCTGGTTGGCTAAAAGTGAAAATTCTACATTCTATGGCAAGAAATATGTTTAAAGACCCAAAAAGCACCTTTTTTTTGTAGAATCACGTCATTTTTAATCGTTGTCTACGTGAACTACTCGAGTAGATTATTACGAAGGTTTTTAGTCAATGGGTCTCCTTTCGACGTGTTGAAGTCCACTTTACACGTTTAAGAAGCATTTTTTTCCGTTAAACCTTCACAAGGAGGTTTCATCGACAGTGTTTGCAGAGAAAACGCTTCTTGTAGATCAGATTTTGTACGCGAGTTGTAAACATGAAGTCGGTTAGTTGATAGAAAACGGACAGAAAATGCACACAGCCAGACTGTTCCGGTCATTCGACTTCAAAAGAGAGGAACTGATCCTCTTTAGTTACTGTAGAAACGAGATTCCGACGTAAAGGAGTGTTCAAAGCCCGAAGCCTACTAATAAAGACTTCATTCTGGTCTAGCTCGACTACATAAGGGTCTTTCTAGGCATTGAGTAAGAGGCAGAAATCCTGATCAGGCAGGGAATTATTTTACTTCGTGCGTATTTTACAGAAAAACTTGCCGTCTAACATTAGTTATTCGTCACTGAACAACTCGAAGGAGACTTCCCCTATACTAATGAATAATTTATTCTTTAAGAATGCAATTTTTCTATAGTTCTACAGTTATCGACTCCAGAATGCCGGCGCAGAAGATCTTGCTCATCGTCTTCGAGTGGAAGGAAATTTGAAGACATTTCTGCTGTACGTAGGCCAAAAAGACTCCCAGAGACAGATGAGGACAACTTAAAAGTTTGTCAGCTAGCGATAAAAATTCTGCTTAATATTAATAACGGTGGTAGATTGCTGCTTAAAGTTCATTGGCACAAAAACAGCATGGTATTACTTCACCGAAGGACGCAGAGGAAACTTTTTGGATAACTCGAGGTTCAAGATTAATTCTTAGGACAAGATCGAGAGAAAATTGCCGGGAATCGGCACTGTCCGTCGGTTTCGCACTAGAGTTGCAATAGTATAAGGGCCAGCCATTTTGATTTGCAAGATTAATTCCAGAACGGATGTGGCTATTTGGGTTCGTTCTCATTTATTTTTGTCCTCCTATAAAGCATCGAAACTGAGCAAGCGATTGGCGCAAGTCTTTATCAAGCAGAAATCTTCTTAGAATCCATGGATATATTCTCATTTTCATGCAAATAAACGGTGGAAACTCTAGAACCTCATTGTAGGTGGTTTTTGTGATGTAAGTAAGAGGTGATTCTATTTTTAGAGCGTGGGATCAAGAGGTTGCTACTGCCAGACACAGGCTACGACGGGAAATTCTGTATCGTCCACATTTTTTCAATAAGGGCTGTAAGGGGGGCAATTTCGAGCTTTTACATAGGATTTAGTACGCCTAGCTAACTTTTGAGTTCAACTCATCGGATTAGCATGAAATTGATGGGTGGATTTGGAGTGGTAATTTTTTTTTGCTTCTTTTATTTTTCTTTGTTCGCTTCCCTAGTGGCTGCTGGGGCAGTCTATTTTTTTCTTTTAGGTTCCTACTCTACATTTGCTACCAACGGCGCTGCAGAATAAATTACCTCCCTCCCTTTTGTTTCCATTTGATCCCTTAGCTCTTTGCGTCCTGATCCCTGCAAAATCTGAGGAGTGACTAACAAATTGGATGCTTCTAGCTAGTCTCAATATCAAACTTATTGCGTGAACCGTTGCGCCGTTGCGTCTGAACACAATGATGCCTTCGCGAACATTCATTCTATCGAGACGTTGCTGCATTGATGCGTCAGATATAAATCTAGATGGAATGGCTAAAATTGTGAAGTTTGGAAATTTATGACGCAAAGGTGGTCTTGGACGAATTCAGTGGAGTGTCAAGCGCTCGCATGTGATGGAGTTGAATATTTCCAAAATCCGCTATGAACGAAATGACCTGGCTAGTTAACCTTCCAATATACAAAAGCCTTGAAACCACGGATTGGTAATCTGTGATCTTGCTTCCGTTGCGGTTCTTTCTCCCTTTGGTGATGCACTCGCCGTGGTGGGATTTAGCGCGGACAAATTATCCTTTGCAACTATTGTAATTGAGCTATACGGAAGTTGTGTCAACTTGGCCCCCATGATTTCGAGGTTATCTGCCTCTAGACTGTGCACCTCAAACTGCTGCAAAAAGATTTTAACCTCATAAATAGTTGTTATTGGTCTTTTGCATGCGTAGTAATCAACTTGAACGACTAAGGGGGGTAATTTGAAGCCCTTCCGCAGATAATGTAGGCAATTATCATAAAGCGACTGTCTGGAACCGAAATTCTTCGTAAACACAGAACGCAGGAAGTAAACTACCACAGTCGATCACATTTAGTCAGCCCATACGCTAGCGCTAGAAAAAGTCATACACCAGTCGGATCGATTTCATCGCGCGGTGGACGCACGAATATTGTTCTTTTAAAACCATTAGCCTGTATATGCGCTGTTTTGACATCCATCTTCTTGAATTTCCATCCGTGTTCTACTGCAAGCGAGATTATCAACCTCAAGCAATCAAGATATAGAGGGGGTGCGTCACCTCGTAGGTTTTCTTTTTCTAAATCCCTGTGGCCCCAAGGCACGACTCTGGCCTTGGCTGTACAATTTGCCTTTCGCTTAAGGATGACGTGGGAAACAATATCATTAGAACCGTATGGAATGCTGTATTCAGAAACTCTCTTAAATGATCTCCTGTCAATCCAAGATTCCTTTTCCTTGCTATATGCGTCTGTCTTTTCGACTGCTGGTAAAATTTCTCCGGGCTTGCTGGACGGTCGAATTGCACAGTGCTTACATGTGGCTTTCTTGATGAAGTCGAAATCGACAGATTTTGAATCTGAAGCACAAAAAATGGTTCAAAATAATACAAATCCTGGTCGTCAGGCATGTCCATTCCACTGCCTTGGTCAGAAGCCTCTACGGAAACGTTGGAATCAACCACTGGTATAATCGGTGGTATTTCATCAAACGAGACTTCCCCGTTCAAAATTTGCTGTTCATCATCTCACTGTTCTTCTGGTATTGTTGTCTATGTTGCGGGTCATTCTAAGTAACTACATATTCTCCTAGTTGGTGATGGCCTTGAGAAGTCTTGAACTTCTCTGGCTAGTTCTCGCGCCGACCGAAGCAAACCACTTATTCCACGGGTAGTGGCTGTATTGTGTGGATCTTCAAGGTGTTGCATAACGTTTCCTTGTTAGCTGGATGCGGGGGCTAACGAAATAACTGATATTGAGTCATAATGCTCTTCTTCGTCTTGTGCACTGGTCGACACGGGGACCCTTCGTATTGTGAACTTGTTTGCCATCTTGATATGCCTTTTTTGGATAACTTCAATATAGTCCTCATGTATGTTGATGGCCACTGCGGGTCCAATCCATCCGATCCCTTTTCTCCACACGTAAACTATATCTACAACATAAAACTTCTTGCCACTCTCGTATTAGGCTTCCAAGCTATCTGCAATCGACGCATTTGCCGTACTTCGGCCACACATCGGATGTTACTGCATAAATACGAGTTAAAATTTTTGCGTATGCGGGTGTCTTCCCATACAATAGCTCGAACGGAAAGGCCTTGGAATGGCCTAGGCAATTATTATTGTGAAAGGTTGCTGCTGCAACAAGTTTGATTAAGTCCATCTTGGGCTGTGCTAATGAGAGGCGACTAAAAGAGCTACGCATTGTTCTCTTAACTCTTTCAGTACCTGAATTGCCTTCGTGATGGTTTGTAGGTAGTAGAACGAGGACTATACTAATATCCTCACATAGTTTACGTAATTCAGCCTGTGCTACTTGTGTCCGTAGTATACCTAAACCCGTTTCTGAATTTGTCGCGATCGTAAGCAGCAGCAGTAGCTATCCACTGATTTAATAACCCTTTCAGATGTGTTTCGAAGTATTATCGCCCACCTCTTCTAGCTTTCCCTTTTTTCTCATATTTCCACCTTGCTGTCATTCCAGGTTACCTCTGGAAGATTCTGTTGCATTTTTTTAGTTCCTTACGGGCGAGACCTACAGTAGATCTACTCTGCTATAGTAGCCGTCTAGCAACGCATAGGCACGTCTCTGGAAGAAGATTCGCTTCTAAAATCTTCTAATTTCTGTATAGACTGCCACGCGCGCGCGCGACGCAAAATGTTTTCGTCGTCCTCCTCCTCTGGATTGAATATACCGTAGCACCTTCTCCTTTACGAATTTGATTATACCTACGGTCCTCAATCGCCCCATTTTACTTCGCTCAGCCCCTAACAGATACTGCCCATTCTTTCCTGTCTGTTCTTACCGCCCCTAACAGATACTGCCCATTCTTTCCTGTCTGTTCTTACCCTTTCAGTGGTCCTCCCTAAGTTTACAGCCGTTTTACCTAGATACTTTAATATCGTATCCACCTTTCTAAATAGATCCCAAATACATTCTTCTGACATTTTTGCTTATCTTCTTCTCCAAATTTATTTTTCCGAGAAAAAGGGCGCCAATGCACTACTGCAAATTACCTTTTATATTTGTTTTATGTATTTCAAATCTATAGAACGCGCTCCCAGGAGCCCAATTGAACCCCTTTGTTCCAAGTTTCGAACTTCCCAGATCATTTCACTCACTGTCACTATACCCTTACTCATTCGAAACACCTTCAATCGCCTGCCACTCCCCATATTCCACCAAAAATGAATAACTTATGCCCACCCAACGCCATTTCCGAAACTCGCCACCCTCGTCCCCTAAACTACATTCCCGTACTCCCTTTCTGCACTATTGACCGCGATAAATATCTCCACCGGAAAACCAAGAAGAAGTTTATCGAGTTCATTCGCTGTTTGTTTTTTGAGGATCAGGCGGAGGAGGTAAGTGATGGGCAGGAGGGAGGGATCGAGCTGGGGAGACTTTTAAGGACTGGGAGGCCCGGAATTGTTTTACGAGAATGAAGAGGATGACAACGAAGAGGAGGAAGAAGAGGGGGATGGAGGACGGGGATGATCAGGGGGAGAAATAAATGAAAAGTGTTGGAATGGTGGGGCGGGGGCTGGCTATTATGGACCAGATGGTCTCGACGCTGGAACAATGTGGGGCATCTTTACTGGTTAGATATATCTGAGGAGAGAATAGATAATTTGAAGACATTCGCGGATATTTGTGGGGAATTTCTGGATGGTATGGATATATTGGATGATTATTTTGGATACAGTGTAGTGAATTGATATTTCAAGGACTAGAATCGTTTCCGTGTATATTTAGAATGTTTTAGGTGTCTTTTATTAGGACTCCCAATTCTACAGAAATTGTTTCTATGAATTTTATGGTATTTACTATGGTTTTTCTAAGACTTTAGGGGTAGCAAAAAGTCTATACAAGCTGAGAAAACTGCTTCCTTAGAGAGAGGTCAAGCAAGTTGGGAGACAACTTGAAAGTCGTCCTCGGTTACGAACGGAGTTGAGAGTCAACTTCAGACCATTTAAGTCAACTTCAGACCCAATAAGTCAACTTCAGACCCAGTAAGTGTTCTGGTTAATTTATGTTAGTGAATATGGGTGGTAGAGCCTGCCCCTTCTGAACAAACGTGTATACCCTTGGCCCCTCATTCAAATATATATCACTTCCTGATCCTGTAACTATACTACGGTAGCACTTTTTAGCTTGCAACAACTCCGTTCTGAGATAGTGAGCGTCTGATACCTCTCTTTCGCTGATTTATCGCTATCATAGACCTTAAAATAATATTTTACTGTAATTAGTCTCCCTAGCTGAAAATGATTCCTTTCTGTTGGGTCACTGGGTTTTAATTTTAAGAAATAATATCTTCTTTCTCGTTCGACTTTTGCTACTGATGGCTGTGCAAGATTATTTTCGCTTCGGATGCGAACAGAAGGGGAAAAGCCTTAGATGGCCCTCGTATTACCTACTCCAAAAAAGGATTAAGATTTTCTAATGTTTCTCTTCTATTCTTGTTAATCAATTTTTTCCCTTCGAAAAACTTTAGGGAAGGCTATTTATTCTTTTCAAAGAACATTTGATAAACTTTTGCGATGGCTTATCCGAATTGGTGTAGGATTGAAGCAAGTAAGCACTACTGTAATTATATGAGTAAGGGTATATTTTCAGTAAATATTTACGGGCCCCAAAAACGGTTTTTAGTTGCGTTACATTTTTGTATGATAAAGAGGTTATTAGTCATATTAGGTCAAAGTGTGGCTCATATGAGGAAAGTTTTATACAGGACATATCTTAGAGTAACCTCGTCTTGAAACAGTGAATAATATATTGCTTAAAACAGTTCTTTCATCCATCAGGAAAAAATTAATTCAATCTGAGTAAGGGGCGAGTCAAATTGGTACAAATCCCGATACTTTATGCTGAAGGGGTTACGTAGGTGATGCGGTCCAAATCATCGTATCCCAAAGGAATCAACTCGCTCCATGGTATCTTTTGGAGCTGAGAGCTTTCGATAAATTAACGAGTTCTGATTGACATCACTATAATTGAAAATATCAAAATATTGCATATTTTCGATGAAGATACTCGATTAAGTGCGACAATATTCCTCTGTAATGTATACATGAACGATATACAATCTATTCTACCGAAATATGTGTGACACCAGTATATAGCGACCTTATTTATCGATAAGAGTGACTAGAAATGCTTCTCGAAAGAAATGAACCGATCCAAATGGGCTGGAACCAGATATTATTCCCAAGCGTGGAACATTAGAAGTAGTTTTAGAAGAGCAAATTCTTTCGAATACTGAGTATTTTCCAGTGTCTTCGTACTTTCATTAATTGAACTATTTATGTAAAGGATAATTACAAAGCTCCATTATTATAAACTGCCACATGGGCAAATTTAGGCATTTGTCGTGCAAAACATTAACAATATCATATTTCAGTCTGTATAACTGTTTTGGAAGTCCAAATAAGTCTTCTTTTTGAAATATGGACAAAAGATCTTATTAAAACTGTCATACAATCTTCGGAACCATTTAAAAGTGTTTAAATCGGCAAGTGAGTTGCTAATATTAAACTTGGACTAGAGTAGAGCTGGAGACTTTAAATATTTGTGCAAGATATAATTTTACGTAATCTATGAAATTTTAATTCTCTCCTTGATGCTTGAGAAGCCCCAAGGAGAGAATTAAGGACTGGTTGCTTTTCGTTTAGGTTCTGCATATTCATGTTAACTTATAGATTGAGCTTAAAGGAATCTATAACGGATATGATTACGACTTGACTAGAAAATTAGGCAGCGAAAATCGATTTTTGTCCAAACAGAAGAACCCTAAATTGGTACAAAATATGATCAATAGTTTTTTGGATTTTCTCTGAATCCATTGCTTCGAGAGATTTAAATGTTATTCTGATTCAGGAACAGTACTAGTATTTTCGAGTGCTCGGGTAGCTGCAGCCCGATACCACATTCTCAGGGTTCCATTATTCGCTCATGGTACTAGCATGCCTCTCAAGTGAAGTTACTACATACCCATTTAAGATTTTACGGATAGCTCAAGTGATAAAAACCTGTTCAACACGGAGTAGCCGAATAAAATTAAGTAATCTAACAAAGCTGTTTGTTCTTCAATTCAGGGTCGGTATCTCCCTGAATTTCAAACCCTTGATATTAGTAAATTGGTGCTGAAAACTGGTCCAATTACTAAAACTGATATGGCTAGAGGACATTGAATGGCTTAGGCAATTGAAAAGAAGTGGCAGCGTCCTTGTGTGCATTTATAGCTACAGCAAGTTAGAGCGGGTAATGTTCTTCGTTGCAAATGTGTTTGGTGGGGAAAATATGGGGTGTTTTTAATGCATGAAAAATATGATCAGCTGTTCCCTGAGGGATGTCGTGATGGTAAAGGCTTACAATGTAAATGATTGGCGGGAAGCCGTCAAAACGCTAGAAAACTGACTGGAGGCCGGCCAACAGGCACGCTGCATTGGAAATCACTGCCGCTGCGGCATAACGCTGTGTTAAGACTTCTTTGAACTTTGCGTAGGTCTCCGCTGCCCTAGTAGCGACGTTGCGTGCGACTTCGATTAACAACGCGTGGGCGTCCGGGTGCCATCCTCCAAGGGTAGAGATAGGGACGGGCCCCAGCGTACTTCCGGCGGAAGACACGATAAAGGACTCGTATCTTCTGTGTTTCGCTGTTCTTGCCGCGTTAAGCGAGGTGAGTGGGTTTAATGTCCTTGGTGGAGAAGAAACTCTATACTGGTGAAATGTTTGAAATTACACTTAATATTTGAGGGCAAAGTACTGTAAATTTCTATTCCATGTATTACCTATAAAGCTCTGGTCTACTGTACTCCGTAACATAGATCATATAATAATTAGAGGTACAAGCCCGAGTCCTGTACTGTCATTTTTTCCATGTTCCGCATCAAAGTTAAATTTCTGATAAAATCGGATAAGAAGTACTAGTGGTACCATCGAGCTCACCATCACGCCCTGTAGCAGGGCTCGCTGAATTCGGTAGATAAGACAAAAAAAGAATACAAGGGCTCACCGCAAATGTCGATGGCATCCTGAATAGCACGAGCGAGTGTTTTCTGATCACGGACAGAATATCACACGTCACCCATAGCAGCTTCGACTATTTTACCTTTTCCTCTGCAACGGTGACTGTTGCATAATGTGGATCATACTTCAGCATTGGAGTAGAGCGAAACCAAATTCCGCGCCTTCAGGTGTCATGTTTGAGAAAGATCCTTACGGACTCATTGACTGAAACATGAAGGACTTGAACAGTATTTCACCTTAGTATAAAGCTCCATTTTCTTTCATAAATTCTCTCATTACAAGCAGCGATAACATCGTCAGTAACTTTGACCAAATTGCCAATCACAACAGGTTTGTTGTACTCTTTAGAAGATTCATTTGCGGATGCAACATCACTTCCATAAATATCGTTAGAAACTCAGTGTGCACGTACCGCGAGCAGCTCAAGCTATGCGCCTTGTTTGGATGCAATAAGTCGATTTGTTAATGTCAACAATAATCCTGTGTTTTCAATCAATGAAATTCTTGCTGCAACTGCGGGGCGTCGAGGGGCGGAACAAAATCCTCCTATTCTTGAGATATTTTACAAACTTTCCCTTTCGTGATGTCATGTCCGCTTGGAAATTTCTGGTGTCTAGAATTTCTTCATCCAAAAAAATTTAAATTATTCAGCAACTTGAGTTAGTCAGCGTGAATAAACTATAGAAAAAACAGAGTATCTATTAACGACACTCAAAATTTTAAATACATCCTCATCAAGGCGAAAGTGGTCCATACTAACCAGGTCGGTGAAATTACGGGGCAGGGTGTGCAGAGATACATGACTTTTTGCACTTAGCTGGCTTAAATGCGGCAATCAGAAACATCCTCAAGTATTTTAGAGAGAGGAGGTGCCTACAAATCGCTGCAGAGCCAATTACGCTTCAAAAATAAACGATCTGCTTGATGTGGCTGTCCTGAAGGTAACATTTTAGGGAGCGTAGTTCCTTCCCCATTACTGTGTCGGTATATCCTTATTGCATCGATTGCGGTCGTCTGGAAAACCATGGGATAGATCGGATATATCGTCCAAGAGTAAGATACCCAAACCTTTTCCCAAAATAGACGAATGTCTTTATAAGTATTATAAATTAAAACTATTTGTGTGGCCATTCAATAACCTTGGTAGAATCAGATTAATGAAGCTTAGAAACAGTAGCTTACATGGCAGCAGTAGATGAAGGATAGAATAGATCAGGATATATAGAAGGGAACGAAGAAGGGAACGAATTGTGATAGAACTGGTAGTAATGAGGATTTCCATGCATACTTTGGCCAGAGGGTGATAAAATATTCAATGAATCACTGCAGAGGACAGAGAGCTCAAATATTTTGCCATTAACATGCTCTATCTTCGACTTGGAAGTCACATTTCGTCCTAATACCCAGATGAATGAACCCTCTATAGCCGAATGGCGAGCAAAACTGAAGTTCCCGCCGTAATCAGGATGATAAGCCTAAAATAATATGCAGACTACTGGCATGACTGTCGCATTCATAATTCAAGAGTGTTTGGGCACGAATAACTTCAGAAAGAGGTTGTAAATTGGCATCCAAGTTTAGCCTGAAAGTTGCTGCAATATCTAAGTATCTTATAAGCAAATTACGGTGTAATGCTTTGCTTCATCGAACAGTGAACCGGCATGTTCCCCATCATCAGCAAAAAATTCGATTAATGGCTATGAAAAAGAGCAGCATCTCCAAGAGGATTAGCTACAAAATCATTGCCTGAAGTTTTAGCTCAGTTAGCATTTTGAAGAGCGGGAGCGGAAGCATGGACAACGTCGCGGCCTTTCTCTTCCTAGCTGCATCAGCTTTCTAATTAACCTTCTATGGCATGCATCTGAAGTGGAAGTAATTAGTTCTCTTTAGCTGACAACACATTACTGCCATTATTAATTCCCTTTCAACGATTCTAGGATCCGATATTAGCTGCATTCCCATTGAAGGGTAGAGTGGGACCAGACTTCTTGAGGGATTTTGGCTTACCTGGCGAGCATAGAATGGAAGCCACTTAATTTTGCTTACTTTTAGATAGTATTTTACCATTCTGTGCTTCGCCATCAAATTTTGAATCATCTGAGGCCTTCAGTAGAGAATCTGTACACTCTTTAGTCACCAAAGAGCTTATTTTTTCCCTCTAGGATACAGACCGCCACTGATTCAGGTAGTTTAGGTGAAGAGCGGTTCAATTTTATCCACTCATTGCAACATAAAAACAAGGTTCAATATTCTTCGAAGACTCCTCTCCACATACAGCGTCCATGGCGTAATAAATTTCATTAAATCGTAGAGATAAACAAATGGCGGGTCTATAAGGTTAGTTTTCTTCGCAATTTGGAGCGCTGTACTTAAATTAATCTATACTGTCATACGCAACCTTCTTGCGAAGGTAAAATGATCGACCATAGTAATGATACTGTAGAACAAATCCTTGTAGGTAAAGCTGTTTCTTTTTCTAGTTGCATTCAGAGATCAAACCTTGAAATGGGGAGGGGAAGGTTTGGATTTTTTACTCCTGGTAGAGATATCAGATCTATCCTATTGTTTTCCAGACAACCACAATCGACTCAAAAAGGGTATATCGACACAGAAATGGGGAAAGAGCTACGCTCCCTAGAATGCTACCTTCAGGCCAGCCATCTTGAAGTTGCTTCTATAATTTGGCAGGGTCGAATTACCGTTTCTGGGGACCCTCCGCCTCTGTCTACGGAGCTTTTTTCAGATACCACGAAAATTTTGGGGTGAGGAGGAAGATTTTTTGGGTCTATAACCAAACCTTTTTGGGCAAGAAGATATGTGAATAGCTTAGGTGGTTGATGAGAAGTGGCTACGTTGTCATGCAGCTTCAAGGCCACAAAAGGTTAGAGCAGAGAAGTTTATTCGTTCTAAGTTTGATCGCCCTTTCAATGAAAGTTCCTAGCCAGAGAGAGCTAATACGTAAGTGGTTGGGATACTCTTGAGACATAAGAAAGGTCAGCTACAAAGTGAATTATGAGTCAGTCGGATTAAACAGAGTCGAGGTGTATCAACTTACCATCTGATATCTTGAAGCAAGACATAGCACCAAATAGGGAATTGCTAGAATCCATAAGGGGAAATTTGTCAAAATCTGGTAAATGACAGCAGATAAGACCTAGTAAAATTACATATTGAATAGTTCTTTTGGTCAGTAAGATGTGCAAAAACTATACATTTCCGCGTCTTTGAAGAAAAAATTTCCCTGGTGATACGTTACTCTTTTGGCTTTCCAAAGCGGATAAGTAGAGAGGAATCACTCATTGAAAAAAAACGTGCTCCAAGAGGTCTTCCATAGGATTATTCTTCTTTATAAAGGGATTTGCTGGGTATATTCTGCCAGAAATCTAGGATGGCATGTTCAGTCCATGCGTATCAAAACTTTAACGCCCAAGCTCCACAGTGGCCGAATTTTATTTGTACCCTGACACGTTTTTGTGGATATGGAATAGAAAATTGCTTGAGTCGACGAATAAAGAAAAGAATAAACTGATTCCAAAAAGAATTTGACAGTCTTTTGCTAGTATCTTACCTTCATCGATTGATATTCCAGCGTCAAGGACTTCCCCGGATGTGCTTGATTTCATGGGCTGTTTCCATAGATAAGAGAATCACATAATTTGATAGAAAACTGAATCTTGAGCGAGTGGACCAAGAAGCAGTCCACCAATATGACCAAGCTGACCAGATTGAGAAGAACTGGTGGCACAAGCAAAGAAAAGTAACCGATACCTCTTAGGTACCCATTGCTGCAGGCCGATTATTTGAGGTAGTAGAGCACAAGCGCTTGACAGCTCGAAGCATACTATATTGCTTCATGAGGCAACGAACGATATACAAACCACCTCCTTGCTGAAAAGTGCTGCAGGCAAGAGCAGCAAGAGGGCCCACTTTCATATCGATGAAACCAAATGACCTATTGCGTGACCGAAATGAAGTAAGCTCTACTTCGTTCAATTGTTCCTCGATTTTCTTCCTTTGCAGAGGGCAAACCACGTGAGGCTCATTTTGTAGAAGCCTTTAACCTGCATTAAATCCGATTCTTTATTTTTAATCTTGCCCTATTGTAATCCCAAAATACTTGCTGGATCTAAGAAGTGATACCACTGATAGGGTAAAAATTGCGCCAACGGAAAAGGGTGCCACGAAATACCCGAGGTGAAAGTCGTTGCGAGCGCGCGAACGACTAAAGTGTGACATTAGACGTTAAAGTAAAATCGAGAGGAATAGACGTGAAAGATAAGTGACCACTCTAATAACCAATTCTAAAGGGGCCGGCTGTACTACCTCCCTTAGAAACTAGATAATTGATTGAATGTTTTGGTTTAAAGTTTACTCCCAACCTGCTTTTAGTCTCATTGATGAAGCAATATACTCAGCTTATATAGGCTTTATTTTCCGCACTACATCTTCATGAAAAAAATTAGAAGAACCAAAAAAAGTAGTAAAAGACTTTATGTGGACTAAAGAGTTTGGCAAAAGATACTCGAAAGAAACTAGGTGAATCCACTCCTCAATATCTCTATCCTCCAGACCCGAACCAATCACTTCCCTTACGACATCATAAGTACCCATGTAGTCCCCATATATGCCCTTGAATGGCCCACAATTGCCTACTCCTTCCTGCAACGAATAATTCCCATCTGAAGCCCTTCCAACAGGATTCACTGCCGAGACCACTTGGTCCAAGCAATTCATTTCTTCTCTTCCCATATGGCCCGTTTCTACATCCCCCTCGACATCCACGTACTCTTCGCCTTCCCCATCTTCCTCCCCGTACTCGTTCTCATCGTTTTCTACTTCCTCATCGGAGTCGTCCTCCGCCTCCGTTGACCAGCACGGGGAACACTCACTTCTCGAAGCACTCCCTTACCTAACTGTCCTCCTCCTCCAAGTATCCCCCACAGATTTCTGTTCTACGATCTCTACCAAGCGAGGAGTATAACAAGCTCCGTCAGGCATTTCTTATTTTCGCGAAGAAGTTACCCATCTACGTCGGTTGGGCCCGGAGAGAATAAAGAAGAGACGGTAATGGGGCAATGGTGACATTTTTTGCAATTTTGTAGATGAGGGCGTGTTCGTGCATGATGACTGGCAAGGAGAGGGATGTGAATTGTCGGCCTTTTTATTTTAGGGACGTGGATACATTTTTCGCGGCGCCTGGTATGTTTAAATAGCGCGAATGGTTCAGATTTACAGGCTCACCGAATCAAAAAAGTAGGCGAAATTTGTTGTTGTATTGAAAATTAGTGAAAAAAGTCTTAAAAGGGGTGATTTTTTTGCAAACAACGGGTTTTAGAAATATTGATTATGAAATAATATATTTAGGAGCGAATAAAATTAAATAAACGACGGAGATTAAACAAAAGGAGAAGACTAAAATAAAAGAAGGCTCATTGAAAAAGAAATGAGGAAAAGAAAAGAATATCAAGAAATGTAAATTTCGTCGCGTAGAAGAGAATTGAAGTGAAAAGAATTGAAAAGAAGAGACTTGAAGTGGAGGGTTAAAAAAGGAAAAGAGTTAAAATGGAAACTCGAAGAGAAGAAATTTATGCGGGTAAATTTAATACCTGCATTTGCACTTTTATCATACCCCCTCGCTCGAGGCGGATGTCCTATCCCGTCATTATTCTTCTGTTTCTTCTTTTAATGTCCTTAGTCCGTTTTCCAGGATATAAGGCCGGTCGAACAGATAAGCGAGTACGCGACCATGTGTATGGTTCTCTTAGAAGCACGTTCTCGTTACAGGGACTTCACATCGTTTCATGGCTTCATATATAGGCTTGATGATGCAAAGGTATGGTCCAATAATTCTTCCTCCTTAACAAATCCGAACTTTTCTATACTAAAACAACATAGGTAGCACGCAAACTCTTCCGGAAGATCCCGGAGGAATGAATGTCCAACAAAAAAGAATATACGCACCAATAGGAATGCGTCGTCGTATGCCAAATACGCTCCGAGTAGCGACCGGAAAAAGAGACAGATACTCACTTGAAATAAAAAAATACTTAAGCGCCGTTCTTTTCTTTTCGCCTGTAATATTGCGAAGCCAAGAAAAATATTTCGGTCTAGCGATTATATGTTGCGTGTATTTTTGCGGTGGGGTTATAGAGGCGGAGAAAGTTGTTGTAAATGGTTCTTCTAGGCTGGCTAAAATGCTATATTATTTACTTCCTTACAATTTCAATGACTATGTCGGCGGTGGCGTCCATAACCGGCACTGCAGATGGTCATCCTGGCAGGTGTTTAATTTCTACAAGAAAATATTTGTTCCTAGTAGTCTTTTGAAGAAGCCGGCAACGTCCAGGGAGAATGTGCCTCACAGCCCGTTAGTAGAAATACTGAGAGAATTCAATTGTATTTTTGGACAAGAGTGAACGTTTGACATCCTTCGCAACTTTTCACAAAGTTATAGGTGTTCTTGTGCGCTTCCGGTCACCCAAATCTTTCTGTGATAAAACTATTTGTTGTGCGAAGGTCTTAATACCCTAGTTATTCACTAATATTCCTCATTATATAGCTTCTTTTTTCAATGGGAGGTACTTGATATGTATTTTCTTTTGACAACCGAAATAGCTTTCCTTCCTATACCAAAAATACGCTTTGGGTTCGTCCCACCCACTCCCTGTGTTCCATACCCACTTTCTTGATCTGAAGCCCCATAATAAATCGAAAATGGTTTAAATCTGTCTTCGAAGTCAGCCCGCCCTGTCATATCTGTTAGGTTTACATGCAATTGCATGAATTATACAGGTTGGTCATTTAGACATGGACGCACGTGCATTTGGTCACAGCGAGGCATTATCAATATCAAATGCATCTTTCCTCACAACATTTGTTGTGTGAAGTTGATTACCTCAGCAATACACTAGAGCTAGTGTTTTAGAACTGTATATATGTAGGTTAAGCTATCCGAAGTCACTGAACTAAAAGTGACGAGTACTAATTACTCAGCTTGACACCTAAGTTCAACACGACCAAGTCTAACACCTTGATCTTCTTAAGGTTCGTACGTGGACTAACCGCCAGTTTTCGTTCAAACTCCATCAAAACTCGCACAGATTCTGGTCCCAGAATCCATGATGAACAACATATTATATACGATTGAAAAGTTAACGGAGAAGAACTACTCCTTGTGGGCGTTTCACTTACGCCTTATTTTGGAATCTCGTTATTTGTCGCTCTTTGTTGAAGAAGGCCCTGATTTCGAAACAGAGATTAAAAAGGATGATTCCGTTGATGTGGTGTCAAAGAAAATGACAAGTGCTACCTTAATCCAGAATCAAAAAATTATAAGCCTCATTTCAAAACCACACCTGAAATTGAGGAAAAAATTCGCAGTCTAAATGAGAGGGCAAGGGCTGGGGATAAGAAAGACAATACTGTTACTATCGGAGGTGGTATTAATGACACAGCATGTGTTGCCTTTGGTACTGGACTAGAGGACATGACTACATCATGTTTTTTAGACCGCTGCGCTACTCAACACATGACGAATCAACGTGATGCTTTATTTGACAATTAACCAGAAGAGAATGCTGAGAATACTGTAAGCACAGTATATGAGGGTGAGAAACTTAAAGTGAAGGGTCATGGTATGGTGTATCTAAAACAGTATATTGACGATGAATGGAAGACTCTTCGTTTGAATCGAGTCGCTTGTATGCCAGATATCAGAACAAGTCTGGTGTCACAGCCCTTGGCACAAAAGGCAGGTATAAGCTTCAGTATCTAGGAGGTTCTACTAAAGATGATAGATAGACATGGTAATAACACTGTCATGATCGGAAGTAATGAAGGGCATGGAATTTTTGGGCTGACAGGGGCTGTTGCTAATAAGGCTAAAGTTTTCATGCTTAATGAGGGGTCAAATGAGGACATGAAGTTGATGCACAGAAGATTTTGTCACACAAATACAAATACTACGGAACAAATGATACTTCATAATGTGGTAGAGGGCCTTAATGGGGTCAGGAGTGGTAATTCAAGTGTGTGTCTTGAATGCTGTAATGGGAAACAGTCTGCCGTACCACATCCCCGTCGTGACAAAAAATCAAGAGAAGTCCTGGAACTAATTCATTCTGATATCGTAGGACGCACCAAAGTTCAATCGCTTGGTGGATCGAAATTTTTTCTAGGGTTCCTTGATGATTCTAGTTGTGCTTCATGAGTAAGATTCCTACAAGACCATTCAGAGGCACCGAAAGCTTTGGAGTCTCCATTTAATGTTGTAGAGAACATAGCTAAGAAAAGATCAAGTACGTCCGGACTGATGGTGCAAAGGAGTACATGTCCAGGGAGCTGCAAAAACCATCTTTAATAGAAAGTTCGCTGTGTATTAATCAACACCTTAATACTCACCTGAATAAAACGAAAGAGCAGAGAGACTTAATCGAACACTGGTTGAAGGAGCCAGAGCTTTTTTTCAGAACTGAAAACCATTAGTAACCTAGAAGATTGTGAATTTTTATGGGCTGGAGCCGTATCTACAATGAACTACGTCAGGAACCGAACTCTCACGAAGTCGACCCATAAATATTTTGGATACAAGACACCTCATGAGATTGTATGTGGCACTAAACCAGACGTCTCAAATCGACGCATTTTTGGATCAGAAGTGAAAGTCAAGAAACCTAAGCCGTATATACAAGGCAAGTTTGATCTTCGTACATGGGACGGGATACATGTCGGCTATGCCACTGAGTCTGCATACAGGATTTATACACCGAATGATAGGAAGGTAATTGTATCAAGGGATGTAGTCTTCATCGAAAATATGGTCTCACCGCCTGTTATTGATGTCAATTTTGGTTTGATTAATGGTTTAGAAACCTCAGACGGTGAAAATGATACTCAAAGTCAACTTGAAGACAATGAATGTAATTATTCAGATTTAAAATTGGATATCGAAAAGCTCATACAAGAGAATTAGGATATGCTAACGCATATTCCAAACGGTGGAAAACGGAAAACTATGACCAGACAGATGGAAATACGACAGCATGCTCGCTTATTTGGATGCAGAAGGAATTAATAAGCGTTCAAGGCAAAAGACACCGTATACTTTACATGATGTAGTGAATGGTCCATATAAAAAGGATTTTATTCATGAAAAAAAGACGGAAATGGGCTCATTAATTGAATATGATGTGTTTGAAGAGGTCAAGCTGCCTAAAAATAAGAAACCCATTCGAGCTAAGTGTTTTCGCTTTAAAAACTGAAGAAAATGGTACTATTGTAATACATAAGGCACGGCTGGTGGCGAAAGGTTTTTTTAGATTCATGGTATTGACTATTTTGAAGTGTTCGCTCCAGTAACCAAGTTCACCACTGCAAGATTTTATTGGGGATTGCTGCTGTACACAATAAGTATGTTGAGCAAATAGACATCAAAACAGCCTTTCTAAACGGTTAACTTGATGAGGAGAAATATATGGAGCCGCCTACTCTACCAATTTTAACTACAGAAGCAGTTTAATTACAAGTCTTGGCAGGGCAAGACGTGGCGTTTAAAGAAAAGTATATATGGTCTACGGCAGGCATCAAGAGCTTTTGGTATTAAGTTCCATATGGTAATGGTAAACCTCGAATTCACGCAGTCTATGGCTGACCCATACCTTTACTTCAAGAAAATGGATGGACTTTATGTGTACTTCATTGTGTATATCGATGATGTATTGATATCATCGAAAAGCATTAAGGTATGTCAAGATGTAAAGGCCATGTAAAAACGGTATTTTGAAGCCAGAGACATGAAAGCAGCAAAGTATTTTCTCGATGTTGCCATTTGCCGGATTAGAAAGAAACGGATTATAAGAATTGGTCAAAAGCAATATATACTTAATGTTCTAGAGATATTTGGTTTGGGTTCTTCTAAAGGGACCAATACACCAACGGTTGCGAGGTCAAATCTTTACTATGATGATGAAAGCAGAAAAGAGATGAGATTTCCATACCGCGAGCTCGTCGGTTGTCTCATGTAGTTGGCAGTGACAACACGGCCAGACATTATGTATGCAGTTGTAGTACTGGCAAGATACTACAGTTCGGCTGTAGAAATACATTGGATTGTAGCCAAAAGGGTGTTTGATACTTGAAACATACCCTAGATTACAGTATATGTTATATGGAAAGCAGTGAATCTGTCATAGACGAATCCACTGATTCTGATTGGGCTGGTAACAAGTCAAGAAAATCAACCAGCGGTTACGTGTTTCGTGTTTAAGGAGTAGCTTTTTACTGGAAGTCAAATTTTCAGACTGTTGTTGCCGCGTCTACTACTTAAGCTGAATATGTAGTTCAAGCATTTGCAGCTAGGGAGGCCCTATGGATTAAGGAGCTATGCATTGATTTCCAAGATCCCCAACAATCGAGTTCTATCTACGCTGATAACATGATGGCGGTTACGCTTGCTAAATAATGGTCTACTGCAGAAAATAGTAAGCATATAGATGTTGTTTTACCATTTTATACGCGACTATGTGAATAAGGGGGAAATCGTCCTGCAACACATACCCACAGAATCAATGATCGCTGACTGTATGAGAAAACCATTAGAAAGGGTCAAGCTCCAAAGATGTACAAGCAAAATGGGAATGTCAGGATACAGTGACAAACCTGAGGGGGAATGTTAGGTTTACATGCAATTGCATGAACTGTACAGGTTGGTCATTTAGACATGGACGCACGTGCATTTGGTCACAGCGAGGCATTATCAATATGAAATGCATCTTTCCTCACAACATTTGTTGTGTGAAGTTGATTACCTCAGCAATACACTAGAGCTAGTGATTTAGAACTGTATATATGTAGGTTGAGCTATCCGAAGTCACTGAACTAAAAGTGACGAGTACTAATTACTCAGCTTGACATCTAAGTTCAACACGACCAAGTCTAACACCTTGATCTTCTTAAGATTTGTACGTGGACTAACCGCCAGTTTTCGTTCAAACTCCATCAAAACTCCCACAATATCAGCGACGGTTACTTCGACACTATTTCTTCCGCTTCTTCGATGTTGCCTCTTAGATCCTTTGATCTGAAAAGAAATTCTGATGGCTCTTTGTTCCTTTTTGGCCGATAAATTATTTCGAATCGGTATTCTACGAGTAAGTGGAGGTATAGCGCTAAGTAGCTGTGAACATCTTCTTCTTGAACGCAGTTTTGAATTCCTGTTAGTCTGTCAGAACAAATTTTACTAATGAGATAAGGTAAGCACTGAAATTTTTGAAGCGCAAACAAGACAGAAAAAACCTCTTTCTCGCAGGTGGTATACCTTCTTTCAGCACCATTCATTGTACAACTCGCAATTTGTATTTGGTGTAATTAAACTTCTTCATCTCTCTGGGACAACTTTGTGCCAACAAAATTATCAGAAGCGTTAGTTTTGACGATGAACGTGTTCTAGAAATCCACATATATGAGTAAAGGTGGCTCCCACAATTTTTGTTTTAGCTCGACGAAAGTGTTTTCAAATTATGTACCATAGATAAACGTTCCGCGCTTTGAAGTTAATGTGTGTAGAGGGGCAACGATCTTAGCGAAACCTTGAGTAAACCGTCTGTAGTGTGATGTCAGTTCAAGAAAGCTACACAGGCCGCAAAGTATCTTTTGATTTGGGAGGGACCTTATTGTGTTATCTGGCTCACCTCTGGAAAGGACTCCCATTTCCAAATATTCAGACACTCAAAACTTCTTATGTTTTCTTGTTAGATGTTATCATTTTGTGTAGTGAAGAAGGTTGCCTCAACTTTATGATTTATATAAAATTTGACTGTACAGAAGCAGCGGCTCGAGAATCTGAAAACAGAGCCCACATACAAATAAACCGAATGGTCTCGAGCATTTGATTAGATCTTTCTGAGGGCTACTTTCATTCGGTTGGTTTTCTGTATTCATTGCACAATATGGCATATTGACGAGGTGAATTGATACAAACATGGCAAAACGCCCGGGGCTTCTCCTGTAATATCCTGATTACAAACAGTACACAATCGAAGCATCTAGTTACCCCGCGTTCGAAACTTATGTACCGATTACGAAGAACAGCCCCGAATAATAGAGCGCAAATGCGCTTAAATGTGTGTTTTTCATATTTATGCGGGGAAAGCGCAGAAGAATAGGGCGGGGATCGAGAATGGGAAAAAGTACCGTAAGTCACAATTATTGGACCCTTCAAGCCCCTAGCATAGAACCGCAGGAAATGAATCGATGTAATATACACGATAGACCAGGCTTCGCTTTCTTTACGAGGTGAGGCAAGTTTAGGTGTATTTGGGATGTAGGACTCCCTGTTCGAAACAGGAAGGAGAGTTAGATTTTTTAGGAATACATGTCGGTCGTGCATTTATTTAGAGCATCATTCTATAATCAAGAGCCGTTGTGGTGCGCTTTTAGGGACTGAGATATATTGTAAATTGTATATATTATTTGGCAGGCTGCGTTGGCTGTGCTGGCAATCTGCGCTGGATATGCTGGCATGCTGCGCTGGCTGCGCTGTCACTGTAGTTACAATTTTATTCTCAATTATTTTTAGAGGGGGGCTTTCCGGCCGTACTGTAGCCGTGCCAATAGGGCACATAGGTACTGTATGGGGGTAAATGTGGGGTGATTTAATATTTGAAAAATATGGTCGGTTGTGGCCCGGTACTGTATTGGTGCTACGAATTGTCAGGGTTGAAAACTCTATATACGGGGCCGGAAAATATGGACGAGGTGATTCCGACTCTGGAACCAGATGGGAGCGTCCTCAGTGGTCTAGATATATCGCAGGAGGCAATGGAAAATTCCAAGCCGTTCGCGGATTTTTGTGTGGACTGCCTGGGTGGAATGGATATTTTGGGGGAACTGTTTGGCTCTGATGTAGAGAAGTAAGATATTAAGGAAAAAATCTAGATACTTATCCTGATAGTATCTGCTGTTAGTTTTTTCTCGTTCACACGATTCTCTATGATGTATTTTGTGGTTCTCAGTATGTTTCTTTGAGGCTTTAAGGTAAGCCGAAAAGTCCATACAAGCCAAATAAACTGCTTCCCCTTGTGGAGGTCAAGCAAGTTGGCAGAACAACTTCAAGTCAAGTCCCGAGTAGTACGAAGTTGAGAGTCAACTTCAGACCCAAGAAACCTTTTTCCTACGCTGGTCACAGAGCATCAGTGGTACACCCTGCCCCTGCCATACTTGCTTGTAGCCCTCTCAACTCTCTTCCATATACACTCCCTTTTGTCCGTTCAACTATACCACGGTAGCACTTTTGTCGCTTGCAAAACCTCCTTTCCGGGGTCATGGGTTCTGAGTATCTCTTCTACCGACGATTTACCCCTATCAGACTGCATGGGAGGTATGGAGTTTGTTTGTTATTGACCTTGGGGTTCGGTTCGTCATGAGTCGATCCGGATATTTAACTCTGATAATGTAATAGGCAAAAGTAGAAAGGTTAAGGATGTTGAAGAAGTTGATAATGTTGAAAATGTGAAGTCGCTTGACTCCAGTTCACTCAAAGTCGCAGCCTAAGTCTATCTTATATAGGCTCGACTAACTACAAATTTTGTCTTTCCTTAGGAATTTCTAACCCACAATGACACCTGTCCATGTGACGGCGGCGGCGGTGAGGACAGCCTGTAGCAACGTGTACACATAACCCTGGATGGGTCGTGTCCACGCGTGCACGTAACCCTTGTTATAATGACTTGTTCTACACGTTGCATAGTCGCTGCACGTGTGACACATGTCAAGGTGAAAATTCCGGTTAACTCTAATCCAATATATTCCATGACTTGATGGACTGTCGACACAGTACCTCAACACTCCTCCTCGAAATTCTATCCAAGTCCAACTCGATCAATGATTCCAATTAACAACCTTGGTCCAAGTGGTTTGGTCAACTTGTTAGCATTATTCTCTTCACTCAGGACATATACGATGTCAGTCTCAGATTCCTTGACCAAGTTTCGAATGAAATGTATGCGGACATCGATATGCTTGGCACGACTAGACGGACATCGTTCACCAGTTGCCCACTTGATTGCAGATTGGTTGTCTGATTTGATCGGAACTGTACTATCAGGTCCGAAACCGTCTTCCTTGAGTACTCGAGTCACCCAGATAGTCTCCTTGGCAGCCAATGTCATCGCATAATACTCGGACTCACATGTCGAGACAGCAACTGTATCTTGTTTCTTGGATCCCCAGATGCATGTTGCATTACCAAGTTTGATCACAAATCCAGATGTTGACTTGCGATCAGCCGTGTCACCGGCATAGTCAGCATCGACATATGCTTTTAAATCCGTATTTCCACAGGTATACTGAATTCCATAGTTACTTGTGCCACGTACATACCGGAGTACTCGCTTAACTGCACGGTGACAGTATCCAGTTGGTGCTTTCTGTAGACGGGCCAGTATCAGTACTGGTGCAAGTATGTCCAAACGGGTACGAAGTGCCAAGTACAGCAGTGAACCAACCATCTGCTGAAATGTTTCCATGTGCACAATCGACTTGTCTGACTCGGCTGCCAACCCGGTATAGAACGACTCAACCATTGGCGTGATTGCAGTTTTCGAGTCCTGTATCCCAAATCGACGCAAAATACTTTCTGCATATAACGGCTGACTCATACAAAGTGATGCCGAACGACCATGTGAGTCCAACTTCCACGTCAGCTGTACTCCGAAGAACATTTCAACTGCATCTGACCCGAAGCTCATATAACTCCTTGTGCTCCTCCACAATGGCATCTCCTTTGATCAAACTCGCGGCAAGTACCAGTAGATCATCTAAATACACCAGTATGAATGAATCTGTCATAGATTCGGACTTTCGACGAAATACACATGGTGCCCTTGGCAACTCTTCAAATCCAATTTGTATAAGGTCATCACATAACTTGGTGTGACATGCCCGATATGCTTTTTTCTGTCCATATATGGCTTCAAACAACTTGTAACAGCGAGACTTGCGTCCTGGTACTCCACGAGGTGACATTACTCATAACGATTCAGTCAAGTTACCATTCAAGAATGCGATTTTCACGTCAAGTTGTGCCACAAACATGTTCAGACATAACATCAAGTACAGAAATATACGAACCAACGAGAAGGACACAACCCGTGCGTATGTCTCTTTATAGTTCTCACCTTATGTCTGAAAGTTACCACCCGCAACTACACGAGCCTTGAATCGGTCAACTGATCCATTTGACTTACCTTTGACACGAAGAATCGGGAAAGTCGGCAGTGGCTGTGTTCCAGGATTGTCGTATGGAGCCCATGTGTTCTTCGACTCCAAGGACTAGAATTCATCATCGATGGCAGATTGCCACGAGTCACACTCCTCCGAAGTTGCGTAAATTTCCTCCCGTAGCGTTGGTTCATCACTGGTTGTGAGTTTTATGTTGTCTGAGACATTTGCGGTAGATGCCATGTACCGCTAAGTTGGTTTGCGACGATTCCGACGTGGGTACCTGGATTGCTGTTGAGGTGGATTCTGTTCACTTGGTTCATCCAAAGTCATACGCCCAAGCTCGATATTCTGGTCGTTAGTTGTACTGGAACAGGTGTCTGATGGATTTTGGGTTTTGGCTAATCGCCTTCGCAGATAACCCTAACCTAGTTAACTAGTATTTATACCTACCTGGTCAGTAGAGCCCCAGATTAAACAGCTACCCCGGTGTTGGCTCTGAACTTGACTCCCAACTTCCGCCTTTGCAGACACCTTGCCAACGGCAACTTTGGCTATAGCCACGTTTATCGGCCAGAGTCTCCCTTTCTATCCCCCCCTCTCTATCAAACATTATACTACCCCTTATACTGTTTGTTTGTGATATTTTCTAACGCTTGGAGCCCCGGACTCCGGCATCTATATACAAATAGGAACTTCAAGGTTTTCGTTGGTGACAACATCCTTATCTCCAAAGGAGATATTCAGCACAGCTGACCCAATACAACATCTTCTTTGTCCTGAATTACACCGCTGGTGTCTACAGTTATTTGTAATCGACCCATACCAAGTTTCTAGCATTCCGCGGACCACGGTCCGGCCTTACAACCCGGAGGACAAGTATACCGTCCAGCCATCCAAATAATTACCCCCGCTCTTCCAACTCCATTTCTCCTCGCCGTCGGTGAGCTGGGCTACTGCATCGCAGGGTTCTCAAAGAGAAAGAGGGACAGCAAACACCCTGTGGGTATTTGTGTGTGTGTGTTTGATTTCTCATTGTCTGACGGTGTTCTGTTCTTAGACGAGAAGAACTGCGCACCGCGAATTGCACTACAAGCATGTCGGAGAAATCGGCGAGTGACTTCTTCAGAATGAAATCCCTGGATTGAAGCAGCGTCTCCTTAAATTTCTTATTAATTGATCTGGTTGTCACAAGGCTGAAGAAATTGAGAGGTGTTGGCAGGAGCCTGTACTATTTCAATACCGCACTCAGAACTTCTCTTCAGCCTTTCAAAGCCATTTCGGGAACTATGGCCATCAAGGAGGAGTAGAATGATAAAGGAGGAGTAGAATGCTATTGCACTTGCTGACGAAATTGCGGGCGTGTTTTTGTATGTGCTCAACCAAGAAGTGTATAATATTTTTCTGCATACTGCCATTCGGGGAGGGCACAAGAAAATAATCAGACGGCATCTAGTCATCCTTTTCAAGCCAGTGGAGGACATTGTTTTAATCCTTGAATAGGCATTCCGGTAGAGGATGAATCCATGTAGCCATTTGGTTGACCCTGCCCAACACGAAGAGCGGGAGTAACTTGTTATCTGCAGCATTGGCGATTACAAATGCAGTGATGTTCTTTCCTCAGGGTTTCTTAACCCCTTTGAACCCGCCATAAAGCGAGTTCAAACCACCGAAAACCTTAACGGTCTCGCCGATTTCAACAAGGAAATCAGTTATATCCATGTTCCAAACCCTTTTTAGGTCCGCGAGATTACTTGAGTTCGCTGCTTCCACCTGCTGGAGGGCCTTTTGGTAGGAGTTAAGATGATCATGGGTTTTCGTCGAAATCTTTGCCCATTCTTTTACTTCATTTTTCCTCAAAGTCAATGTTCTGTTACGCGCACGGAGAGAACTAACGCAATCATCAGAAGGAAGATCTCTTTTGAAGGGTTTTCCCTCCACCTTGCAACATGAGCCGCAATGTTCTTCAAATCATCAACAGTAGCAGCTAAACCACGCTCTGCGACCTTGATTAGTTGCTGTGCAATTATATTCTCTTCAAACTCAGTCAACGCCGGCGGGGCTCCGGCGCTTCTATTCATTTAATCAAGGAAAATTTGCTTTAGTACCTCATCAATGTTTTCTCTTACCTTATGCATACGGTTTTTCAGGCGATTGACGGTTCCCATTGACGTTGGGGAGGTCTTAACGGCTTGGCGGAATTCTATGTCTTCATTTAACATCTGCAGAACGATAAATAGCGCCTTGAAAATTGCGTCGCGATCAAGGTTGCGTCGTTTCGCGCTCTGCGTTTTGCGACGCATTACCTTGCCCATGATGTGCACGTTTATTATGATACTGTGGAGATGAGAAGTAGTTCGGAGAAGGGCACAGGGTGGTAGGACCTGATGGGCTAGAAGGACGACTCTAGGGACCATGCAGCTTCTCGAGGAAATATATGGGCGGGAAAGTTTACAGCTTTCTATGTTTGAAGCTCAACAATTGTTCATATATCGTACAGAGGGCGGCGGTGTGACATGGCCAGACATCTACAGACTGTTTGTATTGGTCTCTTGGTTTTTCGCGGGAGAGGGATTCTGTGCACTAAATTACACTGGTGCACCGAATTATCCCCGCCAGGAGGGTAGTTGATGAGGAGCAATGCAACTTTTTTTCGTTCTCAAATATTAGTTGCATGGTCAACTGATGGTTTTTTTAAATTTTTTTTGGTATATCTGAGCGCTACAGCTGAGCTTTTTCTCAAAAATCTATATAAGGGTTGCTAACCTGTAATCTCTCGAACTGAAGTGGGGGTACCATCGGACGGACTGCAGATAAGATGGCTGATAACCAAGTCTACTTGTAATTTAGTGTCCATAAGCACTTCTGCCTTTCGATTTTTACGATGGAATGAATAGTTTGCACACTTCTGCTACTTTACTAGAGCCATTTATTGTCTTTCATAGCTATTGGTTTTAGAGAGAAGCCTTGAACTGTTCCGTGTATGGTTTTATGTGTTGCAATGCACGTAGTAAGTTGTTACGGCTGAGTTCTCAATGAAGTTCTTTCATAGACAGCACTGAAAGTATGATAGCCCATATGTAATCTTCCAAAACTAGGCTTCCGAGAGATTATATAAACGAAATTGTCCCTCCTACTTACGGTTCGAAAGAACGTGGTAAGGCCTTAGCTAACATCCAGACAATTCAGGAATATCGGCCTTCGCAGAGAAGTATAGGAACGCAGATCACACCCATCAAGTTCAGTGAGCCCTGCTTGACGCCAAGTCAAGCTTGAATATTTGGTACTGCAGAAAAGGCCATCCATTCAGTTACTGAGGAGATGGAGGCACTTTTACTTCTAATGCTGAGAAGTTATTCTTCAGAAGAGCTCCACTCATATAGTTTCAATCAAGAGAATCAAACCCCTGGAAAAATTTGGAGTCAAATACAAAAAAGCCCTTCAATCAGTTTCTTTGCCTTCAAGCGAGGTGGTAGAGTTTCCGCCTTTAGAGTTGGTTACTAGAGCAGTCACTCAGTTTTCACGCCCACTCCTCTCCATCGCCCATTAACGTCTACTCTAGTACTTTAGTCGCTCACAAAGGATAGTTAGTGTTCCTTTTTTCGTTGGAGCCATTTTTACCCTATTTGCTGCCGCGAAACTCTTCAAAGCGACCTCCATCACCTAAACAACGCTATCAAAATGCTTCGCCACTTAACGCTCTCCCCTGGAAAACTCCAGAAGCTCTACATCGTCCTCAATCTCTTCGTTAAACGTTAGCAGCTTAGTAGCTTAGCCCCTAGGGGCACCCCCAATGCTAAGGAACACGTCAGCCCCTCGTTGGGGGTCCGATCCTCAATAAACGTTCAAATCACATAAAAAATCTTTTGGTTCTCAGCTCTCTAACATCCCATATCACATGGCACATTTGTCAACCATGCCATGAACATCCAGCTCGACCGGACCACCTGGTCGACATACTTCCGTCCATCCTGGAACTCCCCTCCCTCCTGCCTCCCGCTCCAGCCTGCTTCCCGCCATCCGCCGCCCGTATCTACCATCGGCGACTTTCTCGCATTCTTAACCCCTCATTTGCTTCATGGCCACCGTAGAAGACTCCTTCTTTGGTTCCTGCACTGGTTCCCGTTCTACCACCGTCGCTCCACCAACCCACAAGGCGACCCCCAGCACCTACGCAACGCTATCAAACTGTCTCACCATTCAACGCTCTCCCGTCGATAACTCGAAACGCTTTACACCGTCCTTACTCCCTTCGTTACATATCAGCAACTTAGTAGCTTAGCCCCTCGGAGCACCCCCCAATGCTATGGCCCACGTCGGCCCCTTGTTGGGGGTCCTTTCTTCAATAAACGTTCAACCCACCATACTAGAGTGTCAGATGACGAAGTAAACTACCCCGTCATTCCCTCCCCGTACCATACTAGACATACTACATACTAGAGATTAGTTGTAGATTTATTACCGGACGAACGGAGCAGTAACCACATTTATGCTACATGTCCCCTGCAATGGCTAGCACCGCGCCCATCATCTGCGGTCCATGCTTCTCTCTATGCTCAGGCCCACTACGCTGCCCCGGGATGAAGACCAAACCCGACCCACGGGGCTCGCGGCCCGTTTTTAGTGGATATAAACCAGTGGACGTAACGGATTAGGGCAATGCACGCAGTGAAAATTGCAATTCGCGACGTTACGGGAAGATATAAAGCCTGGTTGCATATGACGATCATGATTTTGAGGAAGTGTAGCGCAGGGCCCCGACGGGACAGCACTTACGCAGTGACCTGCCAGGGTACTTGCAAACACCCCCACCACCACTACTTGCGACAAGCTGGCGGCGCAGAGTCTTCCAGGGAAACGACCTGTACCAGCAGATATCTTGGAGCTGAAACTGGACTGCCATCCAGGAACTGTTGATGAGCATATAGCACCTTACGCCATACCATTCCTTAACGTTCTCCCTCGAGGTCGCGCCGGGATTTGGTTTTTCCTTGCCGGAAACCCGGTTACCTTTCTGCAAACTAAAGCTGAGATTGGAAGGTACCTGGCATTTTTCGTACATAAATACTGCTAAGATACTTAATGCAATAAAATTTACATACAAGTCGACTGGGTATCGGCCAGCAAATTTGCTACAGAAATTAAATTCCCCATTTTCCCCATTCCGGATTCCCTAACGCCAGTTAGGTGAAACGACCGGAACGCATGGGGTGGGGCAGAGGAACAGAAACTCCGAAGAATTCATGACGCGTGTTCAGGTACTTTGCTTCTTGAGCAGTAAGATAAACCGACGTAGGGTACCCACGGACTTTATACGGCAGATGACACGCGGGAAGGGCCTTGGCAGTTGGCTCTGACAGCTCCTTTGGAGGATAGCTGCCCATCAGGATGGGACAGCTGGTCGGTTTCAGCGAACCCAGTTTTCCGTGCTAGAAGCTCTTTCTCTTGTGAATTATTCTTGTCGGATCCGCTGGAGCTTTACAAATTAGTCGCCCCTGGGAATGAAACCAGCGGGGCAGGCAAAATTTATAGCAGGACACGCTGATGGCCCCTCTAATCAAAACCCCCTCACGGAATGTCTGTTGCCGAACGCACATATGGAACATCCCTCGTTTACTATAAAGGCACGACGTTCGATAGCTTGAGGATCCTGAAGCGAATCTATCCTGTCAAAGCGCTTCAGACCCCCTCCAGTTCAAATCCACATACCCTCGCATCTAATCATGATTGCTAAGATCGCCACCATTCTCGCTCTCGTCGGAGCGGCTGTCGCTACTCCTGTTTCCCGTTCCGGCGTCCATGGTATGCTGAGCTCTGGGGCCGGCTTCCACAGCCACGGAACCACTTCCGCTGGTGCCGCCGCTGATGCCGAGTCCGGTGTTGCCGCAGGTTCTCTTGAAGGTATCGGATCAGTTCTCGGCGTTGCTGGTCCGGGTCAAGCGGCCGCGGCCGCCCTCGCCTCCCCATCCCTGTAGGTGGAATTGGACTAGCCGAAGGCCGCAGCGATTGCTAACCGCAGCGTCCGTCCTACAAGTTCCAGTTAGAAGTGTTCAGCGCTGGAACCGTGACTAGGGCTGACCCTTGCGGCGAATAACGCAACGGAGGAGTGATTGGTAGCCCTGCGCTTGATCGAAGCGGTGGTGCACGCGGTGACGCTTCTGGCGCTGAGGATGAGAATGTGGAGCTGAGTGGGGGTAAGAAAAACATGGAAACTCCGCGCCGTTGCGGAACACAAATGGAAATAAACAGAGTGGATGGAAGGCCGCGGGCGAGGTAGATAGGTCTGTGCAATTGAATGGCTGGATTTTCGTAGCGTGTACAAATGATTAAACAGGGACTATCTTCGTTTCTGAAGGCAGAAACAGTGCAGCACTAAATACGTGCGTAACCAGCATACATTCTAGTTGTATCCAACACATATTCTAGTCACTTTATTCATTGGTACAGATTCAGAGTAAGGCGTGGCCTCGGGGAACGTGCTGTGCTCTGGAACGGATCCTACTGCTTGAAGGGTGGAAATTGAGGGGGGGTAATGCAGTAGTTTATAGATTAAGGATGTAGAGCGGCTACTTCCCGGAGCAGTGGTGGGCGGGTCTAAGAATTGGATACAAAGTGAGGCAGACGGCCTTACAAGACTGGAGTGAGACCAGCCATGAGGCATGCTGTGTTGGATAAAATGTCGCTGCAGCATGTCTTTGCATGAGGAAAGATTGCCCCCGGCCTTTTGTGTTCTGTTTTCCTTTGGAGTGACATATACGTCTTAGCATTCTTCGTGAAGCCGTCCCCAGGCCATCCACCAGGCAGACTGCACTGGGCAGTCACTTGCGTAACCTTTTGCTGTTTGCGAAACCGAAAGTCCGATATACCCCAGACGAAGTTGCAAAACTTAGTCCTCGGGAAACCACCGATGACGGGGGTCGGAATTTAGTGTCCACTGTGCCGCAATACCTCACTGCCTACGTTAAACCACTCATTCTGGAGCACTTCATACCCTTTGGCTGAGCATTTCGGCCGTTTTCCGGTCAGGGACGGCAACAGCTGCGGATCGCAGAGAGGGGGTTCGATATCCTCCGACGTTGGTTGCCTCTTTTGTGAGCATGTACGAAAATGTTTCGTCTCTCTAGCTCGAAAACGAAATTCTCGAGTCGCTTGATCGGCGCAAGTTTGAATGGACCGTTGAGTGAGTCTGATCGTAGAGGTTTCTTATGCCTGCATTTCTATCTAAATGTATATTCCCAGTAACACATACAGGGTATGAAAAGATGCATGCAAAAGATTTGTGTGGAAGAAAGACTCTAGTGAAAAGATAAGTTAGAGTTTGTTGAGGTACTGTGTCGACAGTCCATCAAGTCATGGAATATATTGGATTAGAGTTAACCGGAATTTTCACCTTGACATGTGTCACACGTGCAGCGACTATGCAACGTGTAGAACAAGTCATTATAACAAGGGTTACGTGCACGCGTGGACACGACCCATCCAGGGTTATGTGTACACGTTGCTACAGGCTGTCCTCACCGCCGCCGCCGTCACATGGACAGGTGTCATTGTGGGTTAGAAATTCCTAAGGAAAGACAAAATTTGTAGTTAGTCGAGCCTATATAAGATAGACTTAGGCTGCGACTTTGAGTGAACTGGAGTCAAGCGACTTCACATTTTCAACATTATCAACTTCTTCAACATCCTTAACCTTTCTACTTTTGCCTATTACATTATCAGAGTTAAATATCCGGATCGACTCATGACGAACCGAACCCCAAGGTCAATAACAAACAAACTCCATACCTCCCATGCAGTCTGATAGGGGTAAATCGTCGGTAGAAGAGATACTCAGAACCCATGACCCCGGAAAGGAGGTTTTGCAAGCGACAAAAGTGCTACCGTGGTATAGTTGAACGGACAAAAGGGAGTGTATATGGAAGAGAGTTGAGAGGGCTACAAGCAAGTATGGCAGGGGCAGGGTGTACCACTGATGCTCTGTGACCAGCGTAGGAAAAAGGTTTCTTGGGTCTGAAGTTGACTCTCAACTTCGTACTACTCGGGACTTGACTTGAAGTTGTTCTGCCAACTTGCTTGACCTCCACAAGAAGAAGCATTTTATTCGGCTTGTATGGACTTTTCGACTTACCTTAAAGCCTCAAAGAAACATACTGAGAACCACAAAATACATCATATAGAATCGTGTGAACGAGAAAAAACTAACAGGAGATACTATCTGGATAAGTGTCTAGATTTTTCCTTAATATCTTACTTCTCTACATCAGAGCCAAACAGTTCCCCCAAAAAATCCATTCCACCCAGGCAGTCCACACAAAAATCCGCGAACGGCTTGGAATTTTCCATTGCCTCCTGCGATATATCTAGACCACTGAGGACGCTCCCATCTGGTTCCAGAGTCGGAATCACCTCGTCCATATTTTCCGGCCCCTTATATAGAGTTTTCAACCCTCACAATTCGTAGCACCAATACAGTACCGGGCCACAACCGACCATATTTTTCAAATATTAAATCACCCCACATTTACCCCCATACAGTACCTATGTGCCCTATTGGTACCGCTACAGTACGGCCGGAAAGCATCCCTCTAAAAATAATTGAGAATAAAATTGTAACTACAGTGACAGCGCAGCCAGCGCAGGGTGCCAGCGCAGCCAATATCTACAATTTTCATTGTATCAGTAGTTTAGGAGATACGAGTGATATTTTGAAAAGTGCTCCAAATAAACCCCTCTAGAGAGAAGAGGGTCGTGCATCGAGATTATGTAATTTAAAGAGATAAAGTACAGTATTTCAAAGAAATGGTCAACCAGATTTAGTAACCGGAAAGAAGTTTAATGCATTCAGTATCGACTGGGGACTGCGCACGTCCCAACCCTACGGCTAAGATCTAACCGGATGTACCTCGTCGTCCATGCGCATCGGGGCTCGGGACGGGATAGCTTGAGCAATGGATGACCAGAGAGTGCAACTCAGTCGCTGGTAGATACGGCGACGGGTAACGCCAAGTGTCGAGTGACACTTGGACGCGATCCGCGGAACTAACTCCTGGATAAACGCAATTGTACTAGGGGAAGGGGCACCTAGGGAATCAAACGCCAGAGGTCGAAACGTGAAGTTCGGCGTGTAAGGCGCAGAAGATGTGCCAGTTGAGGGAGCGGGGAGGCACCGACTAGTAAGTATGTCGCTAACGTCCATTACAACAATGGGAACAAGCAAAATTTCCCTTTTTCGGTAGAAAAAACTGGTTGTATACAAAGGTTCGAGTCTACGCTTAAGGAATGTCTGGTCTGAGCGTCCCAGGTATTTAGCACTAGTATTAACATGGCTGTGTGCTGCAAGAAAAACAACCACAAAAGTGTCCATCGAAATATTCTTTCCTCGGATGCACATACAAGCCACGAAAACTAGGCCAAATTGTTGTAAGGCCTTCTTGATGTCAACTTTTGTGATGCAGAACTGAAAAAATCACACGTAGAGACCTTAGGCCACGAATACCATACATCGGGCATGCAGCACAGTCCCCCGTACTTTCTTAGTCACCATCTTCGTTTCTATGCTAGGCGATACGCGCTATGCAGTAACGCGTTTTTTCATTTCTTTCTTCGATTTTATGAAGTGGTTGGCTACAAATGATATTTGCGGAAATGGGAAAACCCGAGATCGAAATCCTTCGGCAGGTTTGAGAAACTCATCCTCATCAACGGTATATGAACCTTTCGTCACTTTTCCACGGCAGTGCTTGTGCTTGGTGGAGAACATAAGCTGGTCGCTTTTCAATTCGTAATCGTTTTTCCCTAAAGTTCCATAAGCTTGATATTCGTACATTGAGAATCATATACTTCTAAAATTAATCACTCGTAAACAATGCGTGCTTCCCAGCCCAACTGGGACTGCATTGTTTCTTGGGTTACTCCCTTGCCCATGTCGTAACCATCCAGTTTAAGTCTTGCATATCGCACATAATTAAAATATCAGGCATAGAAGGAGAATGTATCCCCTTCAGTTATCCTTAAGATTTTTCATCTGCACTTGCAATGGAGCTCAGAAGCATTTTTAGGAAGATAATTCCGGTACAACTGCTCACCGACAGCAAAAGCCTATTCAATATAATTCCAAAAGGCTCTTGCACATCAGTTCACTGGGAGTGGTGCAAAAGTCATAAGCCCTACACTAATGCATTTTGAATGCACAATGCCCCTAGATGAATGATTCTAAAGCAACGTACGAGTACATCACTTGCCACGTGAGGAGACCGATATCTATCCTAAAGCTGACTATTTTGCAAACCGCAATGGCACGGGTCACGCTGAGAGAAGATAATGTTTCGTCGGCACTTACTTGCCACATGGTCTGAATGGAAATTCATAAGACTCATAACCTTTGCACCATTCGTAGCTTCCAGAGTAAAACACCCAAACCTTCCCCCATTCGTAGCGAACCCAATCCAGAGTAACAGGTCTGCGGTGAATCCACCGGGTGTACCGAAACGCTCTCGCACGTCACCAATCGGTGATAAGCAGCCCCTATCTTCTACGGAGGTCGCCCTTATCATATTCAACGCCGAAGGGTCTATGGGCAGGCGTCAACTGGGCGCGCGGGTGAGGTTATTACGAGTACGGGGATAGCCATGGATTTGTCTGCACAGGGCCTATACTGGGCCTCGCTGGTGATATAGTAGATTGGTGCGCAATAGTGGCGAAGAGTCCTTTTTTGTTGAGACCAACTCACATCTACTCCATCTCAACAATAAACCCCCCATGTCTACCCCATTAACCCCCCTATCTAGAGTGTGACGGATGCAATCGGCTCTTTAAGTTGGTCGTGGAATAAGGCACGGGGCTTTCTATCTACCGCTGTCGACTCGATTGCGACCTCAACGGCTAGGCTGAATTTCTGCTCTGTTACCATTTCTTTCAGTGAGAGCTGAGAAGTAAATCGAGCCCCGGCCAACTTGTAGATCCATCAATGCTCGTTGCCCTAAATGTTTATCCATAGGAACATTCCTCACTGTGCAACCAAATCTCCGGTGACACACGCGAACAAGTATGTGAATGCGTTGTGATGAATTCATGACCTTGTATACGTAAAAGAAATTCCAGCAATGGATGTTGAAAGTGACAACTCTATGGTAAGGCCCTGTTGAAACCTCTACTACAGCGGCATTGTACGTAGACAGTTGATGCTAGGGTCGAGAGTCAAGACATGGTTACTGCTTAGGGAGTCTCACACTACAACTGCCCCAAGGAACGCGAGTGTGCAAGTTGTAAATCACGTTTCAAAACAACGTATTGTATTGTCGCATGAAGACGGAAGTGCAAAATCCCGCTTTGCATGTCATGAGAGAGGGAGACCAAATATCAAGGCGTGGTTGTCTAAAGAACATATACTGTATATACTGTAATGTAGGCATGATTGCACTGCAAAAGTATGCAGGCTGCGCTGGCGAAATGCAATTGCAAAGGGCAAAGGGTGAAATGGTCCGGCAGCGCAAATGATTTAGGGCTACATCTCATCTCGATAGGTCTGTGATCTCCTCCCTCCCAGCCAGCACACACTACTACAACTACGCTACTTGAATTCCAGTCCTCGTCCCCCACGCCATCTCCAACTTTCAACTCCTCACCAAACACCACTATGAACAACACCCCCGCCTTTACCCTTCCCACCCCTTTGTATTCTCTACGATCGTCGTTTACGGGACAATGCTCCACTTGCCGCCCTCAATTCCACGGCCCGCCCCTCACCCCATCCATTCGTCACTCTACTCTTCCACCCCTGCCAATCTTACCTCCCATTGAAGCCATGCGTCACGGCAAACGCGTTCCCAAGCTCAACAAACCCGCGGATCAACGCAAAGCACTTCTCCGTGCTCTCACTACCGAACTCATTCGTCACGGTCGTATCAAGACAACCCATGCCCGTGCTCAAGCGGTGCGTAAGACCGCGGATCATATGATCACACTGGCAAAGGATGGTAGTTTACATGCGCGTCGGCAGGCTCTGGGGTACATTTATGATAAGGCGTTGGTGCATGCCCTGTTTGAACAGGTGCCGGAAAGATATGGGGATCGGAATGGGGGTATACGAGGGTGTTGAGGACGATGCCGAGGAGGGGGGATAATGCTCCCATGGGGATTATTGAATTAGTGTAAGGGAATGTCGAGTGATTTTGGAGATGTCAAGGCCTTGGCAACGCGTGGGACGACGCTGCAAGTTTGGATGGATCGTTTTTCAAGGCAGGTGATAGTAGTGTGTTGAATTGTAGAGGGTGTGCGTTGCGGAGTGATTCGAATCTCCAGCGGTGGTTTACTCGACACCCGTGGACGCCCTTTCCAATTTGGCGAATAAAGCAGCTTTTGAGAATTGACAAAGTCAACCAGAGAATAACGACGTTGAGGGCAGCTGCGCGTGACTGCACTCAATGGTCCTCTGATGGTCCCAACAACATAGCTATGCATGCATTGGGACCATTCCGGGAGTCCATTTTTAGGTTTTTTTTCTCATTTTTCTGGCCACATTTCTTGAATTTCACCTCTCCCACCATCCCGCTGCTGAATCACGCGCTTCAACGAGAATCGCTTTCTCATCCATCGGCAGTGCTCCTGATCTTGGTCAACTGCAGTCGGCACTATGTCTGGTGTCAACGCCAGCCGCTTGAGAGCCCTCTCCCTGTATCGCAAGATTCTCCGTTTACACCAACAGAAGCTTCCTGATCTCTACCGCTCCGTCGGCGACCAAGTATGGCTGCAATCTACTCATACCTTTGACTCTCTGCAACCATTGCGTTTTCGCTGACGCATTGCTGCTTACGAAATTACCGCTTTGTTCTACTCCTTCCTTGTCCCCTCAACTCTCCTAGTATGTTCGACAGGAATTCCGAGCTCACCGCGACGTCACAAAGGAACAAGAAACCAAGTTTATGCAGCAATGGGAAGACTATGCCTCGCATCTCATATTCGAAGCAGTACGTACAACAGCCCACGTCACAATTCCTCCTCTTCCATCATACCCATCATGCCCATGCCAACTTTTACTACAACGCTTACTCTCTTTCTGTCCTTGTACCCCCAGGATGTTTTGGGTGTAGGACGCGAGCTCGCGGATTCCGATATCGAGTCTCTCAGCGATGATCAGAAAGCGCAGCTGCAGCGCCTTCAACAATCCGCCGTTAGTATTGGAATTCAAGAGAAAACCGACGCGGGAGAAAACCCTTACGAGGATGTCAAGCCTCGCTAGGCACCACTCCCCTATCCACCCCTACCAAACTTGCATGCACCGACAGTCACACCCCTTGCGGTCACCTCCGCATACACTGCACCATCACACAGGATCACCTACCCATCACGGGGACCGGGGCGTTCGACCGTCCCCGCACTCGTCGCGGAATTAAAGAAGAAAAAGTTATTCAGTGGCTCATCCCTTCCAGACACCACTTTGACGATTTCGCGCCCCCACATCCCACCCACGATGGCTGCCACCGGCGGAAGTTCGAATCTACTGCTCTTGCCCACATCCTGCACCAGCTCAGCGTTACTTCTCATGCTCTGCTTCTCCTCACACATTCTAGTGTAAAGCTTCCCTAATGCCACCAAATCCTCTTCTTTTGCCGGCAGCATGCCTTCTTCCTCCTCAAACTCCGTAAGGGCACTCGCCACATGCCATCCATACGCCCCTGTCTTCCCCATACCATCCCATGCGCTGTTTACCGCCTCTTTGTAGGAACAAAAAGACACTTTCTTTTCCCTAGTGCCGCGCTCTCCCTCTCCGCTTTTAGCCTTCTCTTGATAGGCGTACTCTTTCCCTAAATCGAAAAACGTCCACCCGACTCCACCACACACTCGACCACACATGAAGGCCACCCCTTTCTCTCGGCACACATCCGCGACCATGAGTTCTATTTTCCGCTCCATGCCGACAACACACACCACCTTGTACTCTGGCACCACTTCCTCGAGTTCTCCATCCAGTACTCGCACATCAACCAAATGGTTCATTTGCCGTAATGTATCCGCCATCTCTTGCAAGTTGTTTCCTAGAAAGCCACGCGTGGCCCCCGATGCAACCCTCTTCCGCTCATTAAGAGCCAAACGAGCAACGCCCGACAGGAGGACGTTTTTCGCAAGTTCATGACCAAGCCATGATCCCAAGTCCCCTGCCAATAGCACGTACGATGAGGCCAACTTACGTTGCGCCTCCAGCCCCCATAACCGAATCTGACGGTCGTATAACGCCGCTTCCTCACTGGTGAGTTCGCGCGGAGCTGTGCCCATTATGCTTTGTTGTTCTTCTCTCCTGATCTTAGAGTGCCGGGCCTAGACAATTGTTCGAGCGGAGCTGGTTTGGTGTGGAACAGGGCTCAGTTTGCAGACGCGGCGGTAAGCAGAGAGGAAAATCACTCGCTGCCCTTTGATCCACGTGATCCGAGTTGGCATTACGCCGATTGCGAAAGTCAAATTTGTGCTTTATTTTCCGAACTCCAGTCCAAAAAACACGTGGACGGAATGCTGTACGTATCCTTTACATGAACAGATTTTTGAATAGGCGCACTAAACCGCCTTCACCGGTTACAACTGATTCGGACATGCCACGTCAGCTGCAGTAACAGTGCTGAGAGTCGGAAAGATGAACATCTTGGGTCACGAGGCAAGCCAAGGCGCAAAGGCGATACAATTGGAAACGTTCAAGAGGGTCACGAAGGCCATGTAGCAGGGGAGAGGGTCCTGACAAGCCTGTATTTTGTCTTGAGGGAAGGATTGTGTCAAGTTACGGTCTCCAAGCGGGCACCTAGCTGTTCGAAGCCTCTATCCGTACATTCTACGAGAGAAAAGTCACACAGCAGACTGAGCGGGGTGGGGAGAATGTGGAAGGCCAGAACAAACGGGTTTTGCGTAGGTTGAGGTAGAGGCTGACGGCGTTGCCTTGGAATTGGATCAGCAGTGTGAATATCGTCAAGCGTCCCAATGAGGTAACCATCAAACCCACACCATTGCTTGAAGAGAATGTTGGTCGATTCCTACATCCGGCGGACAAGGAATTGGATTGTAAGGGGCAAAAGGAGCATGCTGGCAGAGTGCCCCTGTTGGGTGCCCTGGACGTTTGGGATAAGGGGGCGTTGACGGTGGGGCAGAAACAGAGGTCTTTCGGAGCGGCCGTATAGCGTGTTCATGCAACGCGTCTGGGTAGTATGTGAGTGGGGAGAAGGTCCAGCAGTTTCTATCGGTCGACATGATTGAAGACGCTGCAGGCATCGACTAGTAAGGCTGCCCCGTTTGGAAAGTGGGAAACCTCCGGGAGGAGCACTCGCGTATCGTGCAAAATGGTGTCCATGGCGGCTTTGAGGCCACTTGATATATGGTACCGAGAGAGGAAATCTCTCATATCATCGATGCAGTGGGTTGCAAAGCTTTGGTTTCAGCTTGGCGACGGAAAGTTGCCGCAACGTTTCCGGACCGGGTTGAAGAGGTAGCAAGGTGGCAGCGGCGAGGCACGTTTAGGTGGCCGATTTCGGAAGGTTGAGGCAGGGGCGGCCGAACAACCCTGGAGAAGTGGTCCAAGTGGGTGCACATGCCGGGCGATATTGGGAAGAGGATTTGATCGATTATTACTGTACTGGCACAGTACAGTACGTACTGTAAAGTACTGTACTGTGCTGGTGATCGAACATCATCATAGAACTGTAATGAATTGTTAGACTTACAGTAATGCCGAAAGCTGTGCTCGGCGTAGATCGATACTGTACTTGTCAGTCGCCGTCGCCCCCTCTTGCGTTGCAGGTTTGCTGAAAGATGTCTACCGTATACGGTATAGGACGCCGTCGGCATCAACCAATCTCACAAAGTTCAAGCCAAGTATTAAAAGCCTCACTGCTGTGCGCACTGGCTTACCTCGCAATCACAATGCACACCGCAGACCTAGATCTCTCCGCCTTCGATGACCCCAGCCCCGTACCGGGTGGCCACCCACCGCCTCTTCCGGATCCTAACTTACAACCGTCCATTGAACCATCTACCCCGCCTCTCCGGAATCTCCTCCAAAACGTCCTCCAACTCGCAAGTTACCATATCGCGCTGCCAGTCAACTGGTTCAAGAGCCGAAATACAAGGGCCGCCGCACATCGCGAAGCAATGTTGGTTTGGATGCAGACGCCCTTGGTCTCAAGGTTGATTCTCAGGAGAAACACGAGTTCATTGGGGAGGACCAGTCCTTAGTGGAGGGTTTGTCGCATGATTCGGACATCGAGGGGAACAGAAAAGACGCTTTGACTGGCGCAGAGGACAACCATGTCGTTGGAGGGAGGAGGGAGGCGAACCTCCGCGAGATCGACAGGAGGTTGGCGAGCGAGAAATGCTGGCGCGCCTTACAGAGGCGGAAGAGAGGGATCGAATCAGGGCTGCCGCTATTCGCATTCAAAAGGTAAGTTGCAATCGTCACATTTCTCGTAGCGGTCCGTTTCTGGATCTTGCAGGGGGTTGTCATAGCTCATGATGATTTCAAACCGTTGCTAGACTGTTGAATGCTGCGGCTATGAAAACAACTGTTTATCCATTCTCTGAAGATAGCAATGGCCGCCACCCTGTTGATTTTGTTCTTACGCGGAATGTGATAGGTGGGTACAATGCTAACCTAGAGCCTTTTATTGCGACGAACGTGATGTCCTTATACCTCGAGCGCAGGATCAGTACGATGCGGCTGTGAACATGCGTATACGGCTGGAGCCTCTTGTCGCATTAGCTCGCAAGTTACCGGTCTCGGAGCAAAGATATAACTGGGAAGGTGCTGAAGATCTGAAAGATGTACAGAGATCAGCCTTGAGAGGCCTAGAAGCCCTGGAGAAGAACATACACCGAATGTGGAGTGAGACGTGGCCGGCGAATGAGGAACTTGAGGAAGAGCAGGACAAGGAGTTTGAAATTTGGCGGAATGAGGTAATGGATCAATGGGGAGAAAAATTGGGGAAGCGACCGGGAAGATACCAAAGGGTGGATACAAGACAGTTGATGACTCCGTAAGTGGCCATATGAGGGGTTCACTTTCGTCCGGGAAACATCTCAAGAAAGCCAAAGGGTAAGAGAAAAAATGGATCTAGTCGGGGGCGGAGAAATAAAGAAGGTTTGAATGAGGAGATGTACGACGATGGAGATTTGTACCGAGTTTTGTTACGAGAAATTATCGAAAGTGGCGATGGAGGAGGAGGCGGGTTGAGGTATGCCCAATTGTCGAAAGGAGGAAAGGTTAAAAGAAGAGGGATCGCATGTTGGCGAAAGGGAGGCGACTGAGGTATGATGTGCAAGAAAAGCTTGTTGGGTTTCTAACTCCGATGCCTCTTCCAGATCCGGGACCTCTCGACGAGATCGTTGCAGCGATGTTTGGAAAGAGGGGGACAGTGGCGGGGTCGTCGTGACACTGGAGGGTTCTTGTTTTTTAGTGATACTGCGTTAGCCCAACTATGAGAGAATAACATCCCATACAATACCAGAAAGGCACTGCACGGGCAAAGCATAAGTGAGTAAAGCCTGCCCGATATGACATGTGGCCAACAAAAGTTTCGAAGGACTTCTAGGACCGGTCGTGCGTGCGTATGGCTAACAGCAAACTGGAAGATGATGAGGCCCTTTCGATCACTGTTCGACGATTTCGCAGAGAGGAAAATTCGCAACGTGTTGACCTCGCAATCATGAACTTGAGGTAGACGCAAAGGTGTGGGGGGAATCAAAAGGAATGGAAATCGTGTGGGGATGTTAGTACCTTAACTTGGTGCTGTAATCACGCGGCGCATCAACAAGCCCCTTGCCCTTGCGTGCTCCTCTATACACGACTTCAATGATGTCGATAAGGTCTTGCGAATTGGTTAGTGGAAAAGTAATCTTTTGTTATTACCGGTTCCCATATCAACCATGATATGCTTATCTCGGTGGAAAAACATGACGGTGCAGGGGTCTGTGAGGTTGTAATCTTCGCAAAATGCAGTGACCTGGGTGATATCAACAAGGTAAATGACGGCAAAGTTCTTAACCAGCTCTGCAACCTTGTAAAGAGTCTCGTCCATAATCATGCAGGTGGGGTCGGAGTCGGTGCCCCAGCGGATCACAACCACACGTTCTTCTTCGGTTTGGAGTGCATTGTTGACGGCCTCTTCACTGTCGAGGTGAGGAAGGAGATAGGACATCGCGGTTGAGAGGTTGCGAACAAGACGTGGTGATTTGCGCAGGGATCGGGTGCGAGAACAGGAACGAGGTTGTGAAAGGTGTTGAGAGGGAACGTTTTGCTAGATACTGTATAGCACTGTACAACCGACCCCATCTTCCATACATTAAAATAACCCAAATTCCTCCCCTTCGTGTATGGCAACGAAAGCCACTCTTTGATCCATCCCCGACGGTGACAGTCTTGGGAGCCCTCGTCTGAGCTGTACTGCATGCTGTGACAGCCCTCTGTGACAGCCTTTGAACTTGTTTCATCTTTAAGCAGTGCGCCGTCTCTCAGCTCACTTTTCAACCTTCACAGACCGCAAATCGCCACCGTTTCCCCACTCCGTATCCCCGACGCCTCCCCTGTTGACTCGGCATGCCCCTCACCGTCAATGCACTGAAACGCGAATTCGAGATCCGCACCTGGCAGCGAATCCTTCGCGACAATCCCTACGTGGCGTCTTTCATCTCACTGCTGGTCGCGCATGGGGCCGAACCAATGTCAAAGCCCGTGTCCTATCGTCGGATCAGCCGCTTGTGGGTGCTCGATTCGCGACTCCCAAATACGCGAGGGAGGGTGCCATGCGAACAAGGTATGTCGGTATGGCGGAATTGTTTCGGGGTATGCCGAGCGCAGTTGTGTATGGGGAGGGTGTGGATGATGTGTCAGCGTTGTGAAGAGGGCACAGGATGTTATTGATGGTGGGGTGTTGGTAGGCGGACGTTTGGAGATGACGTTGTGGGTAGTCGGGTATGGCAAGACGTGCTAAACAGTGAGGGGGAGAGAGCGGAATGGGGAAAGTTGGTGGGCTTATTGGCGACACCACCGCCTGTGTTGCGAGTGCTTGAGGGGAGCGGCAGCGGCTTGCGCAGGAGTTTGGAGCATGCGGGTGGCGCCGGACGTTTGGTCAGAGTTTTGGATCAGTTTAGCAACGGAGAGGAACGGTAGGTCCGTATCAAATGTTCACGTTGGGGTCTAATCTAATTGCCGGCAATCTTGACGAGGGAATGGGTCCAACCATTTTCTTCTGCAAGTTTGCAACTGTTCGGCTCCAGTTGCAATCCTCACAATACTTGTCCTGAACAGTTTACGGAGTCTTTACAGCTTGCTCCCGACGAGAAGCAAAATTAGGGATGGCTTTGATCGGTTTCTGGTGGTCCCCACGCTATTCGTAAAAAAGTCCTGCCAAGAAAGGGATAGACGAGGAGTTGCACTGAGGTTGTGGCGCTCGGTAACCAATGTTAGATTCAATTATGTCATGTTTGAGTCAGCATGTAAAATGGCCTTGGTGATCTGGAAGACTACTATGCGTGAGCAGCACTTTCCTGGACTGTCTTCTTTTTCTGCGACGCCTTTGCTCTGTATTTTGCTTTATATTTTCGCCGAGTCTCTCTCCACGTCCACAACTTTTGCAAGTAAGTCCACGCTCGTCCTGGAAGCAAATTCCGTTGTATTTTCTTCCAAATCTCTGGATCATCAGTATTCCCACCATACATCGCAAGACCCTTTTGCACTATTTCGAGCTCGGCCTTACTAAGTGGGGCCGAAACCAGCATGACTTGTCTCTTCACAGGATTGTCAGGACAACGCCGCGACGATAGATATCTTATTCTTGTTAGGCAATCCTCTTTTTGTCTATGTGGAAGTAAGTCTTTAGAGAATTCTGCATTCTCGGACCCGTACTTTGCAATCATCATTGCTAGAAGTGTATCGTCCGGAGAATTCCAGACGTACCACCCTGGTTTAGTGTGACTCCCAACAAACTGCCGTTGACCCTTCCGTGGCCGTAACGATTGCGCAATATCAGGTCGGTTAAACTGCTGAAATGGCTGTAGAGCAGTTGCAGGCATTGAAGATGCAGGAATCGTTCTACAATCTCGCAAAAATGGTTCGAGAAGGTCTAGCGCAGGAAGACTGTACACCGATGTTCGAATGATCTGAGAGCCAAATGTCCCATTCCTGGCCGGGTTGACGATGTGCTCCTCGAAAGGTTTTAGTTTGGACATTTTTGTCGCAACAACCTGATGGTAAACTGTAGAAACACGTTTGCTGTGGATCAAATCACGGATAAGCGTCTCCGACCGTTGGACAGATCGCTTTGCGACAGCTAGGTCCAGCTCGTCTTGTTGTTTACCTCCAGAGTCCTTCACCTCCGCAGTTCTGACTTTCGCCATCATGTTTGCATGCAAACTCGTCAAAACTTGCACGTGCACCCCAAGTTGCTCTAAAAACCTCTGCATATCGCAGGCGGCAGGGACGCATACCCCGCAGCCGGTGGCGCAACAAAGGTGGGCATTGGAAGTTTGCTTTCGAGGGCACCAGCGGCGTTGTATTCGCCCTAGCTCCTATCCTCACGGCCGGCGACGCTCCAACCATGCCAAGCCCTGGTTGCAAAACGCTCAGCGGAATAGAGATCGGCGGAGCTGCCGCGGCATCTCCCACATCACGCCCCCCACTCTTCGTCTTCGCGTGTCTTGTCTGTCTCCTCAAATTAGTGCCCTTTCCACTTGATAATAATTGAACCAGTTCTTTCCTCGACACATGGTAATCATCGCGATATTCCAAGGGATCATCATGAACCCTTGCCGACTCCCGCAAGTAATCAAAGTCCTCATCATCATCAATTGCCCAACTCGGCGGCTCAGCACTTCCCTCGATGCTATCCGCTGTCCCTCGCCGTTCGCCTCTCGTTCAATCGACGCATTCTCTTCCAACAGTCCCCGCAAAAAATGCTGATAGTCATTCGCTGGACTCTCCGCTAAATTGTTATCGTCGTCGTCGTCGTCATCTTCTTCCTCCTCCTCCTCCCTGCCAAAAGAAGAGCCATCACCGATGCGACTTTGCTCGTTACCTTCAGCAACTTCCGATAGTTCGCGCAAGTCCATAAGACCGTCGCCATTTTCATCGTCAGTCGAGTCCAAATCATCAACCTCAAAGTCTTCTCCATCTCGCCTTTCCTCACCCCACCAAACGCATCCAGGAATGTGGCATGCTCCAAATTAGAGTCGTTCAATATTGAGTCCAACTGATGATGATGCGCACTATGGGAAGTACGTGTTCGAACGCCTACAAATCCTAAGTCACGTTCCTCAAAGGTGTCATAGGGTTCATCATCATCTTCTTCTGCTGGATCTAATTCGTCAGCCTCAAAGTCTGGATCGTCTGCTGAGTCATCGTCGTCAAGTTCATCCCGTACAAAACCCTGTGGAACTGTCGGTGCGGAGGCATTGGCATAACGTGAACGCTTTTTGACAGGTTGAGTCATGTGGGAACGGGTTGACTTGCATCTTCGACGACAGGAAGGAATAATGGAACGGTCTTCTTGCTGAGGTTTACTTGAATGGGTTGGTATACCCAATTTTCCTGATACTGTACTGTAACAGCAATCGCAGACGAGGACTACTGTAAGTAGGGTAACCACTTACTGTACATACCTTGACAACAGATGTTCTCTGCAATATATAGTACATAATTTCGAGTTGTGGCCTTAAGTGTCGCGAAAAATTTCTTCTAATTGGCGTTACTCTGGACGGGTCTCGCCGCGTGACGAGCGAGCAATGTTTGCTGCCCATCAGCAATCGGAACAGCTGCCCGTGCGGCAATGCCAGTCGCAACCCGGTTGGCGAAGTCGCGAGCGGTGGGGTGCCAGCCCCGCAACGTGGAGGGTGGAAGGGCAATGAAGCGATGCCCAGGACCCTTGGAACGTATCAACTCGGCAAAGCGAGTGTCCTTGCCAAGGCGGGCATGGTTAAGGGGCTTGAGTGGGCATCGCGCCAGGGAGGGGAGGCGGGCGGGGTTCAAGGGATGGATGACGGTTACGTCATATGGTCTGTCCCCCGTTCTCTCCAAGCGCCTTGATGTCCGGCGAACTGCATGGCCGGGTTGTGGGGGCTCGAGGACAGGGTCTCGGGCGGCTTTGGAGAGGTCTGCGACAAAAAACCGTGTTTGCGAGTCGTGCCGCCACCCACGGGTGGATCCAAAGCCACAGCACAGCGCGTGGTCACCGTACTGATCCATGAGTGCCATACATCCTCCCTAGTGGCATTTTGAAGCTGGAGGAAACAGTGGTACCCAGCAATAGAACAGCAACCACGTCTTGGAATTGCGGTCCGAGATGTAGGTGCCCAGGCCTGGAGCCGGTTGGCATGAAAGCCAGTCCTTGCATCCATCCACTGACAACGAAGCTCGGAATGCCATGGTCCTCTTATCCCCCTTTGGCATGGCGTCAAAGGCCTTTTCCTCAACCGGGCGAGCGAGTTGCCCTTGCCCAAACCGCTGCCTTGATTCGATAGCCGTGAACTGGACAACCTTCTCGGGTGCCACTTGTGTCTTCCACTCATCATGTGCCCGAACTGCGGATGTGTAAGATTGGAGAGCAGCGTTCGGTAGCACAGGGAGAAGGGTAGAGCACAGGGCGCGCGTGAGGGATACGGAGGAAAGAAGGCCGCCGCCGCAGTGAGCTTAGCGGAGCGGAGCCCGATGCCAAATGTTGGCTTGCGGGGCCCAAAGGGCGCAATAGGAAGTTGTAATTCCCGAAAAGTGTCGGATCCAGAACCCCGCCCATCAACCGCCGCAGCGTGTCTTCAACGGCTCTGTCGAATCCAGTTGCTCCCTTAAGGGTGGAATGAGGGGAACTACACGTAAGAGGTCGTTGATCCGACATACACCAAAGCAGGTCCGCAGCAGGTGGAGAGCCACATGAGTGTCTTCCAGGGTTAACAGGGATTTGAGGAGAGGCTGCAACGAAGCGACGTACTTTGAGAACTCGTCCTCCACGAATAAGTCCGACCCGGGTGCGCGGAGCAGTGTTGTCCCGGCGTCATAGTTCTGGCGAAGCTCACTTGGGAGGGACTGCTGAACAGGTGGGGGGGGGGTCGGTTGGCCAGCAGACGGCACACTTATCCATGCGAAGGTGTAAACCCAAACTGGATACGTCCGTGGACGAGAGAACCTTTAGTGCCGTTCGAATGGCTTCGTGGGTGCCCACTATGTACCCATCGTCCAAGTACCACAGCTGAAGGAGTACAGAAGGCCTGCCTTAGTGTCCTCAGGAGGAAAGACTCCATTACAGCCTCTAAAAGAAAGAAGTTTAATGCACCCAGTATCTACTGGGACTGCGCACGTCCAAACTATACGGCTAAGATCTAACCGGATGTACCTCGTCGTCCATGCGCATCGGGGCTCGGGACAGGATAGCTTGAGCAATGGATGACCAGAGGGTGCAAACTCAGTCGCTGGTAGATACGGCGGCGGATAACACCAGGTGTCGAGTGACACTTGGACGCGATCCGCGGAACTAACTCCTGGATAAACGTAATTGTACCAGGGAAGGGGCACCCAGGGAATCAAATGCCAGAGGTCGAAACGTGAAGTTCGGCGTGTAGGGCGCAGAAGATGGGCCAGTTGAGGGAGCGGGGAAGCGTCGGGCGACGTTGCGTTCCAGAGTTGTAACCTTGTCGCTACCTGTAAGCAGTTTTTACGTCGGATATAAAACGCCGTCCCCCAAGGACACCGTCGTCGTTGTTGGGGTCAAGGTTCATTCCTACGATAACACTTAGGCAGTATTACTGAGAGCTGTCGCTACCTAGTGATACGTATTTTGCGATGATTCGTCATAACAGCAGCCTGGCAAGATCCGGCCCATCGCCGTCTGGTCGTACTCCGTTGTCTGGTCACGATGACGCTGCTCCCAGCTGCAATCGACGATACTCGCGCCTTCCTAGCCCCGTTCCAATTGGCAAACGGGATCAGGGCTGGAATGGATGCAATCGTCCATGACACGCGCAATCGTCCATGACACGCGCACGCTGCTCCGCCGGTTCTCCCGCCGCTGCGTCTGTTCGAAAGCCCTTCGCATCCCCTTGTCAAAAGATTTGGCAAGAGGGTAGTGATTTGCGGCGGGGCAGTTCGAAACAAGTACATCACGAGGGAGGACGGTTCGCAGTAGCGAAAGATGTGGAACGAAATTCGCGGGTCGTTGAGGAGGGCGAGAGAGGACCACAAGGCTTCGGCGTTCACAAGAGCTTGGCGTGCGAGGGTGATGGAGGCAGATGTGGTGCCCACCGGGCTTCCCAGGACTGTAGAGGCATCCGAGGTGATGACGTCGCATGAAAGCCAAGGAGGGAGGCGTTGGGGTGAAGAGAGGGCCACCATACTGATGTCTTCTTAGGGTTGAAGTTAACGTGAAATCCGTGTTATGAGCCGTGCTGCTGGAGGTAGAGCAGGATTTGCTTAGCACAGAGGCCGGCGCAACAATGTTTCCGTCATGTGCATACCACGTGTGAAGAGGGAGAGAGGGGAAATGATTTGCAATAGCTTCCACTAAGGGATGGAGGGCAAGAGCGAAGAGTAGCGTTACTAGTGGATCTCCCTGTTGGGTGCCAGTCCTGCTCCACAGGAGAAGTCTACCAAAAAGAGCCTGGATGGCTCGCCGTACAAGTAGTGGATCCATCGTGCGGCTTGAGGGATGCGGGCAACTGCTTGGTCAAGAATCTTGGCACGCTCAATCGAGTTACAGGCATTCCGGGCGTCTACTTGTATGAGGACATGCTGGGTCTATGCAGAGCTGAGCTGCTGTATGCTAGCTCGCGTGGCATGAGCAATTGCCTCAGTTGCTCCTGGGACACCGACGACAAGCTGTAGAGGTTTTAAGTTGGAGGCGAGGGCTGTGTCATTGCGGATGCGTTTCATAATGAGGCGTCCTGCTGGACGGCGAACTGCGAGGCCGATTGCTATTGGCCGGAGGCTTCGGCAGGCTGCATCCTTGGGGAGACCAATGAGGGTGGCGCTGGCGATGTACTCCTCAGCTCGGGTGAGGCGTTTTCGTCGAGGAGGCAGTTAATAAAATCTGTAAACCAGTTGAGTGCTGAATGTGAGGTTTCCGCGCCACCTCGCAGGAGGGCATGGGATGTGAGAGCTTGGACAGCTTTCTTCGGAAAACCTTTGAGGAAACAGCGCTTGCATCGTTCCGACGGGGAGGGCGGGGGAGGGACCTTGTGGGAACCTAGTGCGCCGAATGCATCCGTTGCCTCATCGAGGAGGCGGTTCCATTGCCCAGATCGGGCGAGAGAGATGCGGCGCTTGAGCGAGGCGACAAAGCTCGGCCAGTGGCGGTTCCGAGGCTCCCACATGCGGTTTTTGCGGAGGGCGAGTTTCCCTAGCGCAAGCATTTGATTGAGACTGTCCATCCTTCGTTAAGTGGATCGGGATTCAACCCGGCAGATGTCGGCGATAAGGGATGGGAAAGGTGCTCGGAGGGAGTTTGGGAGGTAAGGGAGGGTAGAGACGGGAAGAGAAAAGACATGAGCGGGAGTAGGGCATCGTTGCGGGGGTTCCTGGGCGTATAACTCCATTAATTAGAGGGGAAGGATCGGCGGTGGCCCATGCTTAGGAGAGCGGGGCCAGCGGACGCAGGCGCTTGTAGGGAGATGCAGCCGGAGTTGAGGTGGGAGGCGGGGCGGAAGAAATGGGGCCAGGGTCAGAATTGATTGGGTCGGGAAGGGGAAGGGGGTCACGGGGGCGAGCCCCAGGGAAGTGGGAGAGGATGTCCGAGATGGAGGTGCGCAGTATGTCGATTAAGTACTGCTTAGGCCGCCAAGCACAGGAGAGGTACATGAGGCGGGAAAGCTCTGTGTTGAGGGTCGGGAGGAGAGAGCAGGCGTCGTCGACCGTTTTGCAATGGTCAACGACCGGGGATGGAGGGGAGACGGTGATAGAGGGTAGAGACGACGTGCAGTGTTTGCGGAAGGCATCATTGGCGGTTGCTGTGTGGCGGAGGGTGTCGCTAACAGGGCATACGGAAGCAGTGTGGGAGTCAGCGGTGGGACGATGGTAACGGGGCCCGGGAATCCTCCGGCGGTGAGAGCTTTCCGGAGGGAGAGGGCATTGCGCAGGGGACGCTTGTCTCGAGGGGTCGTCACTTGGACGAACTGTTTGGGACCATGGTTAACGAGACGGGAGCCAATGCGATTGACGCTTCCTTGGAGGTTTGGGTGAAGTGTGGCGACATTTGGTTGCGGAGTGGTGGTAGAGCGATCAAGGATGGGAAGGCGGGTTGGCGGCGAGGAGTGTTGGCGGGCGGCGTTGAGGTAGGGGTTGTGGGACGGTTGGGGCGGCGGGGCGGGGTCGGTGTCGCCATTGTCGGAGGCAACCAGAGAGAGAAAGCGGACGACGTTCTTAGCCGCTGCTTGCGCTGCACAAAAGCGGTGGCCAGGGCTGGGTATTCCAGGCTGAGTCTTCCTTTTGAAGATCGAAGAGCACGGAAGGAGCATCCGTTGCGGCCAGGTCAGTAATAGGAGCAAGAATGCGGACCATGTACGCGACGAGGTCCAAGGAGGCATGAGCCGCGTCGCGCATAGATTTCTGCGAGTTTACAGGGGTGGGCAGGCCACTGGGGCCTGCCGCTGCGGGAGCAGCAGTGGGCATGCAAGCACTGGGCGAATGTATCCCCCGTCTCGTAGGTCGTAGGTATCAGACTTCCGAGGAATCAATCGAGGCATGTACGCTGGTACCAGCGCTGCAGTGGTGTGAAGTACCTGTCCATAGTGATGTTCATTCGGTCATCTTGGCAGCGTACCGGACGTTGGGACGTAGACGTCTGGCGTCCGTAGACGTCTGGCTGGGGCTTCACGGAATAGTAGCACTGAGTGTAGAATGAAGAAAGCTGAAAGGACAGGGAAAAGTTGAGAAGAAATGGTTCCAGTGGTGGGAGGAGAGGGAAGGGCTTGCCGTAGAGGTTTAGTAATGTAAGGGGAAAATTGGGGTGTTTTAATGAGTGAAAAAGAGGTTAGCCTATGTTCCAAAAAGGCTTCAAATAATTGGTACAAGTGGTGGGTATGGGGGAACCAAGAAAACCGAGTTAATCCGGGTCAAAATCGCTCGAAGGTCGCCGCGAGACCACCGCGAGACCACCGCGAGACCAGCCAGCAGGCAGGCCGCGTTGGATGTGGCAGCGGCCGCAGCGTGCCTAATGTAAGAAACGTGAACACAGATGTTTTAGTGGCGCAGTTTCACTTGAGCACAGTGCTGCAAGAGGAATAGCGGAAGTGAGTATAGTAATAAAAAGTGACTCGTTTTTGTAAACAAGCACATATACGGCGAACAATATTTGCAGCGGGGAAAAATTATTGTAGAAAAAGGATGTGAACTTTTAGCAGCATCAAGGAGCACGAAGGATGGGGTGCCATTTTCTGCCTAAAGATCGAAATTGAAAAAGCAGTTTTTAACTTTGAGGCCAAAATCGGGTGTATCCTTTTAGTGGCACATTGCTACAAGAAGATAGTCAAGGAGAGATTGGAAGGATTCATAAATAATCGAATATCAGGTATTTTTTGTACCTGTTCCGTAGTGGCATATTGTATTTCAAAGAGTGAAGAAAATATTAAAAAATGTACACCAAAATTATGGAAAAGCACATAAATAATTTTGTAGGGACGAAAAAGGAAACCGAATCAACCTGCGTACTGCCCACGTCCCGTCGCTGCGTCGCAATGTTGGCGACCTAGTGTCTATACGACCATGCTCTGTCCTCATTTGAGGCACACTTTGTCCTCATATGAGGACAGTTTCCGTTACATTTTGGAAAGGTAAATGTTTTGGAAGGCCGAAATTTTTACGGTAAACAGGTTTTTCATGTCAAGTTACAGTACAGTAATTTTTACTGTACGTGCGCCCTCGTTTCTGAAACCCCCCACGATAATACGAACTATTTTTCCTTCCAAAAAGTAGTCGTTTTCACAACTTCTTGCGAAGAGCGGAAGCTGGTGAGGGAAAATTGCTCTAGGCTTAACCGAGGGTAATAATCTTGAAAAGTTTGTTTTGATCGGCCATCTACACTCATGAACTAATGCGGAGGGACAAGCAATGCGCTGAGGTAAAAAAGAATTGTATTGAAAAAAAAGGGCTGAAAGTTGTCCTCAGATGAGGACAACGGTCCAATAGACACTAGCGACACAGCGACGAACATCCGGTTAGTTCTTAGCCGTAGTCAGACCTGCAGTGTACAGTACACGACAGATACTTAGTTAAGTAAAGTTTCTAGTATTTTACTGTACGGTGCGGTACAAAGCAAATCACAGTACTGTCCTGTATGTTGGTGACAGTTGCTGCAAGGTGATTTTTAGGTGTTTCTAGTACTACTGTATCTATGACGATTTTGTAGGGTAACCTACTGTACTTTCTATCTTTTTACCTCGTAGTATTTAATTATTTTTTATGGTCAAGTACAGTCGTGTACAGCATATAGAGACTGTGTACAGTACTGTGTACAGTAAGTACACTACTGTACCGACAACTCTCAGCCATAGACCGCTCGGGTGTCCGTTAAATAGATAGCGCCCGAGTCGGTTGGGTAGTTTGCAGGAGGTAACGAAACCTAGCGACCCCTCCCCGCTCCTAAACCTACACCTTTTTTACACCTCTAGACTGTCTTCTTCCAATTTCCCATTCCCCTCCCATCATGGTACTCTTGCGCAAGCCCGATATCCCCAACGCCAGCGCGGTCGTGCTCTACGGCACGAGTGACGTGCGGAACTTCTTCTTTTTCTTTGAGAATGTCGCCATGGCATCCAAATACGACGAGAATAAAGCTCTTACTCTCTTCGCAGGCCTAGATAGCGCAGCGTTCGACTTCTATTACGATACGTTTGCGTTGAATGGTGAGCTCGTCTCCGAAGCGAAAAACTACGCCAATGTCAAACAGAAGTTTCTCGAGAATTTCGCGAAGTAAGAGGACCCGGAGGACTTCATACGCCAAGCTAAAGAAGTTGGGCTTAAGTTAGGAGATATTCTTGGTTTTTTGAGGGAAATTGAACGCCTATACGAGAAGGCGGGCTAGCCAATATCGCTAGGCTCGGACTCCTTCCCACTCTCGCCTGTCGACACAAGGAGCTGCAGCAGTCCTTAGCATTCCGGTAACCCAAAGATTATCCGAGAATCGTCAAAGGGCTGAAGGACTTTCACTCTAATCGTGTATCTTTTGATGGGTCTGCAAGCCGTACCGCTGACTTTCTGCCGGCAAGGTTGCTTGTTCGCCCAGATTTGATGTCTAGGAACATTGAACACAAGGTGGACGCTCAGACGAAGGCATATCGAAGTTGACTCTTTTTCGGAAGAGACTAAGGGAGGTGACGATGCTGGACCATCTTTTGGCCCTAGGAAAAATAATAAGGTCCGCCATTGCTCTTACTCCAACGAGCTTGGCAATAACGCAATGAAACGCGAGAAGAATCCGCATCGCAATACCCACTGTTCCCTTTGTGGAAATATGGGTCACTCAGATGCTACGTGCTCGTCCGGTGGAAGACTGGCGGCAATTCGAGAAGAAGCCCCCGCAGAGAAGAAAGAAGAAGGGGAAGGAAGTAAATTAGTGAATGTCCTTCGAGAAGATTCGTCCGAAACTGACTCCTCGCAAGATGAAGGAATGAATCTAGCGAAAAAAACGCCGACGGAGAAGCACTACACATACAAACCCATCAGGAAATCCATGGAGGCGTTCCAATCTCTCGCCTCGTAACTGGACCCCACGTTCGCGTTATGCAGCCGGGCCCAGCCCTACCCCGGGAAGAATTTTGAATCATTGGCCGTAAGAATAAGGCGAAGAAACCGAACCACGGGAAGAAGAATTCGAATAAGCTGCAGGAGTACGTAGAAAAATAAGACGTTCTTTCCGGGTTTTCGAACACAAATTATGGTTTGAAATTCGGTCAACTTCTTCGTGGAGATGCTGAATGAGCTACCAAAGTCATGGGCCGTTTGTTGGGAAATAGTCTATTTCACGTGTCGCAGTTGTTTCTAACTCGGGTCCTCGTTTATTACGGCTGCTTCAACTCAAAGTTCACTGTACCGAGGTCTGGGCTCTACTAGACTCCGGAGCTGTACCGGACGTTATGTCAGCTGATTTTTCTAGACTTCTTTACATTCGCCGACCTACACTTCTAAGAGGATAACTGTTGCGAATGGTGACAGCTCTTCCTGTGTAGGTTTTATGATCAAGGTCCCGACGACCTTCGGGGACCAAGCCGTGAAACCAGACTTCCTCGTCCTCGTGAAGTCTCCTTTCGACATAATAATAGGCCTCCCTACGCCCACAGATATGTGTGCGAATATGTATATCGGGGCGAAGAGCGTCCGTTTGACCATTGGTTCCGAAGAAGTTGTGCTCCCGCTTGAGCCCGATACTAAGTGTACCGAAAAGAAACTGGCCGAGGGCGAAGAGATAGGGACTCCCAGTGAAGATTTTGCTTCCGATTCTAACGCCGGTCCGGACTCGTTGGATTCATCGGAAGAAGAACTGGTCCTGGCTATCCGCGACAACAACTCCTCCAGATCTAGCAGAGGTCCTACCAGTGAAGAAAGTACCATTGACGAAGAAGAAAAGAAGGAGAAAATGCGTGATTCTCTGAGAGCTTGACTCGCTCATTTGAAAGAAGAAACGCAAAGTGAGATAAATAGGTTGCTTCTCGACACAGGAATCGTCGCCTGGACTAAAGAAGAGCTACGTCCCGCATCCGTGCCGAAGAATCATTCCTTTGAAATGAAGGACACTACCCCGATCTACAACAGGGATCGACGAATGTTTCCTCGACACAACGAAATCGCCCGTCGATAAATCGACAACATGTTAGATGCTGGGATCATCACCCGAGCGTCGTTGGTTTGGTCGTTCCCAGTGGTTATCGTGACGAAGAAGGACGGTAGGTCTCGTTTCTGCGTGGATTATCGCACTCTGAACGGCAAAATGAAGGCGGATCGTTGGCCACTACCTAAAATAGAGGAGATCTTCGACGACCTAAAGGGAAGCTCTATCTTCACCACCCTTGATTTGTTTGCGGGATATTGACAACTCCGCATGGCCGAAGAGTTTGAGGAGATGACTACGTTCATCATCCATTTTGGTACCTTCAAGTTCGAGGTAATGCCATTTGGTCTAATGAACGCGCCTTCTACATTCCAGGGCATGATGGATTACGTATTGAAATACATTCTCTTCACCCTGATCTATCTTGATGATGTCTTGATCTCCTCCAACCCTATGGAGGGTCATATTGATCACTTGGCTGTCGTTTTCAAAGCAGTCGGGGACGCAGGACTTAAACTCAAGATTAAAAAATGCGCGTTTGCCATGCCAAGCGTAAATGAATCTTCTTGATCACTTCGTAGACAACCGTGGAGTCCGCATCGACGAAGGGAAGATCGATGCCATCAAAAGGGCCCCCGTCCCTACCAACTCAACGGAATTTTGTAGCTTTGTTGGCCTCGCCGGGTACTATCGTCGTTTCATCAAAGACTTTACCGGAATATCTGCTGCCCTTCACACAGCAACTTCGGATAATAGGAAATTCAAATGGGCTGAAGAGATGACTGCTTCCTTCGAAACTCTGAAATTGAAGCTTTCTTCTCCGACGGTGCTAGCCTTCCTGGACTTCGAGTCCCCCTTCATCGTGGAAACCGACGCTTCTAATGTCGCCGTTGGAGCAGTCCTGGCCCAGAAAAAGGAAGGTGGCAAGATTTATCCCGTGCAGTACGCAAGCCGGACGACGAACTCAGCAGTGCGTAACTGTTCCGCCTGCGAGAGGGAGACCCTCGCCGTCATTTTCGCTTTAAGGAAATTTAGGGTGTATCTGTTATCTACAGAGCCCTCCAGGCTTATTACTGACCATCAAGCACTTCTTTATGCATTAAAGAATAAAGACATTCAAGGAAGGCTGGCGCGATGGATGGATTTCCTTGCGGAGTATGAATTCGAGGTAGAGTACAGGCCAGGTGCGGGCAACGGAGCGGCTGAATTCCTCTCGCGTATAGTACCTGTCGGTCCGTCTCCTGCCTCTGGACCTGATGAAGGAGACTTAGTTGAGGTGCTAAATTCTGCCGCTACCGAAGAGAATCCCACAATAGAGCCTTTACTCCTCGACGTCGAACTTCTATTGCAAGGTTTGAAGATCTGAGTTGATGAAGAGAAGCGTCGCTCGGTCAAGCGAACGGCTAAAACTTTCATGACGTGGGAAGGGGAGCTTCTTAGACGAAACAGAAACGGGCTAAAACTTGTACCGTTTATGAAGGAAAGGGTCGCGATATTGAAGACATTTTACGACGATATCGGACATTGGGATAGGGAGACGACTAAGAAATTTGTCGTAGACCGTTATTGGTGTCCAATGATGCACCAGGACATTTACAACTACGTGAAAAGTTGCAAGAGCTGCCAGAAGGCGAGGCCCCTTCCGCCGTACCGCACTATTTTGAATATCCCATTGACGAATATCTTCGAAACTTATTCGATCGATTTCGTGGGACCTCTACCGATTTCAAACGACGGAAAGAAGTATCTGCTCATCGCCTTCGAGCATTTGACAGGTTGGCCAATCGCAGTTGCCACCACAGACTCTTCGGCTGCAACTGTCTCTCAGTTCATCGAGTATTAAGTTATACACCCTTTTCGTCCCCCGAAAACCATTATCTCCGACAACGCTGGGTGCTTAACCGCTGCCACCATCGCTGATTTCATGAATAAGCAAGGAATTACCTGGACCAATGTTATCGCGTATGCCCCCATGTCTAATGGTAGAGCCGAAAAGATGGTACGAACCATCAAGACCGACGTGAAGAAGAAGGTCGTCGGCCAAGGTATAGATTGGGAAGAGTTTTTGCCCCTCGTCCTGTACGTATACCGCATACTTCGCCTTTAGGCGGGAGCTTCGCTGTTCGAACTGATGTTCGGAGTATTTCCGCGCATGAGTCCATCTGACTCCGTCGCCTTGATGGACTGCGCTTCCGATACACATCGCAAGATGGAACTTCTGGCCTCCTCTGCCCTTCGAGCTCAGCTTCGAGAGGAAAAGATGCATAGAATGGATTAAAAAACTCTACAGAGCCTCGTATGTTCAACGTGGGAAATTCATCTTTCAATGTGGGGCGATTTTACTGTTCAAATGACACAAGATATCATTCCGCCTTCCACACTTCTGACCTGCCATGGCTGAGATCTTCATAAGCAATATTGCATGAATTCTCCTTCTAATTCTCTATGCCCCTCCACAACTATCACTTAGAGGAAGTAGCAATAAATGGTAATATATGCGGTCACTATAAAGAGCCAAATCAAGCCGGTCACTAATTTTCATTTAACTATGTATCGCTCAAGTAAGGGTTATCCGCCCTAGCAATAACTGTATTCTCACATCTTTCCCATGTTCCTAAAGGATCCAAACCGTTTTTCATGCATACTTGAACAGCTAAGTAATCAAGTACTCCAGATTCATTAGTTGCTTCAGCAAATAATTCCACTGATACTGCTAAAGTATCCCTCTAAAGACGGTATAGATATGCAGTGACTTGATATGAAATCTTAACGTTTGCTAAAGATGAAATGTTACGACTCAGCATATTACAAACTTCTATCTTGAATGTCTCAGAGTCTGAAGATTAATTTTGACAGACCGCTTCCTTAGGTTCAAATCTACGCCAGAACATTTACAACACGTATAAGTAAATTACCCCCTCCCAGAAACCTGTGACCGAGAAATGTATAACACCTATAATAATGGGCTTCTCTCGATTGTTGGAAGAAAAATCGCTTTTAACCGCTCTTCAATCGAAATATTCGCGAGATCTTGAGGATGAAATAGTTCGGTGATACCATTAGTCGCAAAAGCAGTAAGCTATAACTTCTTTTCATTGATTTTTTCGCCCTTCTGGCAAAGTTCCAGATGTTTTAACCCGTTAATAAAACTTGTGCAGAAGTTTGAGAGCAGATGGTCGACAATAGTTTTCACCGGAATTTCGGGTATTCGGTTCCAAAGTTTAATGGGTCTGTTGAAATGCACAGGGAGCAGCATGGGAGTGACGGAAAGGTAAATGAGCTAATTTTATTGGGAAAGTTGCTAGAGACACAGCAATTTAAATTTTATCTTTTTGCACTGTACAGTGGCGGCCAAATTTATAAGGTTTAGGGAACGTTCTCTGCTAAGTCACAATAACATTGGGGGTTTAGGACAAACCAATGAAAAATCATATATTTTTTGTACTGGATACCATGGCGCAAACCGTTTGAAAATTGGGGGCTTACTTTCTAAGATATCAACAAACACATTCATAACATTGGACAAATTATGAAACAAGTTCATCTCCCATCAGAGATCTTCAGCTTTAATACCGTTCAGTACTTTTTGGCCTATCTACTAAAAATTCTAACCAATCTTAACCTCTTTGGCATAGAATCACAAGATTCTGAATGGCTACTGATTATATTTTTTCACCAGAAAACGCAGCAAACATTCTTCCAAAGAAGCTTCGTCGTCGAACTGCAATTTGTTATCATAAAAATAGCGGTTCGAAATGACCAATGAATTCTCGGTGGGATTCAGATTTGGATAGTACGCAGGCCAGTCCAATAACCGTATACACATCTCGCGTAACTAATTCTGGACAATCCTGCAGCAGTGGATTGAGGCACCATCATGCATAAAACTCCAACCAGTGGGCAAGTCTTCTGCGAAAAATAGAAATGTACCCCTCAACATCTGTCTGTAGCAATCCCCAGTAACAAGCTCGCAAAAAAATAATTGGCTCTCCTTTGGTTCTGCAAATGATCCACACAGCATTACACTCCCTCCTCCGCTGTGACACTTCTGAAAAAGACGGAAAGGATCATGAATATTTTGCAAACGCATTTCCAAACCATCCGTGCCATTCATGTTAACTTAATCTCACCGACAAGACCACTGAACACCATTGGCGATCAATTCAGTCCCTTGAAACAAATATCCATTTAGTCCTTTCCTTTTTATTCTTCATCTTCATTGCAGGGACAGAAGAAAATTTCTTTTACTTCATGAAAATTGTATCGGATAGGAAGCAGCGAATTTAGCGGGCACTGAATTCCAACTACAACGATTTTTGATTGAAGAGGACCCTTCCCCATTGATTTTTGCTTTCCTTAAAATTCGAAGGGCCTACCTTTCGGAGCTTTCCAATTGAAATCGTTGTTCCATATTATTTCTTAAGCTTGAGAAAGTTTCTTATGCTGTTAGGCTACAGCCCAGCTCATCCGCAGTCTCCTCTGGCAATTTTGTTTTATGAGTGAGTGTAATAATCTTGGCTTTCCATTTGTCCCCGAGTTTGTTGTCGCGAGCCATCCTTGGAACTCTTTTTATGCTCTGATTGTCCCTTGCTGCATCCGGGCTTTTATAGGTGCCCTGGTTCTCTTTAGGATTGCATGAGTATTTCTATTCATGCATTATTTGGAGGTAACACTTTTTTGAAGAAATAATTTTGTTGTTTTGGCCAACGTGCGCGAATAATCTGGTGACATTTAGCATCAGAAGCATTAAATTACTGTATATACCTATTTTTTTATACTTAATTCATATTTTCTCTTGCCAGCGTGAATTCTCTGAAAACTTATAATTTTGGCCACAACTGTAAAGGAAAGTGCTGGCAAGTTTTTGTGGCGTAGGTATGGACGTTCTATGTTTAAAGGCCATCTGAGTTATTTGGAAGCATTATTTTGTGATTATGATTACATTCAAAGAACACAGAGAAATCTAGCATTTCATATACAAAAGACCATAGTAGGCCATTTCGTACTTTGTGGCAGACAGTAAGGCGACGGCTCTCCTGCTCGTCTGCTCGCCTTCGACTATATTTTGTGTCACAAAGTTTGGCATGGCCTACTATGTTTGTTTGTACAATCGCAATTAGAGTCTAAAGTAATTGCGCGAGGTCGTGCGAAAAACGGCCTGAATGCGTAACGCGAGTAGGTATATGTATAAGAATTTCAATCTTACATGGTTTTTTCAGGTCACCTTTCATGTCCTATGAAGGAGCCTAATGTAGAACAGGTATTCTCGATGTTTCTTTGGCATATATTCGCGGTTTTTTCTAGTGTAGAAACGAATTTGTTATTGATAATTTTAGACAGCTAAAACCCACCCAGGAATTCAATCATTAAAATAAGATTCTAATCAGAACATCAAAGCCTGATGTAAGGAGGGAGCTTGGGAATCACATGCAGCCTCAGAGCACAGGAGTGAGGCTCTGCTGCAACTGATGTTTCTCGCAAGTTCCTGGGAAGGTCTGTTCATGAATATGGTGAAGTTTGCACTAATTTAGATGGTAAAGTGATAGTACCTGATAAGTTGGAGCTCCATAATTGGTATGCTGGAGCTAACAAGATAAATAATGTTAGTATCAATTGTGCTATTGCGATTTGCTGGAAGTGACATACCATAGCGTAAATCCACTTATGTTTTATCTCTTTTGAGTATAAGTTAAGAGAGATACTTGAGTAAACAAGGTATTTGACCTCTTAATGCTCTCCTGAAAAATATAATACAGAGAATTGTTCGTAGAATAGAAATATAATACTAAGGCAAACGGGGAGGAAGTGTAAATGCTTTACTATTGAAAATATTATTCGGCTACATCCCGAAATATCCTAGAGCAAAGAATCATACCCAGATTCACATAGCACATCCCTTAAAATACCTGGGTAAAGCCGGCCATAAGGCAGGCTGCATTGGACATGAAAGCTGCTGGACAGTTTGCCTTTGCAAAAGAACTGCTCATGCCCTTTCGAAATTTTCCATTTCTCTCACAGCTACGTTCCTTACGTAAAAATGAGTCTTCGGAACATCCCTTATGACCATATATGCATCTACTGCAAAGGAAATTGAGAATTAATGTTACTGGTTCTTTTGAATGAGTACCTGGGCACACAGATAGCACTAACAAAAGATAAAATATATGATTAAATGAATAAAAGTACGATATTGGTGCTTGCACTAAGTATAGCCTTGTGAATGTGTTTGAATTTAGAACTCATACAAAACTAACAGGCATTTTTTTTGTTTCGTGAGAGAACACTTAAGTGATGCATACTATCAACACAAAACCCGTCTATCGTCTCTCTTTCCTCCTAACTCGAAGCCTCAGTAGCAAGAGGATCTTCTGTTTCCCTTCCTCGTAAGTGAAGGTCGTGCTGTCGCAAACAGCGTGTCTACTGTTCATATTTATCATCTAATAACAACACGAAACAACAGATATGTTTCTTATGATGTGGAAAGAATGAAATTTTACATATATCACTCTCTTCTGATGTTCGAAAGCGTGATGATGTGTCGGGGGCGTAACACGTGTGTTACACAAGCGACACAGAATATACATACCAATATGCAGAAATAAGCCAAAAATGTGTCGGGCACAAATGTATTTTTTTCCAGTAGGCCGCCAATAGTGTGTCGCACAAGCAATGTAGACGAACCAGTACGCAAAAATCCGACATAAATGTGTCGGGGATGCGTCACATGTGTCGTTTGCAGAAATCCATCGGTAATTTATCGGACGGGTAAATCTGTGTCAATAGTGAGACAAAATACACGAATAACCTTTGAAATCACTAGTTTCTATTGCAATATCTGTGTTGCTATAGCTAAACAATGGAAATCAGTACAGCACCAGTGTAATCTAAAGTCGGTTTATATCTGACCACTTCTGCGGATGTTTCGAGATGCTGATACAATTGTTGACGGCAGTGCAACACAATTAAGGGTGGGAAAATATTTGTAAAGGCCGCTCTCTCAATTTTGCTGCTCCCTACCGTCATCCATCTGTTACCCTGCTTCTTTCCGTCATCCATCCGTTACCCTGTTCCCTACCGTCATCGTTCCTCTTTCCATTAATCCTGCTCGCCCCCCCACCATCCCCGTTCGGGCCAACTCGTTATTCCTACCGATCTTAGTCTCGCTCGCTCCTGCTCCCTGCCATTAAATTTCGCTCGTATTTGCTCCCCAAGATCGGCTACTGCTGCAGTTGCCGCTAACGTTTCCGATCCTGCTACCGCTGCCGTTCCCATTCCCGCTACTGCAAGCACTCCCGTTCCCGCCCCCCTCGGAATCCTCATCCGTGCTCCCTTTCCCGCTCTCATTCCCGATCCTCATCCCCGTCCGGTCCCCGGGTCCCCTCCCGATCATCATCCAGCTCCCAGCCAAATATTCAACCTGACTCACACCTCGGTCGCGTCCGCACTTTCCCTTATTGTCTCTTCTGCCGCTTGATACCACTCCTTGAACGGAATTTTGCGCCCACTATCGGTTCTCTGATCCAATTCCCGTGTGTTGCCGCCCCTTTTTTCGCCTCCCTGAGTTGTTCCTGCTTTTTTGTCCGCCTCACCGCTATGATGGTGTTCCCCGTATTTTGTCAGCGCGCTTCTGCTCTGTTAAAATGGCTCTAATTACAAAGAGGATACGATTGATGACAGCAGATGATCGAAGAGCTGAGGCTGAGGAAACTAAAAAAGCCTTTCTGCGAGGGTCAAGCCAAATTCTTTACGATCTTAAATGGAAAAAGTTTCGGATTTCTTCACTAAGCGAGGAACTGCAGAGTGGTCCGGAGCGGATCATTTATCTAAAGCGGGAGGGGGAGCCTAGTGACGGTATCGTCGGTAAAATCGCGGAATTATTTCATTACAAGATGGAGGAGTTAGTGTGTGATCCCGGCAAGGTGGAGAACACTAGATCGGCATTAGAAAGTGTGTACAAACTCCAGTTTGGAAGGAATGGCAGATTGAGGAAATCCACAGGAGGACGGACTGAAGGAAGTCCTGTGAACGCGATGGAGATAGAGGGCTACATGAAACACTATAAGAGGAGGAAGAAGAACGTGGGGTTCAAGAGAGCACTGCCGTTCGGTTACAAGTACATGGATAAAATTCTGCAATACGCGCGGAGCATATGTGCAGATTCGCTGCAAGCGACATATATGATGGGCGCAGCAGCTGTTTGTTTTACGTTGTGGTTGCACGTAGACGAGCTGGTGCAGTTTCGATGGGTTGATGTCAAGTTGCAAGTGATGAATGACCAGAGAGTATAGCATGCGGATGTGATGTTAAGGCAGCGTAAATTCAAGAAGTCAAGCGAGGGACAGGTGTACATCTTGTATGGGATCCGCGATGAGCCTTGCACATGTGAATGTGCACTTCTGCACCGCTGGTTGAGAGCGTTCCGAGCTGTTTTGAACCGCGAGCTCTTGTAATATGATCCGCTTCCCCCATGTAGACGACCTCTTCAAAGATTTATCGGTGGGAAAAAGATGAAGCCACAGACTTTTATGAAGAGGATCAACATTTAGGTGGACAGATGCGATATAATTACCCGAAACATGGCGGGAGAGAGTATCAGGAAGTTTAAGATGCACTGTTTCCGCCATGGCGGGGCACAGCACAGGTTTCTGACCGGGCGAAAACGTTGACCCTTGCATGTGATTGAAATGGGGGGGTAGCGGCCCTGGGATGATGTGAATTCCATATGCGTGATTTGTTGGAGGAGATCTGGAAATATGAGGGGGGATACAGTCAATATTTATCAACGAGGGGTAATGACCTGGATGTGAAAGCGCCTTTGGAAACGAACGAGGAGCTGGGGAGGAGCTGTCAGGATTTAAGGACCAGTTCAGGACTGCTTTGAAAGAACTTGGGCAGCGTATCAAATTGTATGTACGTAATCAGTGATTCGAACAAGGTGTCTGAAATTTTGAGGGAGCCGGAGTCGAGTACATTGCTGCGATTTGTACGCAACACTGGGAGCGTTACCGGAAGAGGGATTGCACAAAAAGGGTATGGTGGGGGGGATGGAGCAGATATGGAACTCGTCCGCAAATGTATCTCAATACCGCGAGTTTTCATTGGGCGGCAGGTGATTCTGCACTGTGAGGAAGGATGCCCATCACGGAACCTAGTCATCTCACTCCGAGATTGACATAAGAAATCACAGATAACGGCAGTGAAATCTAAATATCATGAAAGAAAAGTTATTCCAGAGTAACACAATAGGCTAAGGGAGGAGCCATTTATTGAGTTGTACAAACCGGATGAGGTGCCCATGGCGAAACTGAAAACGCTGATAATGGCTCAAAGGTGGGCTCATAGTGAAGAGCAGGCCCATAAACCGCAATCCAGCTAGTCTAGTAGTTTTTATCGCTCGGATCCGGGGTGCAATTGAATCAGTACACATTGGTGACTCGGACAATATCGTCATAGTCCCAGCCGGTAGAGTTCGGGTATTTGTGCACACATTTTTTGACGAGCTTTTTTTTATTGGCGGCCTCTGATTTCGACAAGTTAACGCAAAGAGCGAGCTGAGAGACTTATTGCTTCTCGAATGCCCCGTTAATCGCTACGTCTAGTGTATCGGACAACATCGCAGTTTTGTTGGAGCTGGGAGCAGTGGAGGCAGGAGCAGGTACGGGGAAGGGGAGGAGCGAGATGGAGCGCGAGCAGATGCGGGAGCAGAGAGCAGTTGAAGAGCAGAAACTTTCCTTGAAGAAGAGGAGAGGAAGAAGGTGGGACACAAATAATTGCAGGAGAGGTGGAGAGTTTCTAGAGCATGGTGGATCAGGAGCTGCCGGGGGGGCAGGTGCGTGCGGGTACTGTATGATACTGTCCTGAGCCAGGGAGGGTTTAGAAAAGACGTGGAATGCTATTAGACGAGTAGGTTGGTATCAACACAAGAAAAGTCTGTGGAGGATAGTGTTTCCGATGCAAAAATCCACAGCGCTGTTACTGAAAAATGGTGGACAACGAGATAGATAGAAATTACGTCGAAATGACGGCACGAAAACATGTTTCGGCAACAGAACACACACTTTGTTCGCACAGCGACACAATTAAATGAAAATTAAATGTGTCGGTAATCCAACACAAATTCGGTTGTAGTGAAACAGTACGAGCATGCATAATTGCCGGGGAGTTCCCCCGTCAGATGAAATTCGCCAGCCCTTTGGTGCTGGTGCCCAAACCAAATGGGAGCAAGCGGTTTTGCATCGACTACCTCAAGCTCAACTCCATCACGGTCAATGACAGCTACCCGCTGCCACGTATGGACGAATGTCTAGACTTCCTTGGTTAGGCGACGGTATTCACCGCCTTAGACTGTAACTTTGTTTACCCGCAGATATCTATCCGAGAGTTGGATAAGGGCAAGACAGCATTTGTCTGTCACGAAGGCTGATATCGGTTTTGCCGAATGCTTTTCGGGCTGCGAAACGCACCAGCCACGTTCCAGCGGACGGTCGAAATCCTTCTGGAGCGAGACAAGTGGAAGACCTGTTTGTTGTATTTGGATGATATCATCATCTTCTCCAAATCCATAGAGGAACGTCTCGATCATGTCGACGAAGTACTCAACGTATTTCGGGATGCAGGGGCTTCCCTGAAGTTGAAGAAATGTACGTGGTTCACACCTACGGTGAACTACCTCTGCCATTTTATCAGGCCGGGAAAACTCGAGTTCGCCTCGAAAAAAATCGAAGTTGTGAAAGGCTTCAAACCGCCGCAGGCGCAAACTCAACTGAGGTGTTTCCTCGGTCTGTGCAATGTGTATCGGATACTCTTCTCGAGCTTTTCGAAAGTGGCCACGCCACTCAACAATTTGTTTAAGAAGGGAACCACCTCCCAACTTCCAGAGCTCGACTCTGACTAGATAGAAGCGCTTACTTCCCTTTAGCAGTCACTTATCGAGCCGCCGGTGTTGAGTTTACCTCAATCTAATCTACCCTATTTGGTCGACACCGACGCTTGCGACGAACAAGAAGGTTTTGTTCTACTTCAAGAGTACCCGGATGGCACTCGTCATCCCATCGGCTACTGGAGCGGCTCGCTCAGTCAAGCCGAGAGGAATTATCCACAAGCGATAATGAATGACTCGCTGTTTTATGGTCAATACAACTGATCCGCCCGACCCTCGAAGGTGGAGAGTTCCAACTCTTCACAGATCACAAGGTATTACGCTGGTTGATGACATCAACCAACACTAGGTCGGTTGGCCCGTTGGATGTTACGCCTCCTGGAATTCGACTTCACTCTTGGGTATCGAAAGGGGGTGAAGAACTAAAGAGCAGATGCTATGTCTCGGTTATACACCGAAAGCGAAACGGATTTCTATGGAGATTGGGAATTACCCTGCTTCCTATTCGAAGCTGAGGAAGAGTCCTCAGTCTGTGAAGAATGTTCCTTCGGATTGGGATTATCCCAACTCTTTCAAGAAGCAAGGCTGCCCTTGCTGAAACACGGAACATTCCAACATGTTGGTTCCAAACGCAGGGAACCTGCGTCGGATCCATTGAGTGTCATGGACCTCGATGACATCGACTGTGAAGACAGTCTAGACCACGAGGTGACCTCTTTGGACGCGATCTCGGTTACCGAGCCAGCGTGTGAGCATGACCCGCTCGTAACAGAGGAGATACTCCGAGAACAAGAGAAGGATAACTTTCGCAAGGAAGTGAAGGACGCCTTCACCACTGACGAACGTAAGGTTCGAGACTTAAAGACGACCATTGTGGACTGGTCATGTGCTTAGCGAAGGTCGACGACTCAGTACAGATATATTTACCACCGTCGCTCCGCTCGCGCGTGCTATTGATATCTCATTACGCAAAGATGTCCGAGCATCCCTGAGGTACAAGAATGTGCATGACTCTACGTCGTACTTTCTACTGGCCTAGCATGGCGCTGGACTTCTACAATACCGTGCGGCAATGTACGAGCTGCGCGAAAGAGGGAATTTCTCTTAGTAAGCATGCGAACTTCCTCATGTTGTTTCCAGCCTCAAGTTCACTCGAGTTTGTGGGGATCGACATCCTGGGTCCCTTACCAATTACTTCCTTGGGTTATCGATATATGCTGGTACTCACAGATCGATTTTCGAAGCTCGTTCGAACAGTTACATTGCGGAATTTTACCGCAGTGACGATCACCAAAGCATTCTGTGAAGAATGGGTGTTCTTATACGAGATTTTCGTATATTTGCTGTCTGACAACGGAGGTCAGTTTGTCAGAAAGTTCTTCCAGAGCATATGCTCTGTCTTCGGCACGCGCAACTTGTTTACGACGGACCGCAGACCAATGGTCAGACGGAGAGATTCAGCAGGACAATCCTGTCGACATTTCGTCACTTTTGTAGTGAGCATGGAAGGGACTGGGATCAGTTCCAAGCCACCGTAACCTATGGTTACAATATTGCCGTGCACCGAGCAACCAGTCACACCCCGGTTGAGCTGTTGCTCAGCCGGGCTCCCAACATACTTGCCTTGAAGGGAGTGAGGTCAATCGAGCTCGAAGATATACACCCGAGCCAAGTGAAGCGACGCTTCTACGATCGTTTGAAGGCCCTTTTGGCAACTTCGAAGAAGAAGTTGAGCAAAGCTCAACGTGTATACAAGCGTGCTTACGATCGACGCTTATGATCCAGCACTGAGGAAAAATCAGTGGGCGACTCGGTCTTCGTCAGCCGCGAAAGAACGAAGAGCGACGAGTCAAACGCGCCGAGCAACGAGCCGGTTGTTAATCTACCGGAGCACAAGCTCCGAGCAAAGTCGCTGGGTCCGTACCCAGTTGTGAGGGTTACCTCACATACAGCTACCATCCTTCGAGACGGACTTGAGGATACGGTATCTCAAGACCGCATTTCGAAGGCACCTACTCGGTCACTGCCGAGTGCAACTGAATCGGGCCCACCCGATACTCAAGGAAGTCAGGACATTCCTGACTCGGGAGTCCTAACCCCGTCACCTTCTCAGCAAGGGACGGAAGCCTCCCAGGGTAATCCTGAGTCGACAGCGGTGGAGAATCCAAACCCCACCGTCGAACAAGAACAAGAAGCACCGCTTCTTCGCTTAGGTCGGAGGGATAACACCCACGACAGGGAAGACAATCCACAAGGTGCAACGCTTCGCCGTTCCTCCCGCCTTGCTACACAAGGGCGCGGACTACCGAGGACACCTCGGACTAATGAAGACATACATGCATCGGGCACCCCGACTGCAAACGAACACGAGGACGACCTCACTGAAGCTTCAGGTAACCTTATTCCCCATTTATTTGATCGGATAGTCGATCATGATCTTGACAACGGATTGTACCGCGTCCACTGGACGAACTATTCACCCAGTGATGATACCTGGGAACCCAGTTCTTCAATTCCTTTCAACGCAGTGGCGCATTACCACCGACGCAAGGGGCTGAGACCCCCTCAGTACTACACCCATCTGAATGACAACCAGATGTGTATACAACAAGGAGATCCTTGGCCAACAACCACGGGGACACCCCCATTGGGTCACGGTTAACCAGGTACCCTGGTGTTTCACGCGGGGAGTGGGGAGGGGACCTGCTCTCGCAGCTGATCCAGCATCAGGAAGAAGGCCGACAATGACAAGATAGGCTGTCAGCTAGCGAAGAAGAAGAGGAGGAAGCTGATGATGGGTGACGATGGAGAGGTGAATGGAGGACGATGAGGATGGATGAGTGAGGAAAGACAAGCGAATGGAGACGAGAAGTCTGATCGGACCGTGATGCTTGGAGATATGATGGATACACCTGAAATCACCACGACTCCTGGTTAAATACCGCACTGCACAGCAGAAGTGTGCACCGACACAAAAGGGAATCCCTTGTAACTTGGCAAAACCCCCACCTCGATTACCGAATTTTATTGCTTTTTCAGGGTTGTGCCGCGCGTGCCAGGCACAACCATTGAGGTTTGATCACAATACCACTGGGAACCCCCAGTGAAGGCATTTGATATGCCAACGAAGGGGCGTGTTCACCCGACCGCGCCCAAACATTTTAATTCGCCAGCTCAACTTGGCTTGATTTAAGTTGCACCTCGAAGGAACTGCACGGAATTTGGAATACCGTGCGCGTGCAACTGCGACTCACGAAGGTTATAACGCTCAGTAGCTACGCTACTACGAGGGAAAAGTGAGTCAGTCTTACAAACCCCCTTTTCAGATAAGACCTGAAACGGCAAAAAAAATTTCGGATGGGGCTAACCACTCCCCATACCGACACAACCTTGTTGAGGAGAACCTCGACTGGGTTGATATCATCGTACTGACGCTAACTAGCGACGCTAGTTCGGCACCCAAAGTAGCGGGTTGCTAACGTGATCGGGACTCCCGACCACGGTGAGAAATAAGTGCTACTCATTCAAAAGCGCAGCGCAAACCACAACAAAGACCGTCTCACTGATCTTTCTCCTCGCGTTTCTCGCGGTGGAACACGCTCGACGTTGGGCGTGGGGGCATGTGGGAACCCGACCTTTAATTTTCGCCGCGCATACTGTCTTACTACAGTACGGACAGGCTTTCCTGTACAGGGCACACGTGTGGTGCCACGTGTGATTGCCACGTTTTAGGGCCACGTGTAGGGCCAAGGAAATTACATCTATTCCCTTAATTATCCCTTTATTTTGGTAATCAATGTAAGACTAATTAGTTGACAGTGCCACAATAGGTAGCACCGATACTATTTAGGGCTGTTGGCCTCAGGAGCCCTACCTAAATGATCAACGAACCATCACTCTGATTACCTGACCAGCACTACTGAGACCGGAGTAGTCCGGTGTAGTTTGTCTAGGTTTTGCTTGGTTGAGTGCCCGGCAAGCCTAGTGCTGCACGGGATCACTACAGCTGGACCAACTTGCGTGAGTCCGGAGTAAGTGGCGCTAATGGTGTCCGTAGTAGACACAGTGACCGTAGTAGTCACATCCACTAACCCTCTCGGGCATTTCCCGGAGTAGAATCGCCTATCTTTACTAACCGTCTCCCTCCTCCTCTTTTCTCTCTTTTCTTCCTCCTTTCCCTTTTCCCTTCTACCAATCCCCCACTCCAGGTTCACCTGGAGGATCCTAAGGCGTTCTCCTAGTCTTTTTGAGGGCGATCTACGGTCGCTCTGTCCGCTACTCCTGTAGCTGTCTAGCCCAGCTGCACTGGTCTCCCGAAGAAGTTCCGCTTCTAAAACCCCCACCTGGTGCGTGGACCTTACAAGTCCATTCTACTACAGCCGAGTCATGAGGTACTACCTCACTCGGCTGGTGTGTGTAGTATCATAGCCCAAAAGGTATGACACGTGTAGTACGCAGCAAGTTTGCTGGTGGAAGTCTACTGTGAGTCCTACATGCCCTGCTTACAATGTCAGGCACAGCTACTGGCCATTGTGCTCGACGGGTTGTTTTCCCCTTATCGCGGGAAGAACAAGTGTGTACTTCTTCTGTCTGATGGCTGATGATTCTTTTCTTGGACTTGCTCCGCTACTCGGTAAGAAAGCCTTCATATAGAATTTTTTTGTAGCCCGTCTGCGCTGTATTTGAAAGTTCAGTACGGTGCAGTGTAGAGCTAATTCACCATAAAACTTAAGCCCAGTGGCTACAGTAGCATTTTGTACTTGATTAATATCATAAAATATGTAAGCATTTCTGCTGAGCTGTCACAGATGCTGTGAGGCCAACCGTAAGGCATGCTGCGTTGGACGAAACTGTAGCGGCAGCCTCAAGAAATGACATTACAGTACTTTCCAAATGATAAATTACCCGAATATTTCCCGTTAAAATAGCAAACTGGATGAATTAAAATCGGTCACGTGCAGTGGGGCTCCCGACGAGATGGCCGTAGCCACCGACGACCACAACAAGCTACTGAGAGATGTAAAGAACCCTCAAAAACTACTTGTAATCTAGACTTTACACTGTTTGACAACCGCGAACATACAAAAAGTCCAATTGCACAAATGTCGTCGCTGGTAGCAAGAGAAGAAGTACCACTAGGAGCGCGAAGTCCGGTAAACCGTCCTATCAGCCATGATGCGTTACTCAACACAAGCAGCTCCTGTAGCCATGTTTGCCAATCTTCTGACAATAACACATTCTTAGCGCATTAAATGCGTAATGCGAGTTTGCTCTGATTCAATCCTGTCGTTTGCGTACTGTACCTGTAGGTAGGGATGAATACGATTCTGAAATGGGACCGAAACATACAGTACGTCTCAATCAGGTGTTGATCGTTTACAGTAGTTGTAGCATTTGGGTGCAATCAACAAATTTAAAATTTCACGCCAAACCCCGTTGTCCAGCTGTAGTGAGACTCATCAGCCTTGACGATGATAAGGCCAGTGAAAGACGGGGTGCACGTTGTGATATCCTTCCGCAACCTCCAAATAGAGTCCACCCCAGAACTACGAACAACCCACTATACGGTAAATCTTTTCTTCGCTTCCCGCGTTTGTGCGACATCGCGACATCATTTACAACTGTCTACAATCGGTAAAGTAATTTATAAAGATCCGACCTAAGCGACCCCTGGCCATTCACGTCACACCCCTAAAATCTGTTCAATTTTCAATCCGCAACACTCCAAAGCACCCAAAACATGTCTACAGATCCTCTTTCTCCCCGCCACAGGTTCCGCCCTCCTCCGGTGGAGTCACTCCACAACTTCCACTGTCTGCATTATCCTCGCCTTGTTCTGTCTGTTCGCCTTCCTCTTCAACCTCTTCCTCTGACGCCCACTCTGGCAAATCATCTGCCAGCTTCTTAAACCTTGCATCTCCTCCTACGATCTTATCCAAAAAGGCCGCAATCTTTTCCTTTGTCGGCACTTCCTCTCCCTCCAACAACGCGTACTTTTTCTTTCTTGCTCTCATCACCAGGAACCCTCCCACCTCCGTGGACACCTTGAATACTTTGGCGTAGTCCTTCCCCCCATCCTCGTTTGTGTCCACCACCCCGAATGCCATATTATCATATTGATACTTCTCAGCGATTTCCTTCAGCTCCTCAATCAATTCATGGCTTTCTCCTCCGGGCAAAAAAGCCAATCCGCACATGCGCCCGTCCTTCCTCGCCCCACAATTTTCCTCATACGACGTTGAACTCGAAATCACGGTGACATCGCCAGAGTACGCTTTTGGTTGGGCGAATATTTTCTCCCTTGGTCCGGTTCCTCTGCTTTTTCTGGCTCCTTTCCAGCCGCAATGCTGTCAAAGAAACTATTCAGCGATGTTGGATCCATGTTACCCTCAAAAGGAGTTGCATTCTCAGAACCCGCGTCACCCGATTTAAAAAACAGAAGTGTAGGATACGAATTAATGTTGTAACTTTCCTCAAGACCCGCGGCATCAGATTTGCGGACCTCACCAAATGAAATGCGACCCTTGAAGCGTGCAGACATACCCTTGTACAACGGGGAGGTTGAAGTTTTGTCCGTAAAAAGCAAGACATGCGGAAGCTTGGGCTCATCCTTGAAAAATGCGTCTGTTCCCGATGGTTTGACACGGGCAACAAAACTAGGCATGACATATTTGACATGGTCGACAAATGCCTTTGAAGAGCGCTGTTGATTATAATCGGAGGGACGTCTTGCCTTACGACCCTCTCCCTTGAAAATTTTGATGGTAGGGAAGCCATTGACTCCAAAACGTTGCGCAAGTGACGAGTGCTCATCGCAGTTGACTACGCCGAGTTTGGCAACGCCATCAAGTTTCTTAGCGGCTTTCGAGTAGGCAGGTGCAGAGGATTGACAGTGACCGCACCATGGGGCGTAGAACTTGACCATGAAAGTTTCAGCGGAATCCATGACGAGTTTGTCAAAGTTGGAGGGGGTGAGTTCGATGACATTTTCGCCATACATGGCAGATCGGACGATGGAGAGAAGGGAGAGAGAAGCGAGGAGAGAGAGAAGGCGACATGGGGAGGATGGCGACTTGCGAACGTGGGTATTCATGGTGAGTGATTGGATTGCAGAAGGTGTCAAACGTGAATTGAGCGGGTAGGAGATGGAAGCGTGGTGCAGCTCGGTAAGGGGTACGGACGATACCTAGCGCTGCAACATTTGACGAGGTTCACTGAGGATATTGAGCGGAGGGAAGCTTCAAGGATCGGCGAGAATAGCTATTGGATGAGAGCTTATGCGGTTGAAACAAGGCCGGAATGTGATTGATGCGGGAGATATTTCAGCCATTATCCACACATATTGACTGACTATCAATCAACAGACATTTGATTATCCAATTAAACCTTGTTGTTTCAAAACGCAGCGCCTACATCATCCAATTAAATAATCCCACCAAGGTAAATCAAATTTGATCCCATGGAGAAAGAGTATTAATCCAAAACCCTCTCAGTAACGCACTCACTACTGCACAGTCGCCTGCCGCACATGCAATTCAACCATCCATCAACCGATCTACTTGGCTCTTGGTCTGAGAGGACCGTTGGACTATAAAAAAAGGATGACAATTTATCAAATGCAAAGGTTGGGAGCAGAGAAAGCGCGTTGGGCTGCCACCCTCCGGGCGTGCAGATTGGAACGGGAAACTTTCTCATTCTGAGATGACAAGCCGCCGGCCGGTTCACAAAGGTATTTTCGAAGAAATCGGTGCCTCCGGCAGCCCCCGTTGCCCTGATATCAACCTTTATCAGAGTGGGGCTAGTCTCCAGTCAGATTCATGTTAACCTCACCGCATCTATGTATTGTTCCTACGCGTGCTCAATGATAATGCGACCTTGGAGGAATTGTCGCTCCCCTCTGCACATATGCAGAAAAAATCGCCCCTTGTTTCTCTACACCACCTGACCTCCAGACGGGGCTCATGCCTTGACCCCCCGTAAAATCCATACAATGAATGGTTTCTTCCCCCTTCAATACCAGTGCCATCTCAGCACATCCCATTATTGAAAAACAAAAAAATCTGGCTTTAGTCTCAACCACTCAGCCACAGCCACATCTCAACGGCACGTTGCCACTCTCTACATACTCGGTGCGAGCTCTCCTTTCCAATGCTCCCACTCCCCTATCCTAATTTCATCCTTTCTAACCAAATCCACTTTCCATCCAGCATCAATTCATCACTCCAATGCAGTTCCAACAGTTGCACAGACATTGCAATTTGTTATCCTCGAACGGCAATTTATAGTTAAACGTGAGTTCAGAGTATGGTGGGATGTCTCTTGTAGCAATGAGAACAATCAGGTCCCTTCCCCTCACGTTCACAATGTCCGCCTCCATGTTAGGATCACAACTGTGATTTGTAAACCGTGCTCGATTGCTTTTCACTGTCGCGTCTACAATCTTGTGGTCATTAATCCGAAACAAGTAAGTCCCTAGCCCACCAGACTCATACCTCTTTTCTCGAATGTCTGCCAACGGAGTTCGAATCAAATCTCCTGCGTACTCAATACAAAATCTCCTTTCTGATACCCCGTCAATGTGAACAGCCCTATTCCGTGAATTTCACTCTTTCCAGTCACAACTCCGCACAACGTTTCGTTGGACATGTAATCAAACTTAAAAGCAATTAGCGCTTTGTCAAATGCTGCATTCGACATTCCAGGTTGCAGTCTAGGATACTCCATGCCTTCAAAAATTCGACGTGTTCTTCGAATTGTTGCTGACATGCGTACAATTTGTATTCCATCTTCGTTGTTTTCCTTATCTTCATCGATTCGTCTCAAGCGCTCAGGAATCCACTTCACGACAGCGTGTCTTTTTGACCGGCGCCAGTCATATCCTTCTGTCCGACAACAGTTTTCGACCAGCTTTCCTCCCTCACCTTTTGAGAAAGAATGCACTGGCCCATTTGCAAACTTCTCTGACATTGACCATTTTGTACGATGAACATCCGTCACAGTAGTTTCCCGGCCATTACCCAACGGCATTTTCGGCAATCCAGGATGAACGTCATTACCCTGTAGTTCCTTTCGATATTTCTCCGGTGAGAGCACGTGCAAAACCGTAGAGGCAAACATCGAGCGGTCTACAACTACTTGACATCGGTAAATGCCAGCTTGCAGCGAAACAACTGCCTTCCATTTGCCCTCTTCTCTCTGCAATTTAACGTCTTTCCCTTCTTCCAATCTGTTCCGAAATCGCCTTTTGAAGACCTTCTTAAAAGACGAAAGCTGACTGAGGTTGCTTCGCAACCAGTGTACGGCCATGTTAAAGACGAATCTATGAGTCGCTCCTTTCCGCGTTCGGAAAATTCATATCTAGTAGCAACACGACTGAGGTCAGAACAAAGACCCCTGCATTGCACACAAATCCAGTCGTCTAATGCTCTCCTCTTGATAAACTCACCACCGTCAAACATGAATACCACTTCCAGACAGTTCCTGCAGACCAAATTGTCGCATAGCCCCACAGAGTAATTTGCACATTGCAACGAATCACCACCAGACCGAAATAGCTCCTTCTTGCAAACATGACATGGCCTGGCATTTCCAATCCTTTTTTCGCAAGTTTCCCTGTCTAGAGACAAGCCAAACACACGGGCACTATGACGTTTTCCCATTACTGAGTACCCTTTCTCATCCCTGTAATTGAGATGAGTTACTTCCGACTGATAGCCAGAGACACGCATGATCGCATTGCCGTGGCCTGGAGACTTTGGGTTTGCCGACTTCTTCTCACATCTCTCTTTTTCGCAAAACCCTATCTTATCCGCCCGTCGGCAAATGTCAGTCACACGGATTATGCGCATCTCTTCATCCACAATCTTTCGATTTCTGGAAACAAATTTGGCAATGGCTTTATCTCCTGAATCCTTGAGATGGACGGCTTCATATTGCATGGTACTTCCCTCGTGAAATTGTAACAAGTCACCGCATATCACCTTGAAGGTATCAATTACGCTGCTATTGTAAATATTTTCCCAGACGCCAGTTTTTCCCTATCGAACTGACGTCTGGAGGCCCATAGTCAAACTCGGTGTGTTGGTGAAACATCGCGATTCATCCAGTGCTTCTAAATATCCACAAAGAGCCTCGGCTGCGCATAGAAACTCTGGGCTCCGTACACGATCTGCGAGAGCGACCAGAGCCCCAGAATCTGATACTTCCAGTAACAAATCCTCTCGTAGGCACTGCCGGATATCTTGTACTAGTTGTCTTTGCAAGACTTTAGGACCTGCCCTTTCGATGAGATTTGCCACCTTATCGGCTTCCTTCTAGCCCTGGAAAGGACGACTACTCACAAGCAACATCTTGCTTGAGTCGTTTGTCCCCATGACACGGGATGCCATGTCCTCACTGCAAAAACTCTCGCCACCTCCATTCTTCCCCTCCTCGTAAGGCTGCTCCGCCGTGCTGCTTCCTGGGGTAGGGACATCTGGGTGCCAGTGTCATTGCCTGGATCATCATCCGAATAGGTGGTAGACTCGACTGATACCTCCTGGCGTTTTTGTTTCAAATTACCAGATGTTGGCTAGGCAGGGGAAAACCTCTCTCACCATTGGCCTTGTTAGCGGTCTGCCTTTTGCACTGCTGCCTAGTTGTGACTCCTGAATTGATTGCTTGCTTCTGTATATATCGAGAATCTTCAAAAGATTGCTGTTCAGCTTCTCAATCGTCGCCACTTGAGTACCTGTTCGGTTTTTCTCACGGGAAATGTCCTCTCAGAAGACATTGATCAAAACCTGTGATTTCCTCTTTCCGAAATCCAACATCATCCCTTTTGGTGTCTTCTGCGGTGCTTGAGAGAGGTACTGCTGTACCCTTCTGTCGCGCGGCCTTTTCTTCAGTTTCTTCGGAATTGGCCTTGTTTACGTGGACCCCTGAAATTGTCTCGCCATGGATGTGCGTTCTCCCAGATCCCCTATCCATCCTGATTCCCACTGCATTCCCATCTTTTGATTTGTCGTGTGTCACATGAGGCATTTCACCGTATTTCTCCTCACCGCTAATACTCCGAATATTAGCCCCAGGATCATTTGCATTCGCATCTGACCTTGTTTGATTGCCTCCATCCTCGTGGTGCACTGAAGGTTCGTCTCTGTCCATCGCAATGTCTGTTTTCCGGGAATCACCCTCCAGAGTCGTACTGCTGTCCTTGGCGTCCCCATCAGTTTTCGGGCAGTTAGGCAATAGTTCCTTACATCGGGCTTTGAGTTCTGATTCAACCAGTCTTCACGTCTTTGGGTGACCCTCCTTGCTCGTTTTCGGCTGGAATTTCCTTAGTATTACTTTTCAATCGACACTTGGATTGTACCTGAGCAATCTTTAAGTCAGCAGGCGCTCAATACGTGATAGAAAACAATATGGGGAGACGTCTTCGATGCCAAGCTCCTATGGAGGAAGCTTTTTTTGTTATCATTGCCTTACTGGAGTTCGAGGAGAATCCTGGCTGCCACTTCAACAAATCAAACCATGCCGACAAGTCTTGGCGAAGCTCCCCGGTCAAATCTTGCCCAGTGTACAACTCCAATGTCTCCGCATTGTTTCGAAGGTATTCCTCGATAGAAATGCAGGTATCCATGCTTGGTTGCATCAAAACGTTTTTCGTGACTCTATTCCAAAAAACTGCCACTGCAGGACTGTAGATTTTGACGTCAACGACAGAGCAATCCAAGAACCTGAATTGAAAAAAGAGTGTAACGAGGCCCGTTGTTCCGTGAGAATGTAGTGGCGCGGAAGTAGATTGTGCACAAACTCATGATGAATTTGTCGATTGATCACCTCGTGGAGATACGAGTCCTGTCCACGATAGAGTTCTAACTCTAAGTTATTCGAGAGGTATTCAAGAATTGTCCTGCCTCCACCTTGAGTACCCTCGGTAGCAAAACTTTTTTCTTTGCACTGCATCCCAAAAAATAGCAAAACGTGCCGGACAGCTTGTCGTCACGGGTACCAGCTGAACTCCGTTGCTTGCTTCGAACTTAGCCAGCTCCTCTTGACCCATGTAGATCTCTAACCAGGGGTTCGACAACCAGAATTTGTAGAGCGCAAGTCGGCTACCGAAAGGGGTCCGAATCTCCTTGCATGCCTTAAAAGAATTCCAAAACGTTGGGATGATCTCTACCTCTGATTTCAATCCGGCAAACTTCATCTCACGGGCTATAGCGATCAAAGAGTTGCGAAACTTGGTGAATTGCTCCTGCTGTCGCGACAGCACTGCAGTGGAGCCAGTCTTTTCAATCCCTGCGCGTGCTGACACACGACCGGACAAATTTAGCATCGACGGGACAAACACGGCATAATCTGGGTTACCCTGCAGCCAAGCCTCAAGGTGATTGGCGTTTGGGCAGTACAAATACCTGCGTATACATCTCTTGCTGGGATCCCACACGCGAACCTTTTGCAAGCGCCGGTCGAATGAGACGTCCCGCTGCTCCCACTTCGGTATGTCATAATCGAAAATGTTCACGCGGGAGATTTCTTTCGCATATCTAAACCCAAAGTCTTGACCGTCATAGATTGCAATGGACTCTCTGTGGCAAGCTGATACAGCTTCTTTGATAGTGAACAGCCGAGGCGATCTGGTACCATCCAAGTAATTCCAAAGGTAAACGTACGCAGAGTGGGGCGCACTTTCCCGCGGAGGATTGTCGAGGCCGGCAGGGCACGGGGCTCTCCCATTGCTGTTGGTCGGGTTCCCGTCAAACGCTTTCACAGATCCCACCAGAGAACAATCTAGTTGGACAGCCGCCTTAGTGCTATTCTTTTGTTCAGGTTCACCAAATACACTTTGGCGGTTTAAGGAATGTTGTCCAACGCTGCGAAAGTGAGTTCTAATGCGTTGATTCAGCTGCCTCTCAAGTGCAAACGCAAAACTGTTAGTATCCTTCGGATGCCGTTGCGGAATATTTTCGGGCGCCTCGTTTGTCACTCTTCTGAAGTCGCCAAGTTCGTAATTAATTCTTGTTGTATCAACCCTATCTGCAGGAGGCCTCGTCAAATTCGGTGCGAAGATTCTCAGGAAAGTTCCACATACGACGCCCAGGCCACTCTGAGGATTCATTTGATACGACTTTCTCAACTCATTTCGAGACGGGCTCGCGGGTGCTGCTGTTAACTTTGCACCTTTCCAGCTCATTCCGCGTAACCATACTTACAGAATTGTTCGGAGAATTCTTTGAGACAGTTCTGTCGTGAGGCTGACAATGACCTTCCTGATCTTCCTCGTCTTCAACATCAGATCCGAATATATCTGTAATTACTTTTAACAAGGGCGCCCCATCTCTGCGTTGTTTCCTCTCCGACTCACTCAGCTTCACAATTGGCGAGTCCGGTCGCCCAGAAAGAAAAGAGTCCGCTCCAGTGCTGAAGCCTCTGTTTGCATGAGAGCAAGAGAGAGAAGCAGGAACTATTCGAGTATGCTCTTTGCCTGTCTCCTCCCCTCCACTGTGCAATGGTGTCCCTTTACCTTTCTCTGAACCCAACGGCTCATTGCACTGATTCGGGAAGTCCACATTGGGCCGCTTCGGTGATACTGCCGATTTGCCTGCAAGGCTCCCATTTTCCCCTGCTTGTTGCAGAGCAGGATGCACTGGAGTCTCTTGCACCTCGTGTTCCCTCACGGAACTCATTAAGAAATGAGGTTCGTCAGCTCGTTCACAAGATCTGAACGTGTCCGATAGCAAACGTCCAATAACTGGGGACCCCTCATTAAAGAGTTATCCGAATCATATCTCGTGACTACATACTCCATGGGACGCACCTCTGTTATCAATCTTTCTGACTCAGGCCCACGCGCCATACCACGGATATCAACTCTCTCAACATAGTGGCGCACTCCGCTCAAGCCGTGGAAATCAGTGAGTCTTCCCCCGTACACGCGATTCTTCTTAATCATGGCAACCTCTGAACCCTCCTTCTCCAAGAGCCGGACAAGTTCGGACACAACAATACTCTGATCAAAAGGAACAAAGCGTTCATCCTCGGGATTCAACATGACAAGCCTCCTGTTTAAGCCCGGCTTCCGTAGATCCGCCTCCCACGCATTGACCTCCTTCTCTGGCAACATGCGACCGAGAAATCCGCGTGGAAAGGCGCCACTATCCTGGCCCACATACTGAGAAAAGGCAGGGTTTTGTCTCAACGTGGGCTCCAAGGATGCAAGGGAGACTGGACTCGGCTCGACCCGACGCTCAGTATCATTCCACAGTGCTACAGTCGGGAAACAACGGGACGTCTCTGGCGAGTCATCTGGAACCAAGTGGTCATGATCGTGAGAATCGTTTGAATTAGCAGAGTGCCTCACTCTCTTTCTAGGGGCACCCTTTGGATGAATTCTGAGTCTGAGCATGACGGGTTGTGTGTCTTGATCATTGCGTTGTTCCAGAGGATCTTGAAAGTCCTCAACCATATCAAACATTTCACTCGGGAAATCATCTGGCCCTCCTTGGTCGATAGTTTCCTCATCGTCATCTGCAAGGTGGGACGTTTTCAACCTCTTGGTAGGTGATGGTCAAAACCAAGAGCGTGTGAGGAGTGTCGCTTGGATGCGACATGAGACTCGGGATCGCAGGCGGCATCGGAAAGGTCAAGGTTAAGGAGGGAATGGTTTGGAGGTGGATGCAAGGTGGCGTTGATTAATCTCTCTGCCACTTTGCGACTTGGGATGCGACGGCGACAGGGTCGGTTTGGTATAGAGGAGGGAGTGGAGAGCTGCGGGATTTTGGAAGGCGTTTTCATGGCTTAGATCTGCGTTGGAGAAGGAAGGCAGAGAAGCTAGTCACTGCAGTGTGTCAGACGCAATGAGTGAGGATTATAGGACAGGGGACGGACGCCGTTGGTGAAACGATGTTTCGGGTAGTAGAGCTGGTTTCGACTGGGATGCATGTCGGCGGGAAAATGGGTATCAACCAAAGAATCCAAAAAAAAGGTATGGCAATGCATATTGTCTTTTCCTAAACTCAATAACTGCATAGCACAACTGTACTCTACAGGACTGTGAATAATTTGTGCACAATAATTAATTTTCAATTTCGTCACCACCAGTGGTGGAGACGAAATCATAAATGTAATAATTAAATTAAGGCGACTAACCATTCTCGTGCTCAATTCCTGGAGGTACAACCTTTTAAAAAACTCACATCTGGATCAAAATGATGGCAAAAGCAAGCACTGTAAATGTACTGTACGGTATTGTCGCTCGGATTTAAATTTTGCATTTCTGTCTCCTCTCGGAACAAAAAGCGTACAGTAGGTACACAGTTCTACCGTACAGTGCAATACGTACCGTACAGTACAGTACAACAGAATCCAGTTCTAGTACTGTACGCTGGGTAGATACTGTACGTTCGTACAGTGCCATAGTGTCCATGTCCTGTACTGTATACTGCTTACAGTAGTTTACACGTTGCAACAAGGATTTTGGCAGCCCTTGACCTAATTGAGGGGCAGTGATTCCAATCCGAGACAAAAATTGACAAGAATTGCATTTCGGCACTAGTGTTACCAGATTTCTGAAGACTGTAAAGCAATGGAGGCCAGAGATCGACTCGCTTTACTGTAATATTTGCTGCACTGAACTTCATTCCTTGCAGTAAATATGATTTACAGTACAACTAGTCGCTCTGCAGTATGTTGGAGACCGCCTGTGTGCAGCGCTAGCACTGTAACATTACGGCAATGGCCCAGAAGGGGCACTGAAGGGACTACGGTATCAAATGGTGTGGCTACAGTGTACAGTACAGTACAGTACATATGTACAGTGTAGTGTAGTCTGTACCGTACAGTAGGCTACTGTACCGTAATTATTGATAACCCTAGTAGCCGCGGGATGTGGAACAGCTGTCCATGAGGGTTGCCGCCGCCGTGTCACTGTACAGTACTGTGCACTGGCCGGACGGAGTGTGACAGCTGAGGGTCAGTAAATATCGAGCCGCTGAGGGCCGGAGTATGCGGAAGCACGACACCGATCCGTTTTATGGTAGCAACGCCCGAATTATGCCGCTGAACATAAGCAAAAAAGGCCGACATGCCACCTGAAACCGTCTCCGTAAATCTTGACCAGTGACAGGGACTCGCTCAGCATGCTTCCACGCCTTAGCGGGACGAAAGACTTCAGTACTTGGCGGTGTGGGCTGAAGGGCTCCATCTAACGCCAGGACTTTTAACTACTTGGGCTGAAACCGAGTCCCAAGAATCAAAGAACAATCTAACTCTCAGGACGGTAAAGGCGAACATTCGAGCCAAGTCTGCAATCATCCTTACCCTTGCAAACAGTCTCATGGCTCAGACAGGAGCGATCAGTGAAGACGATGAAATAACCGCGAAGGATCTCTGTGATGCTTTTGGTCGCCTATACACAGCATCCAACGAACAGATTGTTATCAACATACTTCAAGACTTGGAATCGTTGAAATGTCGGGAAAGATCGATCTGGGAAGATGACCTTAACACATTTCACGGATTTGTAAGCAAACTACCGTCGTTCTTAAAATCAGTTACGGATGACAAAAACGTATGGAACCTAATAAGAACCCTCCCGGTTCACTTTGCGCCGACTTCAATGACCTCAAACACTTTTTCATATGAAGAACTGATCACATCTATCTCGACCGAAATCTCAAGTATAAAGTCCAAATTCACCGATTCAATGGTAGTGGACGTCCCAAAGGCATCTATGGCAGGCAAGAAGGTGAACGGTAGAGCTAGAAGCGCTTATGGGGGAAGAGTTAATGAGGGTAATGCATCCAACGGAGGGGATATCTGTTGTGTGTACAGTAGACCCAGATATAACTCGAAGGGTTGTTCCTACCGTACAGAAAAAAAATGCGAAAAGGCCGTGGACGTGGCCAATGGAGAGAAAGAAGCTTCGGTCGAAGATCTACTTTTAGTGGTCGAGACTGTGGAGGGACTCTTTCATCCCTATCTACCACCAGTCAATTGTCAGTGGCAACTCCCGGAACAACCAGTGGGGAAACAATTAAGCATCTGATGGAAATTATGCTGGTGAGAGAGGAGCTCTTGGGCCTTTTGGTCAACTTGATCGTGTCACAGATCAGCTGGACCTGCCGCCGCAACATAACCACCATACTGGAAATGGAAATCAGAAACAAAGATCCATTAATTCTTTTAATCGTAGTAATACGTATGTCGTCATGTCATTGATTAAATTCAAGAGAATTAATTCCAAATTTGTAGATGGTAAGTATCAATAATTGATTGATTGACTACGGTGGTTCCCATCATTTCTTCCATTCAAAAAATCATTAAATAATTATGAAAACACTGGCAGGCAATGGGTAAACGCTGCATCTGAGGTGCCCATTTTTGTAGGAAGAAGAGAAGTTCTATTCTCACTATCTGGTGGATTCTTTGCGGAAGCATATCATGCTCCCCCTTTCCAAACAAAAATCCTACCAGTTGGTATCCTTACTGAACGCCGGAATGTGTTCTTCACAATGGAACCTCCATCTCGCAAAAATGTGAGTTCCCGCGTGATTTCATTGCCAAATCTACAGTACCATCGCATATAATTGAAATTGATGAAGACGGGCCTTATTATCTCCGACACCGTCCAAAAATCAAAACAAGGATCAATTCTTGCAGGCTAAGCAGGCAGCAGCAAATCATTATCTTTGTACTAAGCTGATCCTCAATGTTTCAGTTCAATGGGCACCAACTCAAACTATCGACCATTGACGCTAGGGTTTTCTACACGCAATTCGGGAATTAATTCATCATTATTATCGCAATAGTTTCGTAAATGGCTCTTGCAAGTAACTCAAGGCAATTGCTTGACCATTTCAAGCAAATAATATCGAAAGGATTCGATGTTGAGCTAGTTGCTAAGTTGTCATAATTTTTGGTATAGGAGATTCATCAAGACTAAAACTGCATCCGGATTTGTCAACGGCGTTACATGGAACCACTTTTTCGGCGAAATTGACTCAACGAGGCTAATGGACTTTAGAATCTTCTTCCAGCAGATCTAGACATCACCACAGCACATGAAAATTATCTGTAACTTCGTAAAGCAGACCACTCTACATATCTCGAGCTGCTGTATTAGGCAGTTTTTACTGGCCCCGACATTTCATATGCGGTCAATGCCTTGGCTCGTAAGATCAACTGTCCTAAAGCGCGCCATGCTTCGCTAGATAGGAGATTACTTCGATACATCTCTCACACAAAGAACCTTAGTATTTTGTTCCCGAGCAACGGTGAAGGTAAGATCCCGAGCAACGGTGGACTTAATGGCTCGATGATTCGTGCGCTTGTGGATTCCGAATGGGCGGGAGACAAGGAATGCAGAAACTCGACGACAGAGTTTATCATTATGTTCAACGATGTGGCGGTAGCGTAGAAGAGCCAGCCCAAACAATTATAGTCCCATCTTGCGCCGAAGCCAATTATGTGGCTTTTTTCTCCTGTGTCAAGGACATTACTTGGATGCAAAAGTTTTTTCTTGAAATTTCTACGTACCAACCCTACTGCAACGAGATGAGGCTTCATAGTACTGCATTGTACACTGACAACACCGACTCCTGGGAGGATTTGAACATAATCGAAATTCATCATTGAAGGTTACACGTGGCAAAATCATAATCGAATCGTATACGGTTGAAAACCTGAGCAAATGTGCTTCAATGGATTGAAATCAATTTTCATGTGTATGAGGTCGAGTTCGATTCCCAATGAAGATCAAAAGAAATGATTCCTATTGGATTACAGTACTGTACAATCACTGCTAGCGCCGAGGAGGGGTGTTGGAGACTGCTTGTGTTCGGTGATAGTATTGTACCGTCATAGCCCAGGTGGGGCAAGCGGGGTCCGGCTGAAGGGACTATCAAATTTTGTTGCTACTGCGTAGTATAAGCTATAATGTAGGCTACTGTAATTATTGATAACCTTAGTATCCGCCGGATATGGGACAGCTGTCCATTAGGGCTGCCGCCGCTGTGTTACTGTACAGTACACTAGCCGGACGGAGTGTGACCGCTGAGGGTCAATAAAGATCGAGTAGCTGAAGGCCGACGGAATGGTGCGCGGAAGCACGACACAGGTCTGTTTTACGCTACCCTATTGTTTACGTCATACAGTAGGTATTACTAATCGATTACTGATGGAATATTGGATAGAGTACACGTGAAGTGTACATTACTGTACAAAAAGGGCAGTACTGAAACTTACTCGCGTACACCGTCGGCCGCTGGGAAAGATCAATCAATGCAGTCTGATGGCATATACGGTGTATTGTAATGAAAACTCGTCAAAAAATCTAGATGCAATTTATTGCGAGATCACTCCCCACGTAGCCACTCGATTATTTGCCAGCCTGTTGGTTCCGCATTAATATGCCCGCGCCTGTTGTTCAACGCCACGAGAAGGCAAGACAGTCAAGTGAGAAAATAAGCCTATCACTTTTTCCTTCCTCAGTATCAGTGCAGCCGGTCGGCCTCACTCCTGTCTTACGGCCTCCTCTAAACATAATCTATCCTCATAGAGAACAACCTGCTATGCGCAAGATTTTACTCGCTCGTGGGATCCTCTCGCGCTGCTGTAGAGTTCACTGATAATTATATATGATTATGATGGATTATAGTTTAGTATGCACCCAACTTATGACATTCTGCAAAATAGATCCTTTGTAAAGGCATATTCAAATTGTTTGGGTCTCTTTTTCTGAATCTTGCATTTTCTCTTAGGTCTCTGCTAACTGCACAAGGTTGCAATCCAGAGTTTTACCACTTTCATTGACACAAAAAATCATGTTTCCCTCTTAGTTTCACCCTAATGCCATACATGATTGTAAAATAAAACGATGAACGTTCCTTTATCTGTATAAGTGGTTCATAGCAAAAAATAAACACTTAAATTTGATTTCAAGTGAAATAATTTGTATAAAATCTTTTGAAAGACAAAAAATGATGTAAAAAGAGCTATAAGGATCAATATTATATCTGCAAGAGGAAATTTTAAGAAGTTAATGTTTTCTATAGGGAAACTACTGGACGTTTTTGGAATTGTACAGGTCATTTTCAAGTTTGAAATAGGTAGAAGCCCTTTTTGTGAAAAACATAGTTGATTAAAGGCCCAATTTTTCCAAAACAGGGTGGCCAGAACAGGAACCATTCTTGGGAACAATATCAGTGGGAAATGATACTCCAACAGTATCTAGTCGGAGTACGAACTCGAGTAAATGGCAAAATAGAAGCAGAATGCGAACAAAAGAACATTTTTAAAGAGATATAAGGCTCAAGCAGAGGGATAAAAATGGCCAAAATATTTATCAATGTAGAGAATGGGATCTGGAAGAGTTAATTCCTAAATATTAATGTATTTGTTTCATCAAGACTTTAAAAAGTGCATGTTACTTTTTATGAGTTTTCTTTCGTCCACTTTCCTCGCAAGATATGATACAGAATCAATACTTTACGTATATGTTTCCGAGGCCATTTATATCCATCGTCAGGTACTCTAAAAAAAGTCGAGATGTCAATCATCTAGAAAGAGGGGAACTTTTGAGTTTCTTAGTAGTTCTAATTTTGGGGGGCTGCCCTTTTATTTTAGCACGCGTGTACTGTTCTTACTACGTTATGGACAGGCTGTCATATATCCCCAGACCCAAAACCCCAAACCACAAACCACGCCCAGACCCAAAGCTACCACCCAGAAACGTTGCTGTCCTCTTCTCTGTTGTCCTTAAGGCAGTGGTGTCCCTTGTCTCCTTGGAACTACGGTGTGCATACCGAAGTTCAAGGGGGCGAAACCCATTATACTGCAGGTGTCCCTTGTCTTTTTGGACTTTCGGTGCTTGGCTCGAAGTTCAAGGGGGCAATACCCTCAGTGACTGCTAAAATTTAAACCCTGAACTAAAAACAAAAAACAAAAGAAAAAGAAAAAGGAAGAAAGAAAGAAAGAAAACAAAAAAAGAAGTAAATAAAATTAGAAGCCCTCAAACAGAGGTGCGAAAAAAAATAGAACCCCTTCCAGTGCCTAACAATAACGAGCACTATTAGAGTGGGGGCATTATTCAGCCGTCGCCTGGAGATGTCTTCGTCTCGTCTAGCCAACTTCCTACATGATACAATTTGTAAATACGTTAGGGGATTCCCCCCACTGTGTCATCAATGGCACTACACTTTACAAACTATTTATAGTGTACATTACAGTACCGTACAAAGCTCTCAAACTGCTGTCGAAGCTAACTTCATGATTCATCCTACCGCGATCGTCCTCCATTTATCCAATTTTGTCACGACGACAATGTCCAAAATTGGGTCGGGTCATTTCCCGACTATCTCCTGTTGATTTGCTCAGGCAGGCCTCGACCTCTCACATTCCCATCTGAAAATGTAACCAGCCGCAGACTCCCGGAGGCGTTTGTATCAAAAGTATGTGCGCATCACGTGATCTATGATAAATGGTCCTGTTTGCAACCCTTTCACCCCCACCTTTGCCACTCCTGTTCTCACCATAACTGGAAAGAACCCAAAGTGTAATGATGTACAAAATAATGACACAGCTGCGAACCTTTTCAATATATCGGATCGCAAAAAGCGGTTGTACCTTTCTTTCCAACAAAGTCAACAGTCCCGATGAGACGAAAAATACCAACCACTCCATCCGCGAGTCCCGCACTCCACAGTAACGCAAAAGACATTCATGTGCAACACCACTTGCCAAGAAACACATCACCGACGCCGCCGGCTTGGACCAACCGTGGACTGTGGTCAAGGGTCATAAATTGCGATGCGTAATGAATCGGAAACAGGGGCATTCCAACGGCTGCCCCAAAAATCTGCCATGGAAGTGGATAACAAAGGACGCTGGAAAGGACTGGGGCTTGGAAAACCGAGAAAGCCAAGAGTTGAAGAAGTCAGATTAAGCGCACCGGTTGCAGTGAAGAGAACGAACAGAATCCCTACAATATCAAGAACAATCCCGCCGTAGTCGATAGCGATATCGAACCAATGATGGATCGACGACGCAAGACTGAGATAGATGATACCGCGGACAAGTTGAACAACGGGGGATTCAGGTAGACGCCGTTTGGAAGGAATTGCGGCTGGAATAGCAATGCGAAGAATAATCTCGAGATCCGAAATGGGGAAGTTGGGGTTTGCTGACTTGCGCTGCAACCACGCGGCGGCTTGAAGAGGCGAGGTGAAGGCCATTGAGACGGCGCCGACAATGCTGCCGACGATATGCGTCTTGGGATTGAAACAGGAGGACGACAGAATCGTGAGCAGGGTTATGCCCAACAAAAGCACGGGGAGTTTGGAGCGGGGGCTAAGACTGGAATGAATGATAAGGACGGTGTACAGGCCGGTGAGAGTGTTGACGATGAGGAGGGAGATCAGGCCGGTCACAAACTCGCGTAGCCATAGTATAGGGTCGTCTTCGATGTCCACCATATTGCAGAACGGAGTGACGCTCCTGTGGTGGCTGGGAAGTGATGGTTCCTACGAGTAGTGCAAAAGAAGTGCGGATTAGCCGGGTCAAGACGGTGCGTTACTTCGACCCAAATGGCGATTTTTTTTGGGCTAGAATGACTTGTCGGCACCTCATGGCAGTGGTTTGTTGTCTTACTGTAATGCTAGATGCTGGACAGGATCAAATTGTCTATACTGTACAGAGTACAGTATTTGTAATGGGGGGAAATGTGGGGTGGTTTATATTTGAAAGATATGGTCGGTTGTCGCCCGGAATATCTTACATTTGTAATGTGTTGTGTCAAAGAGTATCGACTGATCTCTCTTGAATGCGATTGTGCCTTCTTCCTCTGCGTTGCAGTGCTGATCAAGCGTATTTGCAGTCTGCAGCACACCTGGCACTTCTCGTATGTAAGATATGATGACCCACGGCTTCAGGCGAGTCAATCAATGCCGAGTATCAATCGGAGATCCCACAGGTTTGCACGGAGGGGAACCGCAGTCCTGAACGCGCCCATTGGCTCCGATGAATTCTGCCTCAGAGGCAGTATTTTGCTGAGCTAATTTGATTTAGATGTAAGTTAACCTGGGACTCGCAACCTTCACACCACTCGCATAAGCCAACGCCGTTTGCCCCACAACCAAACGCGTGCATTATCTGGAACGGTTTATGCAGGCTGTCCTGGAACCGCAGGACGCGCAGGACACCTAGGTTTTGCGACACTGCGTCGGGTATGCAAGTGGCACTACCTCCCCCGGGTCGTCATGCCGCGATCATGCAGAATGCAAGAAGTTGAGTACTTTGACCAAATAATAGAGTAAGCAATGAGAACGCTGGCAAGAGTCGTCCTCGACACTACAGTCTACGATTAGTTACAACCCCCGCCAAACCTATTGAGGACATGAAGCCAACACTCGGGATCGACTTTGCCTCAGCCAAGAACATTGCCACTGCCGCCTCTCTCGCTTCTACTGTAGCTCCCAAGTAAACAACTATGTGAGCGATGCTTGCCGTCTGGAGAGATCGACCTGACCGCTTACCCAAAAGCCAAAACGGCGTTCACCTTATGGAATTCATCATGCCACCATCTCGACAGGCTTCCGTTCAGTATCTCTTGCTCAAATCCTTCGCAAAAGAAAATAACCAACGCAGTCCATGCTTTAGCTCACGAAAGGCTTCCCCGGTGCGGTTGCCGCACACAAGCGTTCCGGGCCTCAATGAAACTCCCGGGGGCCAAAGAATAGGTCTGCTGCCCTCCCATGGCATATTTGAAAACTGCCATCATCATCCGGCACTTCTCGGTACAGTTCAACTAATTTTGCCAGGCCCCATTGTTTGACCTGGGAACCCGCGTTCAAGAATTGGGTGTCAAGAATTGGGTGTCCGGAAACCCTGGACGTCCATGGCGACCACCTCGTCCACTGATAATACGGCTCCCAGCAGTTCGGGATCCGCCACGATGACCGGGTCACTTTGCTGTATAAGGATCTCAGCCTTACTGGAAGCAATCCTGCGGTCGAACCCTGGCCGCACGGGGAACACAAGACCAAGCCAGATATCAGAGTATAGGGCACCGCCGAGGCTTCGATTACATCGATATTGCTTTCATGAACCCACTGACCCCTTCTCATCTCAGAATGATAACCTTCAACCCCCTCACAAGCTGTAGCGCAGCCGACGCAGATAAGCAACGAAAATACCGGGGGTTTCTTGCTGGATTTCCCGGTAGGAACGGGCTTGTCGACGTTACTGTCTCCACGCTCGAAGGGATGCATCCAGATGCGATCTCCAAGACCAAGGGGGCGGCACAATCGATCACCAGCCGAGCCTTGGACCAATAGTCCAGAGCGAGGCTACCCTCCTGCAACGACACGCCGCGTTGATGCTTGCCTCCAGCGCCGCCTGTTTGTTGACTGGGCAACCAACTACCGTTGAGTAGGCGGAAATGCTCATTGACTCGTTCTACAGCCGTTCCCGCAACTTGACTTGGATGCGAGTTGATGTGCACTAATAACCTCTTTAGACGATTTTCTTGCGAGCGCACTGCTGTAGCTGACCTTACAGTTACGTAGGAACTACCCGGACATGCAACGCAGCAGCCTGCGACGAGGCCCTGGACAAGACATAATGTACATAGCTACAGACGACCAAATGATAGAACTAAGGCGTTGGTGGATCCTTCGATAAACCGTGGCTGGTACTCGCAAAGGAGCGGCGGGCAATTGTGTGGATGAATTTTTCAAGAACGCGAGTGTTGGCATTTGACGGGGCACCCAGGGAGTTAAAAGGCACTGGGCTGGAAGGAAAAGTTACGGGAGGGTACAAGGCCGTTGGAGAGATTCAGGTTATGGCGGGCCAGTTTGCGCTCCAGATCGCGAAGCTCGTCTCAATGGGAAATCTCAGCGGCGCCAGCAACGAGTCGCATCGCCTTTGCTCTTGTTTTATGTTTGCATAGGAAGACGATATTGATATCCAGCGCTATGTGGTCGGAGTCGGACGTAGAGGACGTGGGTGAGAACTGCAGAAGAATGTTTGCTTGGCGCAGGTCAGTGCTCAGGAAGAGGAGGGGTGCTTCGAACTCACATTCACGACCCCAGCGCGACTACGTGGAACGCATCCGAGTAGTGACGGCGGAGTCTGCGGAAGGTTGACGGGAAGAGGTCAGTAGGGTAGTCCTCAATGACATCCATTTGTTCACGGCAGTAGTGGCAAGTGAGTGGCTCTCTAGGATGATCGGTAGGCGTAAGTGACGCGTAAGCATCACTGTCCAGTGGATAGCGGGGATAGGGGAAATCTTTGGGTGATTAATTGCTTAGATGAGTTGACGGCTGTTTCCAGACAGAAAGGAGGCATGTCTACGCACAGGGAAAGAGGTGGGAGAGGACCCCCTAACAAGACTGGCGTAAGACCAGCCGTGGGACCCGCTGCACTGTGCGAAACGGCTGCCGAAGCGTGTCTGCATGAGAACGGTTCGTATTCGTCCATAGATCTCGCTAGGGCCCTCAAAGCTACGCACCTGGTCGCATCATTCAAAATCTCGGATGCGTCAGGGGTCCATACGTCGAGTGTAGATGTGGGCACTGGATAGGCTCCATTATTTGTATTGTGGATCCTGCCACATTGAATGCAAGTTCGTAGGACTAATAACCTCTGCACCATTCGCAGTAAACCAAACCCAGAACAAGTATACCAACCCATTCAAGTAAACACCTAAAACCTCAGAGCGAGTAGCAACATCAGGACCTGAGGCAGTTGTCCACGCTATACGGCGACTTTATGAGGAGCATGGCGAATCGGCAGAGTATGCACTGTTAACCGTTGACCTTCAAAACGCCTTCAACCTGGTCAGCCGCAGTGCGTTTATGAAGGAGGTCGAGCAGAGGTTCCCGGAGCTCTTACCTTGGGTCGATAACACGTACGCGGTAAACCCGGGTCATCTGTGGTGTGGGGATGATATGCTCCGGAGCGTGGTAGGCGTGCAGCAATGGGATCCTCTGGGTCCACTTTTATTCTCCCTTGTGCTGCAAAAAGTGACGCGGGAACTGAAAACCCGCCTGGAAAATGTGGGCGACACCAAAGGCAGGCCTTCTCTACTCCTTCAGCTGTGGTACTTGGACGATGGGTACATAGTGGGCACCCGCGAAGCCATTCGAAGAGCACTAAAGTTCCTCTCGTCCGTGGAGGTGCGCAGTTTGGGTTTACACCTTCGCATGGATAAATGTGCCTTTTCGTAGTCAACCGCCCCCCTCCACCTGTTCAGCACTCCCTCCCATGTGAGCTTCGCCAGAACTATCACGCCGGGACAACAGTGCTCCGCGCACCCATCGGGTCGGACTTATTCTTGGAGCGCGAGTTCTCAAAGCACGTCGCTTCGTTGCAGCCTCTCCTCAAATCTCTGTTAACCCTGGAGGACACTCATGTGGCTCTCCACCTACTGCGGACCTGCTTTGGTGTATGTCGCATCAACGACCTCTTACGTGTAGTTCCCCCTCATTCTACTCCTAAGGGAGCAACTGAATTCGACAGAGCTGTTGAAGACACCCTGCGGGGGTTGATGGGCGGGGTTCTGGATGCCGACACTTTTCGGGAATTACAACTTCCTATTGCGCCCTTTGAGCCCCGCAAGCCAACATTTGGCATCGGGCTCCGCTCCGCTAAGCTCACTTCGGCGGTTGCCTTCCTTTCCTCCGTATCCTTCACGCGTGCCCTGTGCTCTACCCTTCTCCCTGTGCTACCGAACGCTGCTCTCCAATCTTACACATCCGCAGTTCGGGCACATGATGAGTGGAAGACACAAGTGGCACCCGAGAAGGTTGTCCAGTTCACGGCTATCGAATCAAGGCAGCGGTTTGGGCAAGGGCAACTCGCTCGCCCGGTTGAGGAAAAGGCCTTTGACGCCATGCCAAAGGGGGATAAGAGGACCATGGCATTCCGAGCTTCGTTGTCAGTGGATGGATGCAAGGACTGGCTTTCATGCCAACCGGCTCCAGGCCTGGGCACCTACATCTCGGACCGCAATTCCAAGACGTGGTTGCTGTTCTATTGCTGGGTACCACTGTTTCCTCCAGCTTCAAAATGCCACTAGGGAGGATGTATGGCACTCATGGATCAGTACGGTGACCACGCGCTGTGCTGTGGCTTTGGATCCACCCGTGGGTGGCGGCACGACTCGCAAACACGGTTTTTTGTCGCAGACCTCTCCAAAGCCGCCCGAGACCCTGTCCTCGAGCCCCACAACCCGGCCATGCAGTTCGCCCGGACATCAAGGCGCTTGGAGAGAACGGGGACACAGACTATTATGACGTAACCGTCATCCATCCTTTGACCCCCGCCTGCTTTTCCTCCCTGGCGCGATGCCCACTCAAGCCCCTTAACCATGCTCGCCTTGGCAAGGACACTCGCTTTGCCGAGTTGATACGTTCCAAGGGTCCTAGGCATCGCTTCATTGCCCTTCTACTCTCCACGTTGGGGGGCTGGCACCCCACCGCTCGCGACTTCGCCAACCGGGTTGCGACTGGCATTGCCGCACGGGCAGCCTTTCCCATTGCTGATGCGCAGCAAACATTGCTCGCTCGTCACGCGGCGAGACTCGTCCAGAATAACGCCAGTTGTTTGTTGGAAGGAGTTTTGAGAGACACTTAAGGCGACAACTTGAAAGTGTGTATATTCCAGAGACCCTCTGTTCCCAGGGTATGTAAGTGCCTACCCTACTTACGCCCCTTCTGCGATTGCTCTTATCTGGAAAATTAAGTATGCCAACCCATTCAAGTAAACCAAAAACGTTACCCGAGAACCAGATTGCTGTTATCAGGAAAATTTAGTAAACCATCCCTTTTAAACCCAGAACCTGCTGCTTATTGGTGACAAGCAGCCTTTGAAGGGGGAACGTTTGGGTGTTTTACTCTTGGAAGATATATCCGATCTATCCCACGGTTTTCCAGACAACCACAATCGACTCAAAAAGGGTATACCGACACAGTAAAGGGGAAGGAACTACGCTCCCTAAAATGCTACCTTCAGGCAGGCCGCATTGGACATGACGGCTGCTGCAGCGTGCCTTTGCATCAAACCCCCCGAACCTTTCTGTACGTCTCCAGTGCCCTCATAGCCACGTTCCTTGCCACGTCATTTAGCACTGCACATGCATCCGGGTGCCAACCTCCAAGAGTGGAGATTGGCACAGGCACGAGCCTACCTCTGGTGGAGGTCGCGATAAAAGATTGATATCTTTTCTGCTTTGCATTTCGCGCCGCGTTCAGAGAGGACATCGGGTTGAAGGCCCTCACTCTTCTGTTGGAGGGAGCGAGGGGATTCACGAAGGTAATATCAAAAAAGTCGGTCCCTCCGCTGCTTCCCATTGCCTAATGTCTGGTCTCGTGCGGTGGAGACCATGGCGTGGCTCTACAACAGGATGACGAGCAGCTCTTGCCAGGTCTTTCGCGAGAAGTGTTACTTGGCGATCGTGTCGGTTGATCCGTTGGGCTCCATGCAAGCAGTGCATCAGATGATCGCCATGTACATCGAGTGTGTCCGGGCAATTCCTTCTCGGGCATGGCGTGCCAGGGTGAAAAAGTGGGACTTGACAGTTGTATTGAAGCCACACCGAGAATTCTCGAGGGTCAATGCTTGTCTGTAGTCCGCGGCATGGCGGACAATACACCCATTCCTTGGCTCCCGGGAGGGCCATAGACGCGCGAAACGACTGCCTCCTCGAATCCCCAAGAGGAATTCGTTCTTGCACTGCTTCATGGATTGCGTCCGTCAGCGTCTTTTGCGATGGTGTTTTTTGTGAGCAAATTACACTGAACGGGATAATTCTAGACGGCAGGCAAGAGGTCGACCACCTCCGATGGGCATCTGCAGCTGCTTCGTATGTTCCTAGCTCCTTAATAGGCGTTGGGAGCAAGGTCTTGCAAAGCTTGCTAGATGATGAGCTAGAAGCCAAGAACGCCACAGCCGCGATGTTCTTCGCGGAGGTGAGTCCGATCCCAAGAGATGGTTTTTTCTTGTCCTTTGGTGTGACCGGCAGCTGGAGTTCTCGGAATACTTCCGAATCCAGTACTCCCCCTGCCAATTTTCGAACACAGTCCTCCATCATCCTGTCGAACTCTTCCGCTCCTTCTCCAGTGCAAGACGGGGGCACTACCCGCAACAAATAGCCTACTTTGCAAACGCCAAAACAGTTACGCAGTAGCCGGAATGCTATTTGCCTATTCTCAAGGTCAGCAATGGTCTCGAGGAATGGTCTGAGGGATGAGACATGGTTCGTAACGGGCCGTGTGGTGTATTCCTTAGTACCGACTGGGGCGTTCAGGAAGGAAGTACCCTCGCTGTACTCTTGCTTAATCCCGTTTGGGTAGAGACTCTGTGCTGATCCTGGAGGGGCTGTAGGCCACCAGACGGTGCACTTCGGCAGCGACAAGTGCAGTCCTCGGCTTTCAGCATCCACGGAGCGAAGCACTTCGATGGCTTTGACGAGTTGGTCGTGGCGCCCGATAATGTACCCGTCATCAGGTTACCACAGTTGAAGTAAAAACTTTGCCAAATCTCTGTTCTCCCCTTCCTCCTGAACTGAAGAGTTCTTGTATTTTGAGGATAATAGGGTGCAGCACCAGGTCGAAGAGGAGGCCTCCAAGATTGTCTCCCTGTTGGGTCCCGCAGACGCTTCTTATTGTGTGACTACCTATCCACAGGAGTGCGGGCTCGTTTGCATAGCAATATGAGACCCAAGGCTGTAACTCTGGGAATAGCTGTCTCACCGCGGTCAGAAAAGCGGGTCTGCTGCACATATTAAAAGCGTTCTTGAGATCGACAGTCAATAACCCATATGCTGGGTTACTGCCGTACTCCTGAACGACTCGTCGGATTCCGTGCACGACTGTGTCGGTACCCGACTTTGTGGCGATACCCACTTGGAGAGGTTGGAGGTAGTCTGCCGCCTTCTCGGACAATCGCTTCATTAAGCAACTACCGACTAACCTGCGCAGCGTCTCCCCAACGGCGATTGGCCTAGGCGACATGTCCTTCTTCGCCAACGGGGTAAGTGGAGCACCAGCGATCCAAGGAGCGAGAACGGCTGGTGCTTTTCCAGTTGCTAGAACATTAACAAGTCTCGTAAGAGCTGCCAAAAAGCCTGAATTCCCCGATGAGGATGGACATCTCAGCAATTCTACCAGGTGGCAAGGCGTTAGACCTGAGCCTCCGGGAGAGGATCCTGGTTTAAAAGCCCTGATAGCGCCAAGGACTTCGTCTTCAGTGATCGGTCGGAAACTGTAGTTGGTAGAAGATGTTCCCCTGACTGGAGTTGTTTCATCGGGGGCCTGCTGGGGATGTTTATCGATAAGGGCATCGAATACATCACTGGTAGCTGGTAGAACGCCTAGCGAGCGCAAAGCTTGTGCAGCCTTTCCGTACGCACCTTCTTTGGCCAGTTTTATCGCCCGTTTTACATTGACGTGTTGCTGGTCCGAAGTGGACCGAGCTCGTGCGGTGCGGTGTTTGGGCTGGTCGAGTGCTTGCGCCCATACTGTTCTGAAGTGCCCCGCGTTCCATAAATCTATTCTTTCCCTCATTTTGTCCGTAATAGAGTGCCACCGGTATTCACTGGAGCAGGAATCTGACGAGTGAATGTTCGTAAGCATAACTGCTGGGAACTGAAATATTTTTGTGAGCGCCTGAGTTGCTCGTGAATTATCAGCAAGACAAGCGTTCACTGCATCGTCCATCGACTTTGCATACGTCTCTGCTAGACAACCGCGGAACTTGGTTGGTATATGCGACATGACTGGGGTGTGAGTTGTGAAGATCTCTTTTAGAGATGGCAGAGACTGTTCAGAAAGATCGGGGGCTTGAGACGCGATGTTGGGCCTCTGGTTTGGAGGTGCGGGAGCTGGGTCATCTGAAACTGGTACCGGTGTAATGTAGTCGACCTCCTCCAAAGGTATGCGCTCCAGGACAACCTGATCCATGCCAGCGATTAAAATTGTTCCTCCGCCAACTTTCCGCGATTAATTACTGCTTTGCCTCTCTGACCGGGCTGCGAATGACTACACCTCCTCACCAGACAGCCAGCCGACCGTCTTCGTTATTATAGTCCGCAATGACCCTCCAGTGCCAACAAACAGCCTCTGAACCGCCGGTTCGTTAAACGAGTATTCTTATAATGGGGGAAGCAGTCTCCAATCGACGATTTGGTGCCAGCAATGTTACGGCGTGCAAACTTAATTTTGCCAACGTTTATCTCAGCCAAAAATTTCGAATTTTTAATGATCTCCTGGGAGATCACGCCAGGACGAATCGATCTCCATTTAGGTGGAGGTAGGGCAGCGTGGCCAAGGTGTGGGAACGGGGCGATCCGGGTGAGAATCCCTCGAGAGCTGTGGCAAGGCTCCGACGGGGGGTGGGTAGACAGAGTGGTAGAGAATTTCTGTACCTCTGGTGGAGATGGAGGTAATGAGAGTGATGCGTGACCGAAGGAATCGTTAGGAAGGAAGTATGTCAGTAAGAAACGGCGGAAACCGCAAGGCGGGCCGCGCGCACACGGTCCGCGCCGTGAGCTGTGCCGTGCGCGCTGAAGCAGCTCAGGTGGGGAGAGGGAGGGAAGGGGTTTTCGAGGCAGGGGAAGAGATGAATGGAGAGTGGTTGATGATCAAGGCGATGGCGGAGGAGTTGAAGGAGATCTAGAGCGAAGCAGACCAGTCGCAAATAGAGGAAAGATTCTCCGGGCGGCTCAAGCTTCCGCGGGACGTCAGAACAAGCGGCCTCCGTACTCGCAAAAGGTGCTGCGGGATCCTCCGGGGTGTCCAAATGCCAGTCTCCTTCGTCCTCGCCTTCCCCTCAGCAATCGTCTGACAAGTCTTTGAAGGCGTCAATGGGCAGGCGGCAACTGGGCGCGCGGGTGATGTTATTACGAGCACCGGGACATTCACGGATTTGTCTGTACAGGATCTGTAGTTCACTTTGCTGATGATGCAATGGATGGGTACGCAATAGTGGTGGACGACAGTCCTTTTCCTTTAGGCCAACCCATATCTACCCCAATAACATTTGTCATCAGGAAAATTGAGTATATTACCCCATGGAACTCCAGTAGCCCCTGGCACTAACCCTATCAGCACAGTTTGTAATAGTCTTAGTACCTCCCAACTTTGAAGCTTTCGCTGTATTCAAGGATGTTAAGGGGTTGACGCAATAAAGTCTTCTGTTTTAGGGAGCAATTGGATTCACGAATTTCACTTGAAAGAAATCAGTTCCTACGCTGCGTCCCATTGCACTGATTTCCGGTCTCGTGCGGTGTTTACTGGTAGGGTAAGGCTCCATGACCGGGTAGCGAGAGGCCATTGCAAAGCCACACGGGAGAAGTGTAATCCGGCAGCCATGTTCATCAATTCGCTCCCGCCTATTTATGCAGAGCAGGAGGTGATCCCCGAATTTATCCAGAGAGTCGGGACAGGGGGGAAACGTTGGGGGGAACGTTTGGGTGTTTTACTCTTGGAAGATATATCCGATCTATCCCATGGTGGGGTGCTTTACTGGTTAGGGATGCAGCACGGATATTTTACGAAGACTAATGGGGCAAGTCTGTGTATTAGAGAGTCTGAAAATGAGGTAGAATCATGAGGTACGACCTCACAGGGGCGGGGACGCTTGAGGAAAGATGTGTTAGGAGCAAAGAGAGTATTTGTTAAAAGTACAAGATTCATAGCTAAGTGGCTTTGAATCGATGTGGGTCATAAGACCAAGGCTAGTTGCGCAGTGTACTCATTGCTTGGCACAAGAATAGTCATAGAGGAGTAGAAAGCTCGTCGCCGTTTGTCGCCATGAGATATGCGTTCCTGGACCGCAACGTGAATCGTACCCGTGAGATTCTTTAAGAGAGCAAAAATCGCTGAATTGGATTACATTCAGACTGCGGGAAAGAGGAAAAGCAAGCTCTACACGCGCCAACAGAGTCATCGTATGTACTGCGCACTTTTGTAGACGCCAATAAGAGTTGCGTGACACAGCTTGTCGGAAGTAGCACTCGACACCAGAAGAGCGGCTGCGATAATGCTGCTCGCAGATGTGAGGCCGATGACCAGGGATGGTTTGTTCGGGCCACGCAACCTCACAGGAAGATGAAACTCTTTGAGGACCTCACGTTCAAGGACGGGGTTGAAGAACACTTTGTAATCACATCGAATAGGCTTTAAGAGTCCATTAACATTTATAAGGGTATCTCTGTTCCCAGGATTGACCCTAGATCGTGCTTGATTATGTCAGCCCACCAAAAGCGTCAGTAAAGGCGTAAATCTAGGCAGCTAGGACAGAACGCTAGACTCTTCTGCTTTTGTGACCTGAGCACGTCAGTACCTTGCAGCTGCCGGATTCATCCGTAAGGAGAACAAGGTATCCTAGTTGCGATGTATTGTCATTATTATTCGCAAAGGATGAGTCCACGTAGACTTTTAATCGCAGTGTGTTGAAGTAAAGTTTACAGTACTTGAGAAGTATAAGTGGGTCCTGCTTCATGTGACGCACGACTTTGTTGATGCGATTGTTGTCATCTCTGGAGAACCTTCTCTCAGTCACTTGAGCGGCAATGTTGACTGCGCAACAAACTTCGTCCTTAAGTGCGTAAGTCAAGCCAGTTTGTGTCTTAATTACCTAAAATCAGAGAAGTTTCCTTCAGATGGAAGTATCTTGAGACTCTTTCGAATACTGTTGTTGATTGAGCTAGAAGCCAAAATCGGGGTTTTGGACTCTCGCACCCACAAATATGGTATCATCGTACTCCATTCTTCTTGATATAAATTTGTGAGGCGTTTTCGAAGTCATTTTTTAAATATAATCATTCCTGCAGTCCAAATAATCATCCGTGGACGTCCCGATCATCTTAATTAGCTTAGAACTTTCATATTTGGTAAACACCGATAGATCACCATCCTTAGTCTTCATTTCTAAGTTCTGACGTAGGGGAAGACTAATAGTACTGTTCCAGTGGTCTCTGGAGTCTTAATGTCCGTGCAAGGGCTTTATCAACTCAAAGAGATATCTTTGATGTATATAGAGCCCCTTAGGAGGTTTCAAGTAAACTCATCTCAAAAGGTTTCACTTGGACTACAAGTACGATTGCTTGAAGGCTTGAGACCAGATGTAGAATCAAAGTGTTGCTGCTACTGCTACTAGAGTTTCGTTGAACTTTGCCTTATATTGGTGGCATCGAGGACTATAAATCTATTTTATTTGTCCTTATAAACCTGAAACGCAAACATAGCTTTCGGGTATTCATCCTCAGTACCCACATTATTCATAGAAAGCACGAACATTAGAGTCAATATATTTTACTCTGCGGGTACATACTTTTTCGACATTTTCTTCCATGTTAAATTCTTAATTTGCCCCTGCAGCTCTATATATTTGGCTTCCCTAAACACTTGGGAGTAGCACGTGGGATCCCTGGGGTAGATAAATTAGGTAAAGTGGTTTCCAATCAATTCCACATATGCATCATCAAATTAAAGCTTTACTCGTGTCCTAGAGTGTTGAACCTCTGATCCATCAGGATCGATGAATCATTGCTTACTTTCAATACTATTGATATCGTATGGCCCCGTCTAGTCTAGAATTCTCTCCACATGCAACAAAATGTTGCTCATTTAACTCACGTTTGGAGGATCGTGGTATCTGGGAGTTCAACGCGGTCTGGACTCTCAATTTACATGTAGCTTCTATTTCCGCCCGAGCCATCTGTAGTGATTTTATTCTTTCAGCCGGGTTTGGGAGCTGACTGTTCATAGAGGTAATATTGGAATAGTACCGAAAACGAGAAGGGAAGGAACTAATCCGTCAGAGTTCATTGTATCATTCACTAATTTTATTAGGGAGAATTTAGGCTCAACTGCCGGCTCTAATTATCTGATCTTCTGGTATATTCGGCGCAGAGGCCAATGATATCGTTCAACTGGTCCAATAGAGTTGAATCTCGCGATGCCTGACGGGGAGAGCTTAATTTCGCTTTCCTTCATAAGTTCCTTCTATGAATTAGACATTAGTTGACTTCCCTGGTCAAAAAGCATCCGATCAGGGTGGCCTGTGCATATAGTTGATCAGAAATTAAAGAAATCGTTCCAGACTGCCTATGTTGACAAACTGTTGAGAAACATTGCGTCGAGAAGTGCTTTTCTGTGTCGACTTATGCAGTACAGATAAATTGTCGAGATACATAATATATAAGTAAATCTCCTGATTCAAAATATGCCGCCTGGTAAATTAACCTGCAATGATCTCGGACTTTGCTCAAAGCGTTGGCATGTTTTGCAGGACTCGCTGGTCTCCTCAACTAATGGAATTGTCTCGGGTGTGGCTTGCTCTGGCCGGGTTCTATATATCAGATTAAATGATTTCATCGCCGATGGATGGAAGAAGTGAAGGTGCAGACGCTTCAGCTGAGTACTCGTCAACAGTATATCACTAAAATTCCATTCGAACTACAGATGTTCTCCTTTTCGTACAATTGGCAATTTACAATTTGTTGACTTTGATACCAGTGCGATTTCGACGTTATCGAAAATCAGTTTATGGGAGTCGAGTATCTCTAGTCCGATCAGTAATGGTATGTTTGCATCGTAACGGTATGTTTACATCGACCACATCCACCGCGACGCATATGAAGCCACCGACTGGAGCTGGTATCCTAATGTTTATCTTACCAATACTTGTGAAAAAGCCATCCCCAAATTTGAAGTGGGGGTCCTGCGTTCGTCATTTGAGTATGATTCAAACAGATCTAAAGTAAGCACTAGCTTGAGAATTCCCAGTGATGTATTTTTAGCCCTAGTGTTGAGGCACATTCCGTGAAAAATTTCCGCGCAACTCCTCATTCTGGTCTCGTCGCTGGTGAAAATTAGTATCTCTTATACTTTTCGATCTGAGCAGAATTAGTCTCAATTTTCTGATCATTTTCATCTTTTGAGTAAAGGGACACAAGAAAACTCTTGTTTAGCACAGTGATTCCGAAGGGTTTTCATTTTTCCGTATCTTTAGATTAATAAGGCTTATTTGAGTACTCCGATACGAAAATCCTCGAGCACATTAGATGGTGATCCAGAACGCGAGAATCGTGAAAAAAATTGCTCATGTACGTAATCGACTCATATTGTAAATTATCTTGTGAGGTGTGCAGGTAAAGCTCGTCGGAGTCAGAATCGCTATCCATGCTGTCGCAGAAGAAATATTCAGCTGACTTAGATTCATTACTGTCAGAGTCATCATCATCAGTACGATCATCATAGATATTATTATTCTGTGACTTGGCACAAATACCAAAGCGAACCCTTTGAAGGCCTTTACAGGATCCTTCGGAAACCTCTTTTGGAAGTATTGTACATTACTGGCAACATTTTGAGAGAGAGATTCGGGGAAATCATATACTTTGCGACCAGGATGATCACATCTCCAGCAGCTAATTTTGCTAGTGTCCACCTATTCCGTTGTAGCGCGCCTATAGGAGTTCGAACTTTGCTTGTATAACATCCTTACGTTACCATGTGTTTCATATCTCTGGCTCCTATGGACATTGTTGGGATCTCGGTCATAGCGTCCTTGCATGGTCCAGAGAGCCTCAGATTCCCTGCCGCGCAGTACTGGATCAATCTTATTTACCGTAGAAAAGCGAAGACTTTTCTAATTCCTCATTCTTCCTGGTTTATCTTCCTATTAGAACTGCACTGCGGAGATCAGCTGGATGCAGAGGACTTCGCAAGAGAGAACACCTGTGTTTGCCCGACTGCAAGCATCCTAGGCCAAATAGTATTCAATAAAAGTGGACTGAAGGCATTCCATTTTGTGACTGTCAGATCTGACGCGTTCTGGGGCCTGATATTTAAGTTTCGATATATCTTCATGAAACTTTTCAGTAGCGTCACTTAAAGTACAATAAGACGTAAGGAACTGGCTAACTCTCAGACTTCGATGATATGTAGCGTTGTGTTTCTTCCGACATACCGAGTTATATTCTTCGTATAGAACTTTGATAGCCTGATGGAAGTCTTGGAAGTTTCTCTACACGTGTCGATTTTAGAGACGTTTCGCGTTTCCGGTAAGGAGATAGTGTAGGTATTTAAGGGGTTGAAACGGCGTCAAAGAATAGTCCTGGCAACCGTAGACGTACAATAAGAGACAATAACTCCCAAATTCGCCTAGAGACCTAGAGAATTTCTTGCTTTCTTCTCTGAACCTCTGAGATATCTAATGGGATATTCTGTCCTCAAATGGGTGATCTGAACCCGTAGAACTGCCACTAGATGCCTGATAATCCGATGTTATTCATTTAGACTGTGAACTACCTATAGATAAATGGGGACCAAAGCATCTCAGGGCGGGTAAGAGATCACTGTTGGAACATATAGTGAACACAACCGTTTTGGAGAATATACCCGATTTTTGAGATATTGTTTTGATTATTTTCGTCGTAAAGTAAGCCAAAAATCTGCTTAGCATTGTCGTACTAGAGAGCATAGATAAACCAAAGAGTAGCGAAGGTGTATAATTGGCCGAAATAAGATACTTGAAGACCGCACCGTTCAAAGTAGTGACTGCCTCGTATTCAAGATGGCGCTCCGCAAATCAGCACTGGACGGCGTTATAATGGCCAATACCTTGCCCGAACGGCATGCTGTTCCTATATGGAAAAAGAAACATGCTTCCCCCCTTTTGTCTTTTCTATGGTTCTCTTCTTCTTTTCTTTGCTTCTGAGTGCCTTTTGACCGTTTATAGTACACGTGTGGCTTCTGGCTTAATTTTTCTGGGGTAGGATCGGTTCCTTCGAGTGCAATGTAATGTACTATACTCTGGGATTTTTTTTGAATTTCTTGAATTTTTGTAGGCAAAGGCGGAAATATTTTTCAATTCAAATTTCAAGAGCAATTTATTGTACTAGATCCAGTCGCGCGAGTAGTCTTAGAGTTCTGACTATCAGCCAACTTGACCTGATGGGCTCTGCCACTAAGATGAACCTGAAAGTAAGAGTGGCTTTCGAAGGTTACCAAATAAGTCTTGCAGGTCGGTGGGTTCTTTTTGATCTCGCAGCTATTAATGTGTCTACTGTTGAGAAGACGGGCGACAAAAGTTTTCCGGCTATCGCAAGTTACGTTGCACGGCTTGCAATATAGCTTTCTCTGGACATCCCAGGTGGTTGTCCTCTGAGTAACACCAGTTCGATCTGCGAAAAGAAGGTTCTGCTTACGACAATGACGGATAGGTGATCGCTATTAGCTCTCTGTCAAAACCCTTACAAACACTGCAGGTGTCGTAAGCGGCAAACGTGGCACTTCTGAGTGCCCACTGGAACGAGCTTGAGTATGGGTGTTTTCCGGGTTCCACTTGTCACTTTCACAAGATCGAAACCGTCCTCCACTAAACCCTGATCGGCTGTTTCTAATAAATCTACAACCTGATTGGTCAGTGATTCCGCACGTGTAGAAAAATTCCCAAAGTGGGAGAAAATTTGGCCGCCACGGTGTGGTCACGGTGTGGAGTTGTCAGGAGAAGGTCGATCTGCGGAGTGATAGGCAACAGAAGCGGTACTTGTCAGTTGGAGTACTCGAGGAGACATTGGTGCCCTTGGGAGCTCCTTTTCTGTAATTGTCTCACGGTCGACAGTACGCAGCCACCCCGTCAGCAAGCGTGTTGACCTATTTATATCGACCACTCCGGCTGTTCTAGATCTAGGCACGATTAACACCGGGCCTGCAGCGATATGAGGAACTGTGACTCTTTCAATACGATGTTCAGGCACTGCCGAGTGTTCATAGCATAGAAGAATAAATCATATGGTTAGAATTTGCAGACTTACACGTAGCTTTAGACACTGCTGTATACTGTAACCAATAGTATTATTTTCACTAGATAGTTCGAAAAGTTTCCCTTTTTTTGGAAAGACCAGAAACTACGGCTAGATCTGAATAGTTGTGAATTTCAAGATAAAACAGTAGAGTGGCCCTTGCAGGCGACTCTGAAATAAAAACAGACCTGTTTTTGCTAGTAAGGCCTGGGTTGAAGACAAATAAATTGATTTCCCCCTTCTACTCACTGGAATGCAACGGTTGCGCTACCTATACACAACCCCGACACCGTCTTCTAGCCCTAGCATGCGCGGGAAGTTGTGTCTACAAGGATAAAGATCCTTTTAGAGTATCCATGAATATCTACTGGAGTAAATATCTATAGATTTTATGGCGTATATGGACTAAACGTAGAGAGAAATATGACTGGAATATCTTCTGTATAGATTGAGTAGAATTAACCCCCTTAAAATGGTGCAGGGGCGAGGATTATTGTTTTCTGTAATATGCGTGGAAGACGCATATGCGTAGCTTTTTCCATACATAGTCCCTCTCGCCCACATTCTTTCTCTGTTATACATCCGATCCTAGGATCCATCGCTCAACTGGTGAATCAAATCTGTTTTGGAAAAGGACGCTGATGAGTGCTTCGCATTTCCAAACCTCGTAAACGAATTAGCAGGATTGTTCGAAGTTCGCAAAAAGCCGACATGAGATATCTCATTCCTCAAATACGCTTGACGTATAACGCTTAATTATATCATTAATATGGAATGGAAGGTAGCAGTGACAGGGGACCATCTTAGGTGAGTAATAGTAGAATAGGGGTACCTTTATCTGAGTGCCGCAGTTGTGTATGGTGTAGAGTAATGTAGTGACGAGGGACCGTCTGCTTGGTGCATTTGGGGCGTATGGTATAGGATAAACATAAAAAACATTGTAATTTGGACGTTCAATCTCAGTGACCAGATCTTATCAAGTCTGCAAACAAGGACGTTGTGAAATAAAGATTAAGCTAAAAAATTCGGTTACTGTCTGTGTCACAGTAGCTTAACGAAAGAGAAGTGGTACATTATTAGCGGATGCAATCAGGGAGGCTGTATGATTAACCCCAAATAAACGAAACCATCAATGAGGTCCTATCTAAATGTACGATTGGTGCAAAAGATAAACGTATTACTTTCATTTGAAAGCTTCAATAATTTGCTTCTTTACGCTACGGAAAGATTAAGGAATCTAAAGACTAACTTAATTAATTTAATCAACCACAGACTAACCTAATCAAAGAGCGGAAAATTTTTTACTCGAGTTAAGGAATGGTTGCTACGATTTCAGGGTTTGAAAATACTATTATTTCAAAAACATGATTGGCGGGTAACTAACAGTCTCGTTAGCCATAAAGTATCTGCCGACAGCCAATCATGGGCCAGGACTGGCACTGTGAGGCGCCAGCTATGATTAGATACCGGGGCGGGGCATTGACAACCAAATCAACTATTACAGTGCTGTAGTGGCAACTTTTTAATGATATTTTAGGCTTTTACTACTGTCTTGCTATATTTCGAAAAATTGTGTTCTCTATGTAAACTGTTGTCGGGAATTGTTCGGGCCTTAAACCACTTGCCAAGAAATGACCAACAAAAAAACCTCCAAAGCAGTGGTGTCCCTTCTTTCTCTGGAGTTACGGTGTGGATATCGAAGGTCAGGGAGGGAATACCTAATAAAATGCAGTTTTTCTCCTCTCCTGGGAACAAAAGTGCCTAGATCGTAGTTCTAAGAGGGAGTAAATGTACTAACTGCCTAAGAAGGAATAATTGCAGTTACTGCCTAATTTTCTCGAAAAAACCCAGCTGCGAATGTTCAGAAGGCTTCAGGTGGGATGATTAAGCAAGCAATTTTGAACCTAGAGGAACCACGAAAAGTTACGTTGCGTCTATTCTCAGCATCCAAGCAATGGCAAGAAAGGACAAATAAAGATAATATGGGGGAAAAGCACAGAAAAAGCCTTTTCGCATATGAATCTTTCAACCATCGCCTAAAAGATAACTCGAGAAGGAAACTTATGCATATATGGGTAAGTTATTCAAGGGTAAATAACATGAAATAGAGATAAAAATAATAAGGTTGAGTAGGAGAAGAATGATTTCAATGCCCCACTTGCGAACATAACTATGTAAAACTTGTTTTCCTTGTTAAAAAGTCTGTAACTACATTTTTACAGGGTAATCACAGTATTATACTTGTAAAAGGTTGTAATAAGAGTGATACAGGCATCTGCATATTTAGTCAACTTTGCAAGGACATTTCTGTCATTTTCAAATTTTGTCAAATGAAACAAACTTCTTCAGCGTATTATTATAATATGGAGAAAAATAACTATGCCTGTACCAGAAGATACGAATGAATAATACTCTAAAAAGAGAACTCTTTCCTACGCGGACGTTAAAATTCTTTCCCACTTAGTTTCCAGAGGCAGTCTTTTCTTTTCTTAAATAAGAAAAATGAATAAAATAATACAACTTGTACGAGAGAACTTTTTGTTTCTTTGTAAATGAGTCATTTTAGTATCTAAAACACATTAATAACTCCCTCATACAATGAGTCTATTTCATTTGAGCATCACGACGACATGAGAAAACAGTCATTTCTTTTCTCCGGGGTCTCTCAAATGGAATTTTCCTTTGGGAAAACGAATTTTCTCTTCCTCAACAGATAAAAACACCAAGGAAATAATAGGTTTTCGAAAAGAAACTAGCCAATATGAGAAGGAATTATAATTTTAACAGGGTAAAAAATAATTAAGCATACTGCTGAACGACGACCTGAGCAAGTTTCTTTAATGATATAAATTGCGAAATGCACCAATTTCGCTATCGGTGAAGGGTTCCAAAAGTTATCGTTTTCTGAAAGATGAATCATGAAGCTAAAAAGTTTGGAAAAGGTATCATTAGGCCAAATAGTCTTCATTGGGCACTGAGAGGCTACGTATGCTTCTTTTACTCACATTAATGAGAGAAATACTACTTTTGCAACTTTTCTGCCTATTTGATGGTGAATGAGAACAATATTTAAGCTTCTTCTTTCCCAGACTCTCAATGCATTTAATTTCAGTTCTTGATTGATACTGTCTCCCATTTTTGTGTGTTCGAGTATTGCGTTCCTAAAAGACCTTCCCAAAGATCTTTCAGATACTATCGAAACATATTAGATAATTTGATCACTTTTTTTTCATGAAATGCTTGTGATTAGTGGAGAAATATTGCTGCCATTTGACTCGTACTGTTATCTTTAGCATCATTGAAACTTACATAAAGGTGATTTAAATGCAGCAGCGACGAATTAGTTCAAATATAAGCAAAAAAAGAAACAAACCACATAACTTTGAGCTCTTCAGTTCTAACAGTACTCTGATTGGGAAGGTTTCGAAGACAACAGTGGTAGAACAGCTATTAAATATTTATGTGGGACAATTTATGCCATTTCTTGTCTAACTTTTTAAATCGAAGATATTACAACTCAAGTACCAAGACAAATGTACACGTAAGAAATAAATATACATTTTAAATTTAAGAAAATGTGCAGATTGAGAAGTAATGTTTTACGAGTACGCATGATATACGAAAAAATGCATGATTCATATGAAAAGATCACGAAAATACATTTAACCAATATTTGGTTTTAATTTAGATTACTTTCGGTGAAAACAGTATTTATCCTTAAATAATAGATAATTCAATTATTGAAAATCATTACTAACCTATATTTTCGAAGACACAAGTACAATGGAGGATTATTCATACACCTTGCAATACGAATCAAAAAGCTAGAATGTTTCTTTGCACGTGAAAGAGATTATTAGTGGGACTGTTTGAGGCATATCAGATTTTAAAATTTAAATATGGAAAGGAAAGATTCATATCCTTTTCAATGATGTACGTGTATTTTTTGGAAATTTCGCAACAAAAAAGCAGGATGTGTGCGATGCGTGAAAACACGACTTCCCGTATTTATAATGCATCTAAAGTATTTTGGGAACATAGTTTACCATTCATGGTACAATAACGGGAAATAAAAGTACTAAATACAGGTAAATACGAAAGAAGCGAAAATATTGGCATTTAAAACCCCAGGAGGAATTTTTCTTATATCAGAAAGCTTTAAAAGATTCAATTTGGTGTTTAAAATCGATTTTAATCTTATACGTGCGCTCCAATTATTAATATTAAACAAAAGAGAAATTAATTAAAGGTTTATAACATTTGCGAGGCATATGTACCAAAATTGGAATAGCGAAAATTAATGCGCTAATTGGCCAAAAAGAACATGAAATATGTTCAGAAAAGAAATGAAAATACAAATTAAAAATTTTTAGATGCAATTTGACTTTCAAAATTAAATCTTATCATAACTATGGCCTGATTTCTTCAATGGTAATATAAATGGGCTGAACTACTTTTATTGTTCTGTATAAGACTTTTTTACTCTTTTCCTACCTTATATCATCTTTTTTAGTAATTAAATACTTCGTAAATCTATCAAATAACATTTCTCAACCCTCTGTCCCATGTAATTCGAGTTAAGTACTCCTAAACGTCTAACAAATGAAATTTCCTGAACTGAGTAGAACGCCTACCGTCCTCTTTATGTTTCGATGGATGCTCTAATTCCTTCGAGACTTTTTAGACTGCTTTCTTATCTCTATTTTAAGCGGCTTTTCCCGCAACCCATTACTCTCTCAGCGCCCCTCAACGTATACTCCATATAATCAAAATGTTGGTCTAAATGAGTTTTCTGGTTTCTTTTGAATAATTTATGCGGTTGAGAAATAAATTTATTTCTGGGGTGGCAGGTTACTACAGAAGGTGAACTAATCTTCTAATACGATAGTTCCCAAAATTTCTTCTTATCCTAGGTAAATATCTCCCATTTTCATAGTTAATGAACTGTTAAAATTTCAAATAAGGCACTAAAACGCTCCGATGAATAACTTGGTTCGACGTACAGTATACATTAATGATTCTGTGTAGACCATCGAGAGGTTGGAAGTATCGCTTTGTATTATTCTTTTGAGAAACCATAGAACTGCGGCAAAACAGTTCGGTCGATGGGTTTTTAATGCAGTCAGTCTTTGAATATGAGATACATATATTTTCCACCTATAATTCTATAGGCGACCACGGAGGTTACGAAAATCCTTAATTCAACAGCAAAATAATGTAAAATTTTAATATTGTCCTCTGCATTGCAAGAATTAGTTTTTGAATACCGCAAACGAATAAAGCTTTAGCCTCATTAGCTCCAAGTCTCTCCCAGTACTTCACAGCTATGGATAGCATCTTAAATTGTAAGGAAAATAAAAAAAGGACCTGGAACTACCCATATGGAATTCTTACAAGTTATATAGTTAATCTTTTCACGATTACCTCATAGACTTCCGACTACCACAGCAATAGCTTCTCCAATATGAATTGCATATATTCAAGGCCCTATATACTCTTGTCTTTCCCACATACCTCTACTCTTTCTCTAGTTCCATGCACTCTGAAGATGAAGCTTCATCCTTCTTAAACATAGTTAGGAGCGCGAAGGAAGTACCATGCGGATCGAGAAGCACTGGGCAAAAAAGGCATTTAAGAAAATATTTTTGAGTTTGCACAAGTAAATCAATAGATATATATATTTTGAAAACATTCTTCTCTCGCTCGGCGAGTTAGCCATCGAGATCGAAAGATGACGTACATTCTTCCTCTGCCTCAAATTTCAGCCTGGTCTTCTTCGCAAGTTTTTAGAAATGTTGATCTCCATATCTGAGAGGATACTCTACGTATCCACAACTCATAATCTGCAGGACGGAGTTGGAACGGAGATGTCGCTGCGAATGTGTAGGAATTTGGGTGTACAAGTAAAAATCAATGATTAAACTGATAGATAATTCTTTCAGTGAAAAATCCAAAGCCTTTAAAAACGCCTATATAGAGAACATATGAACGAGATTAGTCGGAAATTGTAGGGAAAATCTTCTAAATTAAAAAGTTTTATAGATAGAGGCCTTACAAGTATCAAACCTCAATATTTTGAGGGTTCCATGGCATCAATCAGTGAGAGTAACAGCAATCTATATCAGATTAAAGTTATTATGCTCCACTTGGCCAGAAAAAATAAAGTAATTTCTGATTGGTGAGGCGTTGAGTTGCAGGAAACAAGAGAGAGCTCCATTGCGGATTCATGTTAATGGCTTGGAACAGAGTTGTATGAATATTTGTCTTTGATAAGCTTCATTAGTATCCAAATACGATTCTTAAGCATTACTGAAGATTACTGGCGAAATTTTGGATTTATTTGACCAAGTTGGCACAGACCAGCAGTCATTATCAGGTACTCGATTAATTTTCACGTGTTGAAGGTCACTAGAGTCATATATTCCTCAACTTGAACAGAAAGGGTGGAAAAATAGTCAAGATCCCATTTTAGCATAATGTGCGATGCGAGGTTGTTCCCTTTGACCTACGGAATCTCCTCAGGTAATGAGAAAACAAAAACAAAAAGACTCGCAGGGAATGGATGTAACTGTTTCTCTTTAAAAAAACTGGAATGCAGTAAATAGACCTCTCATAGCGGGAAAAAGTTGAGGCGATAGCGCGAAAGTGATCCCTAAGTTGCTCGGAAGGTACAATTCCCCCCTGGTTTTAAGGAAAGACGTGATACAAGAAATGATAGGAACTTTCGAAGTGAAGAACTTGGAGAACAAATGACACAACGATGGGATACTGGGCAAAAGTAGAGACATAAGTGGACCAGCTTGGCTTAGTACCTCTTTTGGGGAGTAGGTTGCTTTCATCATTTGAAACCTTGAGGCTCTTATTCGTAAGTCTTATCCATCTCATATAGTTACGAACTTTTACCATCTTACTCAGCATTCTTACATTCTTTGCTATCTTCCCCTTGACCCTTTGAAGCCATTCTATCACTGCCTACTTTCCGTCGAGGAAATATAGAATCTTCTTAAAAGAGTTTTGATTTCGGTTGGCTGTAACAAATTTAGATCAAATTTAGATCTTTTTGAATTCTCGGTAACAGTAATAGCGCGTTTACTGAGCATTTAGAAAATGTCTAAGTGCATTTTCTTGCTACAACTTCTCTTGAAACTAGAAACATCTTTCTATCTAGTAGGATTAAGACGACAGCCTGCGTACATATGACGATATATAGGTGTGAAGGCTTTTATTTCGAGCCCTGAATCAACTGTGAAGCATAGTGAAGAATTTAAGGGTGGAAGATGCCCTAGAAAGGGAAATAAGTATAGGAGAGTGGATATGGGAGGTGTGAGGAGTTACATGAGCTGTTTTGCAATATTCAAAGGCGCCAAATTATTCCATCTATCTTCGTATTCTATTTTAGAAAAATATTACATGTCAAAAAATTGGTCATGTATTTTTCACATCTATTACGGGCATGAAATGCGTCCAATATGAAACATGAGATATCAAAGCGGTTATGCAATATCTTATGTCATAAAACTGAAACATTTTGAAACAAACTAAGTAATACCCAGCATAGCATGGAATTAGGCTCAGAAATTTTGACCCAGAATGGCAAAGTAAGGTACCGAAATAGAGAAATAAGGTTGAAATTCAGACAATTCAATATATTCATAATACGAGTAACGTTTAGTTTATGAGTTTTTTCGGATGATGGACTATAATAATATATCAGATTTATTGATACGAAAAAGCTTCTTACTTCTTTGTTGGCTTTCCAAGCTTGCTCTTATTAATGACGGGAAGGCTCAACTTTGGGCACCATACCCCCGACCCCATTTTCTCATGGAGGAAAATCGCTGGTACAGTATATCCGTTTACAGCGCATATATAAAAGCTGATGAGTAATGAAAAGTACTTTTGAGCCAATAAAATGAAGTACATATACCATTTACTTAATTGGCTTACCAATAAGCACGTGTAAGGAATTAAAAAAGTTCACGCCGTACATTCGTCAATTAGTACGAGTAAGGTACTCAGCAAGCCTTATGAGAAGTGAATTTATAAATTATTACCTCTAATGTAGTGGAAATATATACTGTACGCTCAGTATAATCATCAAGAACTGTAAAGCGGAAAAGTTTATTTAGCTTAGAAAGTACGAAGTACAGCGCAATGCTTTAAGTAAGCCATTCTTCATTATTAACCGGGAATATTGTACGCCAGCAATTTATTGACCGAAATTATGTCCAAACAGAAGCAAGAAAGGTTCCAGTCAGTAGTCTTCGTACTCAGACAATCTAGAACCTTTAGAAAATATAAAATTGTTTCGTGCTATCATAGCGTAAAATGGTGAGTACCATTTTTCTACTTAACGGGATGAAACAGGAACGCGACAATTACTTCATGAACCCGGACCCAAGTTCAGGAAAAATTACTAGATACAACTAGCCAGACATTTAATTCGATATAAATCCCCATTCCAACATCTACCACTTCTTTTTCTCGCACGATAACATCATCATTCGCGGAAAAAACACGAGGAGGCTTAACAGATTCTATATCAGTTAGATAGAGCAGCGTTTTAGTTTTACAAACATTCATTTTCAGTAGACGGTTAGTTGACGAAGGAAGCTGAGTACTATGGTTTACAGAGGGTCATGGTCATCGACGAGCTTTTGAGGAAGCGAAAACGGGAAAGAAGTTCATGAAGCTGTCTCAAATACAAATAGACCCTACAAACATCCCATTATATCTAAATCACTTGCATGATCTCTACTAGTGGGTTAGTTTCAACTACTATTCCATGTTCGTACCTCTTCGCAGGAAAGTCATCTAGCCCAAGAAATGTCCCCATATGTCATTTTTGTGCACTAAGAGACTATTAAAGGAATAAGAGGGCTGTACTAAAATTTTAATCGAACAGAAGTTTTATCTACCGACCAATAGTGATCTATTGCAGCTAAGATGGTTCCTGAGAATGTAATGAAGCGAAATGACACCCGAGCTGAGGTGTAGAACCAACTGAAAGATAATTAGGCCCGTAATACGGGTCATTTTTACAATTAGCTCTAGTTTTGAGAAATAATTTTGAGAGGCTGACCTTTTAACAAAGAAATGCCGACTAAAGGTACAGCGACAGTGTCTAGGAAGGGTATAATGCGACGAAAGTCTGTCAGAGACACCATTGCATCACAACTAGTACCGTTTTTCAATGGGGGAGTCATTAAGACTCCGTATGTTAGTCAGAAAAGCAGGGAGGAGGAAATCATCGAATTGATACTTCACTGACAAAGTTATAAACGATAAAAGAAATGGATTTTTAAATATTTAGATTTAGATTAATTGGTGACGGCTATACATTAGTTTCGTGGGGGCGACGTTGTGGCAGCAACCATTAGGAATGCTAAAAGCCAAGCGCTATCGGATAAGAAGAAAGTTAATGTTATGGAAATAGAAGCGTTGATGATCTGATTATATGTAGCTGTATAGTGCAGTGCAGTTTGTGCCCCAAAGTTTTTTACATATCGTTAGCGATAATAAATATAATCAATTTTCGAATGTTATGCTATACATTTTATCGCGGGAAGGTGTTCTTTGGTGAAAATAATAAGGTGCTAACTCAGAAAACTGTAGCTCCATTCTCACCGGTCTTCTACTAGAAGACTGCAAATTCCATTAGTAACTCGACTGAAGTCTCAGTACGCCAATAGGTATCCCATTTAACTTAACTCACACAGGTGTGATTGAGTAGAAGAACTTCTCCTCACTTAATGCTTCCCCTCAAGTCTAGGAGAATTTTCTGCGCCTATTACGACGTTCGATCTGAAAATTTTCATAGTTCTAATTAAGAACATCAGGAATGTGGATAGTGAGTTCGGCTACATTTTTTTCTCATCCGCAGTTCTACAAATTTCTCTGCAAACGGCGTTCCCTGATTGCTTTCATTGAAGTTTCTGAAAAAATGACCCCATTTCCTTTACGTACAGAAACGGGAATAGAAATTTGTTAATGGCATCATTTTTAGACAGAATCAGGATATGATCGTAATGTTCGGTGAGCTTCCTTGATGTAAGTTGTTGCGTCAAAAGTACCCTAATTTCATAGTTGGCCAAAAAATTAAGCTCATCTACATATCATCACTTAGACTGCAGTTGAATTGGATACAAATAACGAGTCAACACATATAATTCGGTCTGATCTCGACAACACAGGGAAGAAAGTTGAAGAGGGATTGATTTTAAGTAATTCTTCTTTAAAGTTAAAATAGGTCCCAGTCGTCTTCTATGAGACTAAATATATTCCTAACACTACTTTGAGCTGCTTACATGCCGATAGATCTTACTCAAAGCAATTTTCAGGGTCTCGATCATAAAAAAAACGACGGGAGGTCTTTTCGCGACTCATTCACCTCCAAATAAGTAAAACATGCTCATAAATTCATCAAAAGGTTTTGTAGAGAATGGCTTGATATAAGTCATTTGAAAATTTACTACCTACCTACCTATCTATACCTACAAGGGACCATCTTCCATCATTAAAAAATATTTTCTTTCTTGGTTGAGTTTTTGAACCGAATTATAGCTATAGTTGACTCTCTGACTACTTACTGAACCAAGTATCGGCCAGAAATCACTCAAATACTCATTTTGAGTTGATCTGCTCCAAGCTTAGGGGTTAGCCTGAATTTTAATTAGTGTTACGTCAAAATATCACGAGGAATTGAATAAGAGAACATTTTATAGCTATAAACAATCAAAAAATCCAATATTTCGCCCCAAGTAGTAGAATGCAAAATAAACGCATGAAATCTTAAATTCGTGAAAAATTTAATCAAATTAAGGCAAAGAATCTGAGTTTTTCTCATTAAATAATCGAGTTAAGACAAATCTGCAGAGACAAGAACAAAATGTAAAGTGCTGCAATAATTGTCAATCACTTAGCGTTATTATTCTGTCACATTTCTTTCGTGGGTTTGGAAGTCTCCTAGTTGGTTAAAATTTTTTTTGCGAATATAATTATAGTTTATTGATGTTACGTGAAATCATTTTAATTTCCTTCCGTCAATGTTCAAAACGGTTGAAAAGTTTATAAGTCTTCAACTCTGCCCACAGCAGGCTTTTTGAAAGAACATCAATTTGATTTCATGTGTGGACGGGAGAGGGTTGCATGTATATATTGACAATTTCAAGCGTTGCAGATTTGGTACCGTCAATTATAGTTGAACTCGCCTCTGCCAACTTAACCATGCGACCATTGACAATGACAACGTGGATGGCAATAGTAATGGCAGTGATCAACTTCGTAATTCATGCTGACCAATACAGACTGGGGCAACCCCGTTTTAATTTTTTTGAGCGCGCATACTGTACCTACAATAAGGCCAGGTTGTCCTGTCCTGGGCCACTTGGATCACGTGCAATTGCCAGCGTAATCAATTTTTAATCTCCAATTTGGTCCTTTATATAATAATTACTGTAAGCCAGTGTGGGTTACTGTGCCACAATAGGGGTGCTGTCGAACATCACTTTAGGTCTCAAGACCTTAGGTCTTCTACGATAGAGTAATCGATCAACGGGCCGATCACCAACGTACCTACTCAACCTTTCACCGGCCCTCGGAGACCGTGGTGGTCTCAAGTGTTGGACAAGGATCGATAGTTCACCAACTGAGTGACCGGACAGCCTAGCGCTGCATGGGCTCACTATAGCTAATTATACCTAGAGTATGACCGGAGTAGTCTGCGCTATCCATTTCTTGGCGTTACCGTAGTAGTCTCTGTTTCCGTTTTTTTTGCCGATCCCGGAGTAGGACCACCTACCCCCTACATGTACCACTCTTACCATTTCCACCTTTTTCCCGTTTCCTTTTTTTCCTGATCCCCTTCTTATCCATTTCCTTACTTGATTCACCCAGAGCTGTACCTGAAGGACGTTAGGGCATCCTCCTAAGCATAAAATCGTTTCCTGAGGAAGTCTAACTTCCAAACCTCGACCACCCCGCGTGTAGCGTTTACGAGGCCATATTACTACACAGATGCTTCTGTGCGGGGACTGAATCGAAGGAAGCTGGCATCGGACTGGATTTTCTGGTATGTTTCGCGGATCAATTAATGGTATATTGAACGGAAATAGAAGCGGAAACGGAGGGCTAGAAGGTTTACGCAATATTCTCAAACTCTGAAGAAGGTTTTAAATGTGGAGTGAAATTACAGCGAGTGGAACACAGGGTGAATTTCCCATTAATCTGTGCAGTATGGCGACAGCGAGGAAACACCAACGGTGACGATGGGCGCGCTATGAAATGGCTACATGAATGTAGCTGCGAGCCTTATCAGCATATATGCGGGGTTAGAAGAAATCAATAACGCAGGATGACGCTGCCGCAGTGTGGATCTGTCCGTGGAAAACTGGTCGTTGGCACGGTTGTCGGTCGACAGTTCCACCTTCGTTACAAGGTAAGAGGCGTCTGGGTGCCAGGCGCCGACCTTGGAGATTGGGGCTGGAAGCAACCAATTCCAGCTCGGCGATCCAGTACTGAAAAAGGTAATTTTTCTCGTAATGTATGTTTTGATTGAGAACGTATGAGACCCAAAATGAAGATGTTTTCACTTCAAAAAGATAACGCTAACAGAGAACAGTACACTCTCGAGCTACGACGGAAGAGAATTATAGAAAGCTGCAATCATTTCAGGGATTAGAGAATTTACACAACCTAAAGTTTCATCATTTTTTTGACAAGCACGACACATTGCACAGCTGGCAAATCTGTAAGAGTTCTTTTACCATGTCGACATAAGTTATTCTTCCCAAAGCTGTTTTGTACGAAGAGAATTTTCGCACTATCGACACTGCTGATCTAGTCTGTGAAACCATTTACGCGAACTAAATGACGGCGCCAACCCCTCTTGTGAGCACTACGAACCGCTATTCGCCGTCAAAACCAGCTACGACATCAAACCATGCAACCAAAGTGCCACCAGCTCAACATCGAAGGTCCTCAAAACATTACGCTCCTAACGGAGAACCACGCGCTGTGCTCCTCAATGCAACATCGAATTAGCAGCAAGCGCAACAACAGCCCAAACTAAAACGCTTCGCATTTTCAGAGACATATGATCTTCATCTTTTGAAAACGGTTAACAGCGTCAGCGCTCACCTTGATAGATGGGGTGAATTAGAAACAAAATATGAACGAGCCTTGGAGCTTTTACTAAATGTATTCCCGAGAGATTATTTACTGTCAACAAGCGAACGTCTCAGAAATCTATAGCCGATCGGTCCAAGAGGATTATTTCGAACAGACGAAAAGATAATGCACGTAACGCTCCTGGTTCTGGCATTTTCGAAGTGTATAGAGAGCGCGAAATCGTCATGGACGATATCATTCAAGAAATGGACGACAAATCCGAGACAGGGAAGGTGGAGTGATAAGGTTTTGTAGTTTCGCCGGCCAACTTCAGGTCAAGTGTGATTATTTTCTGGTATACAAGAAAATCATCACACCTGATAGGTAGTGGAAACGCTTGTGCCCTGAGTAGCCGTACGCTGTAAACTTCCTCTTCCACCGGGACGCGTCATTCAAATCTTTGTACGGCCAATGAATCCAACAAGATAATCTAGAGGGCCCCCAGATCATAAATCAGTTCAGCACATGGTTCTGCGGGTTGTCGTAGCAGTTTCTTTCATAAGACCGTAATTAAATATCCTCCCATTGAAGAAAAAGTTTCTAGTACCCCCAGAAAATTTTCCCCATCGCAGATGTATGGAAGCAGAAATCTGTCTCCAAAGTATGCCATGTCACTGTTCTAGAGATCTTTCGAAGCACCATATATCATGCTGTAACAGCATATCAAACAAAACTCTTCTTGGTACGCCCTCCCTGCGAACCAATAATTCCCGTAACTTTACCCGTGTCCTGCACACGAAACCTAAAGTGGTGCAGAGAATCTTTGTTATAATAGGAGTTCAAGCTAAATGAGATATTACTAATAAGATTTGTCCTTATTCTCAGTTTTCTCACATCTTTGCATGCATCAAGGTAACTTTGCGTTAGAATGATACACAGAAGATCAGGTGCATCTAAACACAGAACTGATAAAGCGTTCTTTAGTCTAGTAGTCCCACACTTCCTAGCTTTGTCAATAGAGAAGTCACGCTGGGTAAAAATTGCTCGGTGGGTAAGTGTTGATCGAATGGTAGGGTTTTGGAAAATTCACCATGAAATTTCAACTACGTAGTAACGACAGGATGTCTTGTCTGCGTAGTTGACACGTCATGGATTTCGTACGATTTCTATGAAATTTGACGTGTGTAAAGTCAGTTCGTATAGCTCAAATATGGTAATGACCTGGCAAATTTTGTGCTGAGTTATCATGAAATACCTAAAGAATTTTTTGATGCGTAAATTCTCTACTATCTTCAATCATTTCATCAGGAGAGATTTTTTGCACCCAAAGCTCAGAATTAATGCATGGAGTCCCTGACAGCTCCACTAACTCAACACAATTACCTGTATTTAATGCACTGTGAGGCATAACGTAGTCTAAATACGCTCCTAACGGTGAACAAATTACCTGCGTAGATGTTCAGTACGTTCTCTTCGCTTTCATGATCAGTAATGCCCGCGACGCAGCCGCTAAAGGCTTGCTAAAACTCGTAGAGGACCAGACGGATTTCAGACTGAAAATTCTGTGTCGTATGAAATGCTTGAAATTTTCCTTTATTCTTTAGTGTCCTACCTAGGCCAATCGTAACCTGTTTTCCTCCTTTATCCACGTACCCTCGACACAGTACAGTATATGTATATATATTGTACTGTGCCGGGTGGTGTTTATACAATGCCTAAACCTACATCAACTAGGGAGATACAGTACAGTGTCTCCCCAGATCAAGAAGCGAGCTGGCACAGTTCACATTTCCCCGCACTCAAAGTGCGACACAGGCGCCCAGTTGGCCAATGCAACCCCCCAAATCCACCACCCTACCATCTTACCACCAACCACCCCTTTTCAACCAAGGCCAGTCTATCAACTACCAATTACTGCGGCACGCCCTCAACCATCCCTGCCTGCCGCTTGAGAGGCACTAACGTGCTGTTAAACAGCTGGCGTAATAGTGGCGGACTCCCCTTGGCGTGTCTTTGCGGTCACTTCCCGTGGGCCTTCTCCACAGGATCATCCTCCTCACACCTCCGCAGTCATAATAATCTCCTCTTCGTCGCCTCTGAATAACCCTCACTAACTCTCCGTAAATATCCTCAGGCCTCACGTGACACCCTCTACTCACTATCATCGCCCGTTCCCACATAACGCTCAAGACTGCACAACAGGACTCTTTACTCGCCAGCCCTGGGACACCTTCTCGCTCTCAATTTGAAACGCATATAGCCCCTTCAAGCTTCACTCACACAGAATCACTCGCTGCAATCTCTAAACTAGTAAATTCCCCTGCTTCCTCACCGAAAACCTTCTCCAGTACCACAGTTGACGCCTCATCCTTCGTTGTTTTCCTCAATGGGTTCACCCGACAATAACTCCGACCCACATTTGCTTGCCTGTTCCGAGGCCCACTTTGATGTTCTCACACACATTCCACCAACTTATCCACTCAGCAGGACCTCCTTCAAAGTCCAATGTTCTCCACGACTTCCTCTCCTCGTTACGTAAAAATGAAAACCATTACCAATAAAAGGGAAAAGAACAAGAGTCGATAGGGTTCCCCTGGCGCCGGCTGAATCGCCTACCTCCCGGCCGAGGCCCAAGCAGCCCACCTCACATCGCCTCCCGTTCTATTTTCCCCTGTCCAGTCCCACAATCCTTCTTCACCTCCTTTTACGATCCTATTTTTTTCTCGTTCCCTTATTTGTCTTTCCTCCGCATCGGCTCGGTGAGGCACTCCTTCGTTGTTGACGGGGCTACACCCTCTGGCACACATGAGAAGTATTTAGGCTCATCCCAGGTCCCAGCTCCCCCGTCCCTTATCAAATAACTATTTTTGTTATTTGACCTATTTTTCCTTCAGCAAGGTCTGATTTCTTTTTCCCTCTAGTACCTTTAGTAACTATATATCAACCATAGTTCCTCGGTAGTGATCCGACTTCCTAGATTTCTCCTCCTCAAATGAGTTTAATTGATGACTTAGTACACTCGACCAGCCGACGCGCATGGATATCCATTCCGGTCACTCGACCAGTTGACGATACCAACTCATAGCGCAGATGATCAGTCTTGATTACCTGGCACGGTCAGTAATAAAATGACTCAAACGTCGACCACTTACGACTTTACTGAAAGCTGTCCCATGCGCCACTAAAACTTTTTCTCCAAGTTGAAACCGTTTGACCTCCTCCTTAGTCTTGCGCGGAGCGCGCGACCTTTACGCTACAGCAGCCCTCACGCTAGCTTCCCCCAACACCTCGATGAGGCGGTGACTTGGGTTGGCTTCGCCCAAGAGGGCAACTGCGTCGCTTGCCATCATTCTCGGCTCGACCCCATACAGTAATCGGAACGGCTAGTTAAGATCCCCGCGATAACGTCGGCGATAGCCGTACAAGACTTTCAGCTTAGCCTCCGACCAGTAGCCTCCACTCCGCACCACTGACCTTTTGATTACGTGAATTATAGTCCCCACCACCCTTTCGGCCCTTCCATTTACCATAGGGGCGTGCGGGAGGACGGCCTTCCAATCGATCCCGTGCTTCTTCATAAACGATTGGACTGAAGCCGCCATAAAAGCCGTGGTGTTGTCCGAAACTATCCTCCTCGGGGGCCCGAACGGCTCTATGATTTCATTCTAAACGATGGCGATGATAACATCGGAGGTGGAGCTTTCCGTTGCCCAAGCTATTGACCAGCCCGTCCTGTGCTCCGCCGCGATTAATGAAAACCTCTTTGACTTCCGAGATGGCTTGGAAGGGCCAGCAAAGTCCACTGAAAACGTTTCGAAAAATCCAATGACGGGTGCTCTAAGACTCGTATCATACGTTGGAAGCCTTCGCGCATTTTGAAAGCCCGCGCATGCCTTGACGTGTTTCGTCACGTCCCGGTACACCCCAGGCCACCGAAAGCGGTCCCTCACGAACATACTTCTAGAATAGGCATCCCAATGACCGATATAATCCTGGAAAGTTGTCAATATTTCGGCACGCTGCTCATTAGGGGGAACATCGCGCCATCCATCCTTCTCCCGTCGTAACAGGGTGTCGGTACAACTCATGAATCTCTTGGCTTTTATTCGTATGGAGGTCTTCTTCTTCGTGTCTGTCTCCTGAACCCTTTCCCCGGTCAAAACCCTCGTAATGTTCAGGAGGTCTGATTCAAATCCAGATAAACTAGGTTCGTCTGACTGGAGCTTCGCTACGAGGACCTTTGTGTCGTTTTCTTCTCTTGAAGCCCCAAATTAACGACGGATCTGCGAGAGAGATAATGAGCGTCCCCATTGGCTTTCTAGGCATGTACTAAGTTTCGAAGTCGTACTCGGCCCTCAAATCCATGCACCTCGCCAACCTCCAATGTATTTAGTACTTCTTGAAAGACGTCTGCAGAGCCTGATGGTCCTTATATACCACGAACGACCAGTCGGACAACAGATGGACACGAACAATCTTGAGAGCGAAAACTTCAACAAGTGATTCCCGTTCGCTAGTAGTGTACCGACGTTCCTGGTCCGTCATTGTCCGAGATGCGAACTGTACTGAATGCACGTTTCCATATTCTTTCTTCTGAGATAACCACTCCTAGGGCAGTCGAAGAAGCATCCTTCTCCACCACGAAAAGGGAGTTAAAATCCGGGAACTCTAGTACTGGAGGCGTCTTCAGCTTCTCCTTCAAGTACTCGAAAGCCCCCTGCAACTTTGATGCACTCAAATGCCTTCTTGAAGGAGGTTGCAGCGTTCAACACTACTGATCTATCTGCGAAGTTCCGTATAAATCGTCGATAGTAACCTTCCAATTCGAGAAAGCTCCTCAGTACAGTCACTTTTTCCGGCACAGGGGCCTCCAATATATATTCGATCTTGTCAGAATCTACCTTCAAACCGCTTAAACTGACAATGTGACCGAGTAGCTTCACTTCCGACTAGGAAAAGCTGCCTTAAGTCACCTCCAGCTTCACCATAGCTTCTTGTACCCTCCTGAAAACCTCTTTGCAGTGAGCTATTTGTTCCTCCAACGTCTTTAAAAAATATAACAACATCGTTCTCGTAAAACATGGCAAACGGTTTCCCGCGAAGAACCTCTTCCATAATCCTTGAAAACGTCGCTGGAGCGTTCATGAGTCAAAAACGGCATCATCTCGAACTTGGAAGTTCCATATCGAGAGACAAAAGTCGTCTTTTCCTTGAAAGTTTCGGACATCCTAAGCTGCTAGTATCCTGTGAAAAGGTACAAAGTTGTGAGGAACTCCGCGCAAGAGATTTCGTCGAATATTTCGTCTATTTTCGATAGCAGTCAGCGGCCTGGCTTCATCAACCGGGTTAACTGACTTTAATCGACGCAAACCCGGGGTCTGTCCTCTTTTTTAGTGGCGATCGCTACCAGAAAGGACCAAGCGGACCTCAATGGCGTGATAATTCCAGCTTCCATTATTTCACTTCATTCACTTATTTCCTTACTACGTACATGGTTATGCCTCAGCGGCATTCGGCGAGCTTTCGAATGTATCGTAATCTAATCCTTCAGCTCGAAATAATGTACCACCGGCACCCGAGCCGGCTCCAGATCATGTATGTCCCACGTTATCACGTCCGTATCCTTGAGCGCATTCACCAACTTCTTCGGGTTCTCCTCCTCGAGATGCTTCACATTCCAGACGAGAAACGCGGCGTGATCTGATTCCTCGTCTTCCTCGGTGCACCCCTCCTCCAACATCACGGCCTCTAGATTGGGCTCATACGGTTCCATTTTAAGGTCGCCAGCACCAATTCAATGCTCGGTGTCCGACCCACCATCGCTGCCGCCTGACTCTGATGAGGAAGAAGCAGGAAAATACTCTCAACCAGACTCTACAGGGGATGTGAAATCCTCACTATCAATCTGCATCCCGTCAATCACTGGGGGCTCACCGAATAGCGGTAAAAGCGCCTTCTTCCTCCCAACCGCCAGCAAGACCTGCTTTCGCCGTAATCTAGATTTTCCTGCATATATTCTGATGCAGGACTGCCAATGGTAGTGTTGAATGGCGCGTTACGTACCACCAAGAAGCCCAGAGGCGCCATCTGGGTTCCAAAAGAGACTGGAAACTTCTGTACAAACCCAATAACTTCAACCACCATTCTATCGGCGACGGTCACCCGGCGATCCGTAGCCATCGGAGCGAGTGCCAGCCTCTCGCAAAAGTCCCAAGAAATCAGGGTTAGAACTGCACCCGTGTCCAACAGGGCGTGCGTCTCCGCTCCATAAGCCTTTAAGGCCATGAAATTCAACCGACGAGAGACTTCGGGGTGACTTTTCATGGATGCTTGAGTCACCGTGACAGTCTTGGAAACCAGTCGCTTCAACTGCTTCCTTGCTTCATCCGCGTCTCCGCGCAGAAGCTTCATGAAGTTCATTCCTGACAAGGCCGAAGCCAGTTCCGCGACCACATTATACTTCCCTACGCGGTCCAAGAGGGCTCCCGATGCTTTCTTGTTCTTCTGTGCCTCTGTTTTTTTTCTTCCTTGGCTCCGATACGACCATTGTCGGGCTAGCGAGAGGGGCCTTATTCATCAGCGTGGTGATGTGCAAAAGGTTTTGCCGTCGACGTTCATCTTTGCCGCGGCACCCACATCGCCCTTGCGGAACTATTGGACGACGACAACAGGCTCTTCGTCATTCTTTTACCTCAGGTTAAGTTATTCTTTCGACTCCGAACTTGCCACGGCAATTACTGCACGATGCACTCCATCTTGTTGTCCCTTGGACTAACATAATTCCTCTGAGTGACCTCTCTTCCCACAGAAAGAGCACCGAGTGTGTCTGTGAGGTTTCTGCGGGCCCTGAGTGGCACAGTGCCCCCGTTGCCCACAGAAAATGCAACTAGAGTCGTCATCGACCATAGCGGCAGGTCTTCATTTCTCAAACTGCTTCTTCACGAAAGTGGACAACTCCGCAAACTGCCCAGGTAGCTGGTCAACGTTGTTCTCCAGCTGGTGCGGCTTGAGAGTGTGTACGTCAGACCTCTGCAAAATCGTCCTCGGAGCGACCAAAGGCGCTCGAACTGCTTCCTTGTCGGTGAAAAATGTCTTCCTTCCTGACAGAAAGTCTTCGAATGCCATATTAAGTTCCTTTTAATCCGACGGCGCTCGATACTCGACAAACTGAGCCAACCACGAGGTTTCTGCCACTGCTTTCCGAAGTAAACCGAATAAAGCCATCTCGTTGAAGCCTACCCTCTTGTACAGGGCATCTAGTCTCACCAGAGACTCTCCTATGTCTCTAGCGTCCAGTACTACGGCAACGGCTTCGTGTACTTCCTCCTCCTGCTTCGCTTTCTTCGCGAACTCTGCGAGGAGCTTCTTCTTGACGATATCGTGTTTCCTTCATTCATCAGTCAGGGATTTATCCTGCGCAAACGACGCGTAATAGAAGTCGAAAGCAGTCCCATCCAGATGGCATATAATTTGGAGGGCCTTCTCTATGTCCGTCTTTGCGCGCATAGCGACGTTCTCGATCGCGAAAGGAAAACGGGAAATGTGGGAAGAGGGGGATCCATCAAAGGAGAGGTGAGGGGCGCTGGAGTTCGTCATGGCGTCTTCGAACCTTGGATGTGGTACCATGAAATGCTTGGAAATGTCTTTTTTATTTTCCTGTCCTGCGTAGGCCAAGCGTAACTTCTTATCCTCCTTTGTACAAGTACCTTCAACAAAGCACAATGTATGTATACAGTACCCTCGACACAGTACAGTATATGTATAATATACTGTGAATATCACGATGGTTTTAGTGCCTTGCTCGCACTTTTTTGCGGCCCTCTCGCCAGTTTATGTATTGACCCTCTGCGGTCTCATTCCGACATACAGCGCCGGCGCCCCTCAAAGAGCTTACACTCTCATATCTCGCAGGTACTAGGGTAACTGTAATTACTGGTTCCTTTTAGCCGGACCGCCTTTGCCCCACAGTGGGCCACACTCAATTAATCTAGCGACGCACACAAGAGATCCGTAACACCCCTTCTCGACGCTAGCCGGCATCAAATTCTAGATGCACCAAACGGATCTAATTATGTGCGCAGTAAAAAACAAAGAAATAAAAAAATGAAATCAGAATATTTATTTGGGAATCGAACCCGGACCTTATCACACCAGAATAAAACAAAAATTTTGTGAATATGGAAAACATGAAAATTCCATAAAAATGAGAGTAACTACATGCAATCAGTAAAACGGGTGTCCGCTGCATAAAATTGAATCTTTACTTCATTGAGTATCTATCGTGTACACTGCAAGACTGACTATATGGCTAAGAAGTAACCGGATGTTCCACGTCAGACACGATTTTTCCAATCATTGAAATAAAATTTCAATGATGAAAATCGTCTGGTATAAATACTGCAATTTCGTTGCGTGGTGCCAATGACTGAGACCAAAGGTAGTCCGAATCAAATTGCAGGGCACCGAACTGCGGGAATTGAAGACCAAGGCATCCGGTTCACCATGGACTGCGGAACATGTCTCTCTCTTAATGCCACGTTGTTGAATCAAACGCAGACCGCAAAGGTAAACAGGATCAGCAGAAACAATTAAAAGTTGTGATTTTTGTTCTATCAATTGTAGTAATCTTTTCATCTGCAGAAACACTCATCTTGCGGTCTCATCCACCAACAACATTTCTTGTCCTACTAACACATTACTCAGGGCGCATGGTCTTGTCGTAGAAAACCAAAAAGTTAGTTAACCAAGAGCGACCGTAGTGAATCCATTACCTCTTTGGTGAACGGCTTTGTAAGCATATCCTCCACTTGATTTACAGTTGAAATATAATTCACGTCGAGCTCACCCTTTGAAATGAGATCGCGAACATGATGAAACTTAACATCAACGTGTTTGTTCCTTGTTGAAATCCCGTTCGATGCAGCCATTGAAAGTGCCGCGGTATTGTCCACGTAGATCGAGGTCGCCATCATTTTTGCATTGTCGCGGTACTGAGACTTGTTCCCAATTCACCAATCTAGTCTTCAAATCCATAGAACATCTTTGGCACAGGCTGACAATGCTACATATTCGGCCTCGGCGGAATACAAAAAAAAATACTCTGCCTCTGACTTTTCCATGCTACCGGATACCCATTCAACATGACAACGAATCCAGTTGTTGACTTTCGATTTCTTTTGTTTCCAGTCCAATCCCAGTCAATGAAGGCCTTGAGATCCAGATCTTTTTTTGTTCACAGTTGTTGCTGCACGATAAGTAATTCCCAAACAGCGAGTTCCGGAAAGGCACCTGAGAACTCTTCTCAACAACACCATATGCCTTGCAGTTGGTGCATGGACATTTCTAGCCAGAGAATTTACGGCGAATGAGATGTCAGGCCTTGTGCAAACAGAAAGATAGAGCAATACCCCAACTGTAGAGCGGTATAGAGCATGATCACTTCTTGATAAAATTTGTTCACCGAGATAAGCTGGGAAAAATCTGCGTCAGATGGCAGAGGTGTCCAAACAGCATTAGCTTCTTTCAGTATTTGTTTAGCAAGGAATTCTTTTGCATATCTTCGCTGATCTACATTTATGCCCACGTTTGAACGATGTTTCTCCTGTCCAATGAACGATTTGAGTGAACCATACAACTTAATGGAAAATTTGGACCCCAGTTTTCCTTTGAGGTATTGCATATCGTCGACCACAGCAAGAAGTATTATGAAATTCTTATTGGCAACTTTGAAGAAAAATCGGGGTCAATTTTGGACTGCTTGAATCCCCAACGCAGTAGTACAGTTACGAATAATGAACTCCATATCTTTCCAGCTTTTTTCAGCTTTTTTCAAACCATAAATCGATTATGTTACTTGCCAGACGAGACCAATATTTTCCTCTCTACCAGTTGAATCTTTTGGCTGCTCAATGAATACAGGTTGATCAATGCTTCCATAAAGATACGCGTTATCCACATCCCCTCCTTCGACGGTGAGGCCATGTGCGGCAGCCATTGCCAGTAATATTCAAATAGCTTCATGGGAAGCGACATTGATATATAAGCGATCGTGATCGAAGTCGATTGAGGGGTTTTGGAGGACTCCCCGTACGCAACAGCGAGACTTGTAAAGAAAACGGTTTCTATCAGAGTCCAAGGGCTTCAGCCTAGACATCGATGTGAATGGAATTGGCTTGATGTCATGCGAAAAAGGGACGTATTTCCAAGATTCCCTCTTCCTCAAAGTAATATATTAGAGGTATATTGCATCGTGCCAGTTTAGGTCTTTGATTACCTCTTTGAAAGATTTAGGCAGAAGTGGATCCTTCAGATTTACACGAACATTTGCATGAACTGACGCTTTTGAAAGAAGGTTTCCAAATACCTGAAAAGATTGAGACAAAATGTGTTCGGATTAAGAGCTACAGAGTTCTTGTTCCGATTATAAATGACTCTGTCTTGAGATGCTACCAATAAGAGTGTTGACAGCAGGGAGCTGTTTGATACTACACAATCGAAAATCATGAGAGCGTGTTGTTACTACCTTCTTCTACTTGGAGAGACAGATCCGAAATAAAGTCTGATCACTATCTAGGCCAACGAAATGACCATGCGCGGCGCGAGCAGAAAGATTTTTGTTTTGGCGGCTGTCAGACTGGTAAAGAAAAGCAAAAACTTGTTGCCCAAAAATGGGAAGATTTTTGAAACTGACCCTTGCGTTATTATCCCAAGGAAGGATTGGAATGTCGCCTCCAATACGATCGGACGGTAGACAATTGCGGAGAAAATTTCCATGACTCATCGCCTCGGCTCACAAGGCTTTATCCAATTTCGCACCGAAAAGAAGTACGCGAGGGCAAATTCCTAGTTCTTCATCAGTCGTTCCACTACACCATTACTTTGTGGAGCATGTAGCGTGGAAGGCTCAACACGAATTCCATTATGAAGGCAGAAATCCTTCACGAGCCCAGAAATATTCTCGTCAGCTCCATCTAATCGTACATTCAAGAGCTTGAATTTTGTTATTCCCTCAGGTCTTTCCTTGTAGTACTTGAGGGCAGGAAATAAATCATTTCGTTGCTTGATGAAGTATACATCGGATTTTGCGGTGCGATCATCAATGAAGACAACAGCGTAGTTACTACCACCGATTGAAAGCGTGGACATCTTGCCCGTTATGTCCAAATGAGTCAATTCGAGTACTACTCTACTTTGGAAGACTATCTACTGCCTTACTCTGACGATTTTGTGCCGGTAAGACGGGGTTTTATGCAGGATAATGCCTCTATTCATACCTCACAAATTTCATCTGAATGGATTGGGAACAATGTTGGACGCGTAATGTCTTGGCCAGTAAGATCACCAAACTTCAATCCAATAGAGAACATCTGGGGGATTCTTGCAAGGGCTGTTTATGCCCATAATCGTCAGTTTAACTCTGTCGAAGAGCTTAAACGTACTATACGGGAGAAGTGGGGAAATTGGATCAAAATTTGATCAAGAAGCTTCTTCGCAGTATGCAGAAACGATGTGTTCAAGTACTGGAGAGGCAAAGTGCGAAAACCGACTATTGAGGTATTTTTTCAATTAAATTCTTTGTGAATTTGAACAATAAAGGAAGTGGTGCTATCCTAAAGACGCACCCTAAATTTCTTTTTTGACATTTTAGTTTTTTGTGGCTGGTGTAAAGGAACGGGCTTTATACCCTTTATATGGTTTAGAATTGTGGTTCTAATAGCATTAAATTCATTTAAAAATGCCCATACAAATAATGTGCAGAATCAAATTCAGGGGTGGCGCTTTCCTAAAGTCGCATACTGTAGTCCAGTATGTACAGTACATTTGGTATGTACTGTACTTGTCAAGATCGGTGGTACACTTTAAGGGCACCTGGTGCAGAGTTTGCATGGCCTTCTGTACACTGGTGACTAATGCCATAGGACCCCCCCATTAAGCAATTTAGGCCATATGTGTGCAGTAAAATTAAAAAACAAATCTGCCCAGTCGAGAGAACGTATAAAAAAAGAGTATATTGGCGAACTCTTTTATACGAAACAGACATTCCCAGAAATTAAACTCAAAAGTGTATTTTTGAGACTGATTGTTGCCATAGGACACTTAGCGATTTTACTAGGACAAAAAGCATCTGACATAAAACTAATAACCAATAACCCCTCCCTGCATAGAAATTACATCTAAGCAACGCTTATGCATAGATGCAATGAGTCTCTGAGTGGTTGTTTCATCGATTGAGCTCCAACAGTCGTTGATACAGTCCATTAATTCAGAGGTAGAGTTAAAATGGCGGTTATTAGCGTAGACTGCCCGAGCCAGTAAACCCCATAAATTCTCTATAGAATTGAGGTCTGAGGACCTCGCGGGCCACTTTATAACCCTGATTCCATGAGATTTAAACCATTTTTTTGCGACCAAGGAAGCATGTGCAGGTGCATTATCCGGCTGGTAGACCCAATCAACTGGCAAGTTGTCATCTGCCCACGGAAGTAGCTCCTTCTCTAACATCTTCACATACTCTTGTCCATTTAGGCGACACCTTACTTGAACTAATTTAGTCCTACCAAAACCGCAAAACGCTGCCCAAATCATGATTACGTTACCACCGTGTTGACGCTTAGAAACCACCAACTCCTTTTTCCTGAGATCATGCCAGTAACTCCTTAAACCATCCGGCCCATCACAATTAAACCTCTTCTTGTCACTAAACACCACGCGTCCCCACCAGCCATACCCTTTCATTGCGTGCCTTCTTGCCCACTCGACACGAGCTTCTCGATGACTCTTATTCAAAGGCGGCTGACATTTGACGCGTTTATAACGCAAATTAGCGCTGCAGGTAAGATATGCGCGGGTGCGGCTGGTAGAAATGGGCAACTGAAGCTCGCTGCAGAGGACTCTAGCGCTTTTGGTTGAATTTGATGCTGCTCGCAACAGCCTACGCTCATCTCGGAGAGTGATTTTTCGTCGGTTTGTTCGCTTGTTTCTGGTCGCATAGGCTGAGGAATTGGCAAGGAAGGATCGAATGACATTTCGCGAACGATGAAGCTGTTGTTAAATTACAGAAAGGGAGTGACCTGCCTGTTTGAGAGCGGATACCTGAGAACGCTCGGATTCGTTGAGTTGACTACCTCTCGGCATTTTTTGCTGTTGATTTTAAGGAGGATGGTCGCCGGACGAGGGTTAGCGGGAAATATACTATGTTTAATCCCAACAAGAGATTTGATAAAGCGGGAAAGTTTGGTGTCCTATGACAACAATCACCCCCAAAAGTACATTTTTATAAATAAAAGTTCAAAAAAGATGCATTGTATAAAACAGTTCATGTGTTTTGCCCTTCTTTTATGCGTTCTGCCGTTTGGGTAGATTATTTTTTAAATTTGCTGTACGCATGGGGGTGAACCAGTTTATTAGGAGGGTGTCCTATGGCATCAGTCACCAGTGTACAGTATATTCTCCAATGTCTCTACAGTACAGGGGGACAAGGTGACCCTTTGTTCAACTGCAGTTTGAGGGACTTTACGGCCCCTACTGGACCTAGTGGGGCTCAACAGCGTTGAATTCGCGTTGGTTGATCATAACGATATTATAACGTTGCAGAAAGCTCTCGGCTTTCTGCGAAGCGCGGGCTTTCTGCGAAGCGCGATAAGCTCCGTTACGGCAGGTTTCCCCGCCTCGTAGTGGTGCAATTAGCGATATCCTGGAGGAGCTGGAGGCCGGAGATGTCGATCTGGCCACAAAAATCAATTGCCAGGGGGCCCAGTTCGATGCCTTGAGACCGGCACGGCGGGCCGTAGTAGACATGCTTCGTCAGGGTGGCGCGTTCAAACGCGGATGTCCCGCCATCAGCGAGGTCTTGGAAGGGACATGAGTGGGGGCTGATGATGGTAACATCGATTCGTTGCGGGGAGGGAGCGAAGAGGGGGTCATCGATGACGAGGTCGACTTTCCGTTGTTCAGCCGGGCTCTTTTGGAGGTCGGCCGCCAGGGCTCGCTCTCGTGATACGGACAAGCCAATAGCAGGGTTGGTAAGGTGGCGGAGTAGAGTGTCGCGTAACTGGTTGTGCCGCCTCACGGCCCCTACCGTGCTCTTACAAACGGAGGCGTGGTGAACGGGTGTATCAAGTATGGGGAGGTGCTGGGCAGAGCTTGTCGCGCACATCGGGCAGAGGCGAGAGCCGTCGAACATAGGGTTCCCGAGGCGAACGTCAACCATAGTGTGCCAGATTTCGGCCTCGATGTAATGGTCATTGCTGGATAATGGTAGGTTGTAGAATGGAGCGGATGCGGCTGTGGAGGCAGCAGCTCCAAGCGGGCACGGTGATGAGTGGAGGATGCGGGTGTTTGCTGTTGCAGACGGAGTAAAATGTCGGTGTGGAGTGGAGGTGTGCGTTTATTTCTTGCGCGGTATGACGGGGGTCGGAGGCGTGCGGTCGGGACGTCCCAGAGACCAGGGAGGTTGGAAAATGGGCAAGAGTGCAGGATATGGTACGGTATAAACCCGTACGGTAACCGTGGAGAAACAGCGCCAAATCCACTGCGTAGATCATACTGTAACATCAAGGCTTTCTCCGCGATCCATACAAAAATCCAAGCGGAGCGAAACCCTTTGTCAAAATTCATCTCAATATCTCAGACATTGCGACTTTTATTTCTTTCTGTTGGACGCTTCGTATCATAATCGAAAGGTGAAACCCTTACCAGAGTTGCCATTCTGTTAATGCTGGATAGTGGCTGTTCAGTCTCTCTGCTGTGCTTGGAGCAACATGGCAAGACAAATACATTGCAAAAACGAACCTGCTGTACCGTGTCTAACCTTGCGCTGCTTTCAAAGGAGATCACAAGAAAGAAAAAAGAGCATATCAAACTATCCACAGGAATGCCTTGCAACAGTTATCTGAATGATTTCACACTATCCACGCGACCAGCCATATCCTTAGTAGCTATCTTGCAAACTCGACGTCCATCGAGGGCGATACGGCCCGGTATCGAACACTCACCTTGACAGGAGCTTAACGACGACACTAACATTTGCATGATAATCTGTTCCCTTTCTTTTTCCGAATCGCACCAAACCAACAACCACAAGTTGCACGTTACCCCTCCTCAACATACGTCTTATGCTTTGTCAGATATTCCTCCTCTGCAGCTTCCTTCTTGATGTTGCGTTTGACAAAGGCTTCCCTATTCTTGACTATCCTATCCAAAATCACTTCTACGGTCAGCTCGCTTTGTCCCCCCACCTCCTTCAAAATCCCCATTCTCCTCGGCACTTCGTACGGGTCAACCCAATCATCGAGCTTCTTGCTGTCTCCCCTATGCTTGCCATGGACAACGGTAGAAATATTCATCGTCTTAATCATATCCTCAGAGACACACCATGGAGCACCAATAATCACCTCATCCACGTAACGACAACTCAAGACGCCCAAAGTCCGCTCATGCAGATTCATAATTGGAAAATTACTCCCCTCCTTCGATTGACGGTAGCATCATCATGAATACCGACCAACAAAAAGTCACCCTTCTCCCTCGCCATCCTCAAAGTCTCAATATGGCCAGCATGAAACATATCAAAGGTCCCATCACAATAAACGACACGATCGCCGGGCTTTGGGGCCTTTGTCTGCCCAGCAAACTGAATGAGGCGTCTAGTGGTGGGCAAAAAGTTGCTGACCCTTGAAAACGGGGGCGCACCCTGCGCATGACCACTATGACTGGAATGTCCATCGGTGACAGCCTTCATCCCGACGTGATGATCCCTGGTACACAACAACATTCTACCGACAATATCGGTCGAACTAACACCCTCGGTGCGTTTGACGGTCCTAAACCGTCCCATTTCCTTGACGGCCTTGTAAACGTCCTCACCATCGGCGCCGATGCAAGGGTCATCGCCATGGACAATAATATCAATGCCATGATGTTCGATCAAGGTTCTCAAAAACTGCGGGGTGACGACATACGGGACGTCGGTCAATACCTCGTCGACCCATTTGACACTGGACACGGCGACTCTGCGCTCTTCATCGGTCATGACGGGAGGGCCCTTATGCTTACGGATCTCGGTCTCGGGGTTGATTCCAACGACAAGGACATCGCCCAAGGCCTTTGCCTGTCGCAAGGCATTTGCATGACCGAAATGCATGGCATCGAAACAGCCGTCCATGTAGACGCGGATGGGCTTTTTCTTTTTGGGACGGTTGGATTGTTTTTGTGACGATGAGCGGCAAGAGTGTCTTGAAGAAGGGCTTTGCGTTGGTCATCCTTGCGGACCTTGTGTGTAAAATAGGTGCGACAAAAGCAATACAAGGTACGGGCGGCGATGGCGACGTCGAAGAGTGTGAAGAGTGCGCCAATGTCTGACACGGTCTCTGACATGATGGGAGTGGAGGGAGTGGGAGGAAGGGGTGGATGGGATTGGGGAGGGTGGGTGGGATGGAAGGAACGGCGGGATCGCGGGGGGGGGGGGGGTGGGATATTATTTGCGTTTTGATCAATAGAGAGGGATACTGCACGGACGTGTTTTGTAAACGGCAAGCAGGTTGCAAAATGATTTTTTTTTTTTTATCTTGGATGCAATTGGGGGAAATTCGGTAAAAGTTTGTTTTGCGATTGGGATGGTTGGAGGCCGCGTGGGATGGGGGGATGGGGTAACAGGATGAGAGCAATTACAAAACCAAAGTGGATCATACGCTCCTATCATTGGATATCAACGTCCGCAAGGTATGAAACAAAATTTGGAACATTTTTTCCATTCATACTTGAGCCAATGCTTGGCCTGTATTCAACATCCTTTTTGAGCTAGCTGTCCTCAATTATTAATTGGAAAGCCATGACAACAATCCATTTCTCAGGAGAGAGACGGAGAGATCTACTCGCCTTCTTTGACTGTCAAGTCTCCATTACACCACTGTAAACATACTCACCGCACTGTCAGCACTGTAAGCCCTCCCCAAGCACACCACCCGATCGCTTGACATGTCCAGCATTCCGCCCCCCTCACACGCCCGACCCTCCACCAACACTCCCCCGCCCCACACCCCATCCCCATCCACATAGTGCCCCGATGCAACTCAACACCCCCGTCACGTCAACCACGCTCACGCATGAATACACCGCATGCCCCCGTGCCGCACTTGACGAGGCCGCTGAGCGTACCGCCCAGCAGCCAGCAACGGTGCGTGGCAAACGGGGGGGGGGCTTGGGTGGTTTTGGGGCTGGGGCGCGTGTGTGTCTTGTGAATGGGTCAAGTATTTTGATACTTTGGCATGCCTGGTTTATCGGATTTGGAGCAAAGTCACTGGTCATTGTTGCACTTGTTGTCAACAGAGATGCTTGAATTTCAAATTGCTCTTTTTTGCTGCTTTTGGGACAAACATCCTCTCCATACCTCCTCGTCATTCGCCGTCCCCCGCCCGTGCCCGATCCCCGCCACTTTAGTGTCGTATTGTTGATCGCTTGTTCACCCGTGGCGCGTCTCGTCCCCGCCTCTCACCATGTCGGCCAAAGGGAACTGGGCCATTGCAATCCATGGCGGTGCGGGTGATATGCCGCGAGACACCGTGCTCCTGCCCTATGAACACACCCTCGAGGCCTCTGTCAATGCCGCATACGATGTCCTCGTGAATGGCCCTACTTCCACTGCTGCCGCCCCGTGGCATCGTAGCCATGTTTCGTTTCCTTGCACTGCTGTCGCCGCTGCCCTCGCCGCAGTCGAGGTTATGGAACACTCGCCCTTGTTTAATGCTGGTATGTTTGCCCCCTTGATCTTTTCATTTTTTTTGGCAGGCGGCTGTCCATTTGAGCGGTTTGGGGGTCTCGTCGAGTCGTGCCAAATTCGCGCAACTAACGGTGTGCGACTTTGGCGCTGTCGATCATTTGCTGTTGTGCCCTGTTTCCATCCTTAGGTAGAGGGGCTGTGTTGAATGCTCGTGAATTTTGCGAAAATGAGGCCCTGGTTATGGATGGCGCTACCTTGCGAATCGGTGCCGTCACAGGATGTAAGTGTGTGCACCCACCTGCCAACCGCGCGTTTCACCTGCTCTTGAATGCGCCATTGCCGTTGTGCGGAATTTTTTCAAGAATGATAATCGTGGTGGCAGAACGGCGATCTAACAATATTCCCATGTTGCGAGTTTAGTGCGCACTATCATGTATCCGGCGCGGCTTGCGGCGCTGATCAGCGTGACAGCAGACTTTCAATTTTTAGGGTTTGCGGCGGCGGAACGGTTTGCAAGCAAGTATCCTGGGTTGATTGAAACACGTGATCCGGGCTGGTTTCAGACGGATCGGCGGAAATTGAGCCTGGCGCGAGCAAAGCAACGTAATGCTGCAGAATTGGATCACTCGGGGTTGGTCGGTGGGGTAGGGGTGAATGAAGGAGGCGGGGATGCGGAAGGGGGCACCGTGGGCGCGACAGTGTGCGACGGACAGGGAAATGTAGCATGTGTCACGTCGACGGGAGGGGTGACGAACAAGTTGGAGGGGCGTATTGGGGATACACCTGTAGTTGGGGCGGGGAGTTACGCGTCAAATAAGAGCTGTGCGCTCAGTGGCACGGGTTGGGGTGAGGAATTTTTAAAGTTTAGCGCGGCGAGTCGCGTTTGTTTTGCAGTCGAGTATGGAGGACTCGCTGTGAAGGATGCGGTGGCTGAGGTGGTGCATCGGGTGCTCCCTGAGAGAAGTGGAGGGTTTGTCGGTGTCACACCGGGGGGCGAGGTGGTGATGGAATTGAACTCACCGATGATGTTTCGAGCTTGCCGAAATTGGCAGGGCGTAAGTTATGTAAAGACGTGGGCAGATCAATAATGATTGCGTAGAAATTGCTCAGTAAAACACAATCCAACAAATGATGGAGTTGCTTTGGCGAGCGTAGGCATGGGGGAGGTCGTAGAGGTGAGTATCTGCAACAAATGGTGTAGAGCCGGCTCGCGGTTGCATAAAATATGGAATTCAGAAGTAGATGGGGATTGCTGTGAGTATTTTCGTCGGTCAAATGCTTTACCGTAGCACTGCCGTGGACTTTGCGTTCACCCATAAAGTTGCGATACAGTGAAATTCCTCCATTGAATTTGGACATACTGCTCTTTGCACAGAGTTCCGTTCTCTGTGATCCGCTACCCTTCAACCCTCAACAGACTCATCTCACTCCTATATCTATTGCATCGGGAACTGTGCAAAAAGAAGGCCCACACTTACCAGTCCAATCACCCTGTCACGCCCCGGAAGACCCCATGCTGACTGCTTGCTATCCCGCCAATGCTCCATTATCCTACAGGGCTGGACCAACGCGTCAACCCACATCGTGACTGATTTCATCATGGAGATTGCGTTCAGCTAATCGCGAGGTTTTAAAGACTGCAATGCCGTCGCAATTATTCTCGCCACATTAAATTTTAAATCTTGCTCAAGCCTCGAATTGTCTGATAAGACTGCAGTGTTTGCAACCCACAGGCAAGTAGGGAGGGCCTCGTCTGCATTTGAAAGAGCGCTTGGTTTTGCCTCATCGTTTGCCCCAAAAGAATCCTCCCAAAGAAACCCGTCGTCAAGTTTTCTGTTTCAAATATCCTTGATGCTCAAGGCGAAAAATCCGGGGCAAAAGGACGCGCAAGAAGTGATTCAGGGTGGAAAGAGTCATTGAGGGCAGGGCTGAAGCCGTCTCGGACGGAGGTCGCAGTCCTGAGCCAAAATGGGCGACAAATATTTTACTCAGTATTTGAGTTCTTATCAGAAGCACAAAGCGTAAATATTTACGCTTTTCAACCTTATGAAACACTCTTTTCAATCGTCGTCAGCATGAGTACTGTTGATCCGCCACCTCTAACAACCGTCTGGATACCGCCAAACTCAAGACTCACCAACGTGTTCAACGTTCGCTACTCCCCATACCAATGTCCTTTGTACAAGCGACAGCATTGTCCGAACCAACTGAGGCAGAGCTGCAAGAGTTTGCGAAGCAGTCATCCTCGCACGAAAACCACATCACCAACACCTGGGAGGAGCAAGCGCATATCGAGCAATGCATTTTTGATTTACGTCATGCGCTCCCTCCTCTTTCCACTCCAACTTTGCATCGCGAGAAGCACACCCGCTGGCTGCTACGCAGTCTACACCGCTTTCCTCGTGGCTTTGTATCGTTTGATCCATTGCAAGGGTGGGCGGCATTTTGGATTCTCCATGCACTTGATTTACTTGACGTTCGCGTACCGACGGAATTGGGACAGAGGGTTGTGAAGCATTTTGAGAAATGTAAGGATAAGGAACGTGGGGGGTATGGAGGGGGACCCGGGCAGAGTGCTCATATGGCGAGCACGTTTTCCGTTTTCATGGCGCTGTGTGCGTTGGGGACGGAGGAGGCGTTGAAGAGTGTGGATGTGGAGGGCTTGAATCGGTTTATTCGAAGTATGTGGAGGGACAAGGGAGCGTTTCAAGTTAGTGAAGGGGGGGAAATGGATGTGAGGGGTTGTTACTGTGCGGTGAGTGTTGGGAGTATGGTGGGGATGTTAGATGGGGAGTGGGGGAGGGAAGTGAAGGTCAAGTGTGGCGCATGGCTGAGAAGTTTGCAGGGGTTTGATGGTGGGATCGGGGGTGAACCGGGGGCGGAGAGTCATGGGGGGAACACTTATTGCGGATATGCAAGTGCGGTGATACTAGGGGTGGAGAGAGCGTTGGATCGGGAAAAGTTGTTGGACTGGGCGGTGATGAGACAGATGGGATATGAGGGGGGATTTCAAGGAAGGACGAATAAGTTGGTGGATAGTTGCTACTCGTTTTGGGTGGGAGGGCTGTTCGCGATGCTAGGGGTGCATTGCTTTGATGCGGAGCGGTTGGTGAGGTACGTGTTGGAATGCTGCCAGTTGGACAACGGTGGTTTGAGGGATAAACCAGGGATGCCGAGGGACTTTATGCATACGTGCTACGCCTTAAGTGGATTGAGCGTTGCATATAACGTGGGAGGGGCGTACTTGGAGGGCGGGATCAAGGAGATGAACGCTGTTTATCACCTAAGCGAGGAAAAGTTTGAAAATGCATGGCGATTCTTTCGCGGGGGGTCGTAGGAAGGGCGTGGTACTAGTTGAGCGCAGTTACATGACAGTAGTACTTGGTGTTTAGTTAGCGGGTCGGGAAGCATGTGTGACGGCTTGCGTAAGCAGCGAGGTGGTGATGTTGTAGTGATGCAAGTAGTATGTGGAGTTATTCAGTGGAAATATGCGAGCGTCGAGAGGGAAACAACTGCTTCGTTGCATGAAGACAGTCATAGAGGATGAGATGAGATGCGGTGGGTGGTGAGGTTTGAGGGGCAGAAGTACTCGAGAACATTCTTGTAAAAGGATTTCAAGGCGACTTGGTTGTAACATGGTGGATTGAAGAGATTCGAAAGGTGCGGCATGACAAGAGGAGGCAATGGTTTACACAATCTCTGTCTCGATAGTTTGAGGCTCATGAAAGGCGGCGTGAACAGCGACGGAGATAGCGGAGAGGCAAAGCGACGCGACAGTGAATTTGCCGATTCCAGTTATCCATATGATGAAAAGAGTAGCAAAGATTGCAATGACGACGTGCTTTTGAGGCAACGAGCCTGCATTGCGGTTTGCGAAAAAGGAGCAATACCACTCCAACAACCAAAACAAGATAGCTGCCAGCAAGAGCGTTTGAATACTACCCAATAAAACAAAGAGAAGCCAAAAGGCGGCGATGATCTGATAGTTTGCGCGATAAACATGCAAGTTTGATGCGAAGCGATCGCTGAGGGCGGCAAACTGCGGGCGGCTAATAGCTCGAGTAGAGTAGAATTCGGTCCATGGGCGACGCTCGTCCCATGTCTGGAGGGCATAGGACACGACCCGGGAGGTTGCGGCGTTGGAAAGAAAGGCGGGAAGGAAGGGGCATGAGGAGAAGGATCGGAGGGTGCTGAGTTGGAGTTTGCGTTGGGCATGTGAGAGGTGGGGATCGTGGAGGCAGTTGGTTGAGGTTGGGGAGGGGCGGTCATCATCTCCTTGGATGAGAAACTAAGCATGCGCTCTTCTTCGGCGGACGAGCCGTAGCCCATGGTGAATGGAGGTTGAGGGCGCGGGGGAAGTAGGAGTAGCACGATTTCGTTTTGGTCGGGGAATGGAGGTACGCGTCGAATTGAAACGAATGTGTTTCGGTTCGGTGTGCACATCAGCAGAAATGTACAAAAACACAGCTGGATTGATTCCATACCATGACGTCGCTGACGTTTGTTCAGCGCTGTCCAACTCTGTAATTCTGTAAATACTGTACTGCTCCTTGCACAGTAAGCACAAAGTGCCATACAGTAAGTACAGTACAGTACTGTACATTGTCAATTTATCATACATTAATGCAATGCGTATTGAGTATTTAAGCGACCAATGGTCATTTTACGTAATTTTATCAAACATAGAGAGTATTTTCAACTGCGCCGTTCAAACCTATTTCAACTTGTATATGCGGGAATCATTGTATCTTGAAGAACCAGAGGATAATCGTTTTCCATCTTGGAAGGAACGAGTTGAATGCAAAACCAAAAAGTGCGGGCCGTGTTAAGTGCTTAGGGTTAGCGGCTTACGACGGCGAACAGGATCGATCTGGAGAATGCGCGTATCCGCTGCGTCAAGACAGGGTGATCGTCCAGACCGTATCGGACAAAGATCAAAGCGTTCTGTGATGATCACTGTTGCCAGTAAGTCCTCACCCCAACACGTCTTTTTCCTCTGCAGTCCTCAAGTGATCTCGAACCTACTATCTGGTTCGAACAAGAACCCATCAATGGAACGTACCAAATTCAGCGGATCTAGACTCGTTTTTGCTTAAAGGTGGCCCAATGTATAGTGAAAATACAACTGGCGTCCTTACCCTCTCTATAAAGGATACCAATGGCCATACTTCTTTGTCCGTAGGTTTGTTTCCGGTTATGTTGAAAAATCCGGCCGCAAAAGAAACCAAGTGAATCAATTTAACGGAGTTACTAGGTTTAGAGAACCTTACTTGTGTTTTTATGGATATTAGCTGACGCGTTGTTAAATTATCTGTTATTACATCGTTCTCTCTGAGTTTTGCAGCTTTCTGATTCATAGCCGCTCCTTGAGATGAAGCAGCGGGAGCCACATCACATTATAACCACAATGGAATCAGCACTTGTACTGTACTGCCACCAGGAGAGCTGATTTTGATGATCTTTTTATGATTCAATTTTTTATTCATGCTCGTGCACTGCTATCAGCAGGCACTATACTTTACCGTTGTGAATGACTTTCCCATATTGGGAGAGAGAATACAAGTCTCAACTGCGTCAAGAAAGTGCATAGAGCGACTAAAGGATGAGCACTGTGTGCTTTCGCTGGTGAAGTGTAAAGCATAAACTGTAAGCACCTAGCGTTTTGTGCTGCAATATGTAAGGGGTATTGCATACCCTCTAATTGGCACATCGTGCCATACAGATTGAAATCCACTTCGTGCAATGCAATATGTGTACAGTTCACGCTGTAATGTGAATGCACCACAGCGATGGGGAAAATGTGCGGTGATTTACTATTTGAAAAACATGATCGATTGTGGCCCGGAATATCCTACGGGGTGTTATTAGCCCACATAGTACGTGGCGATTTAATTATACGTGAACTAGTGAGAAATGTGATACCAGCTGTGTCTGGATGGATAAACAAGGCCAAAGCAGCGGCCCTCGTGCTACTGAGCAGAGGCAACGAGCATATTTTACCGAGTAAAGTACCAATCTAGCTACTAGTTCTAGCCGAGGAAGTCTCATTTCATCAATCAGCCACCTTCGCTATCCACGTTTCTATCCGAAAAGACACAGTAAGGACAATTTTAGATTGTCACCCACCATTATAATTCGTACTGTATGCTCACCCAAGTAAACTCGAGGGCTTGTATTCTGGACCACCCAGAGCCCATCTTGGACCTGATATCGCAGTTAAAAGGCACCTATTGGGCCAAGTGTTGGCTTTACTCATCTTTAACTTGAATGTCAAGTAGTCTGGTGACATTGACTTTGCTTACCCCACCGTAGTACACAAATTTAACCTGGCTAACTATTATTCATACCTACTTGGCAACTAATTTCCCAGAATAAAAAACCACCCCGGTGTTGGTTCTGAACTTGACTCCTGACTTCCGCCTTTGCAGCATCCTTGCCAACGGCAATTTGGCCATTGCAAGGTTCACCTGCCCGGGCTACCCTTTTATTTTACCCTCCCCATCCCACATTTTACCATTCCTTCCACTGTTCGATTGTGATATTTACTCACACTTACCTCGTACTCCGGCATCTATATGTAAATAGGAACTTCAAGATTATCGTTGGTGAAAACGCTGCTTCTCTTTGAAGGAGGCACTCACCACTGGTAATCCACTACTACATATTTGTTTTCTAATAGTTCTTTCTGGTGTATACGATTCTTTGGACTGGATTATTTTTAAAATTTCGAGCATTTTGCGGATCACTGTCTGGTCTTACACCCCGAAGACAATTATACCGTCAATCAGTACAGAGAATCCTCCATTCTACCACGCCAACTTCTTCCCGCGTTCAGCGAGCAGTACTACTGCATCACAGGGTGCTTAAATGGAAAGGGGGCAGCGAGCACCCTGTGAGTCTTTGTGTGTGCGTGTTGGTTTTCTCATTGCCTGACGCTACTCCGTACCTAGACGATAATAACTGCGCACTGCGCATTGCGCATTGCGCTACATTAACTACACCAGTTGTCCAGCCAATCTTCTGCATGATGCTCTTCCCTTCTCGGTGACTTTGTCGTTCGAGTTGGCGTAACCTCCCTTGCTTATCGGAATAAAACGGATTCCCGACCTGTATTCTTTCATGCAAATAATTCGGTCACCATTATCGCCAAATATGATTGCAAAAAGTTGCATTAAATTTAACTTCTCTTGAGGTAACAATCTTGCTAATAGTGAACCTTTCGCCAATCTCATCTTTGAACCTGTGTATTTCCGTCTCATTTCCGGCTACTAGCAGTTCATCGGTTAGCTTAGATATGAGCAGCGAGTTTCTTCCGTCCAATCGCCTTCTCACTTATAGTTGGCTCACCGAAAACGCTCGCTCAAATTTAGCCTCTCATAGCAACCAACACTCTAATGTCTTTGCCTATTTTCGACCGGCCTCACTGATGCCATACGGCAATTTTAATAATTTCCATATTAAAAGTTGGCGAATAGAAAATTCTCGTGGGGGTTGAACTTTATGCTCTCTCTATATTGGAACGCTCTGTAAATAGGCTCGCTTGATGTCCTCACATCCGACGCTGAATCCAAGAGCGCATGAGATTGATAGCATAATACGTATAATAGAAAATTTTATACGTCTAATCTATATATCTAATCCTTCCGCGCCCCCTGTTCCCTATTTACATGAGGGCATAATCTGGCTTTGAGTATTTTAGTACATCCCTCCTTTGCTTTGAAATTATAGACGACGTGTGAAGTCACTGTGTTTGTATTGTTCGGTACCATTGCTTCCTAAATTTCTTGGTACGCACCAAGCTACTTACCTCCTCTGTGAGCGCTTTCTGGTTCATCAAGTCTGGTGTTCCTTCCAAATGTGCCCGACTGAGCTGGTCGCTACCCTGTATCCTGTATGTCTCATTTGTATCTGTGTGTTCTGTAAGAGCTTAATACGGAGCTACTGTGTAAAATATTTGTCATGAAAGAAGCTGGAGACACTGGCAACGTAGCAGAGGCGGTGGTATTCTCCATACTGATTTTTTTCCAGTACTAACTTAAAGATTCCATTGTTCCGTATTAAATTTCAGTTTTCCAATGATGAAGTGCCCGTATTTCATAAATCTTTATTCCGTGTGCTTTCATGAACTTCCGTATAGCAGCTTGTGTGAACTACGGATCTGAGCTAAAATAATTTGGTGCACTATGGTGATAGAGCCAAATATGCTCTAACATGTATCGCATTGTTTGTTCAACCCGTTTAGTTGCTATCATTCTCTAAATTTAATTAGTCCTCGTATCGCAAATGATGAAGAATTCATATTTTATATCTCAAATGTAAACTATAAAGAAGTCCGCTTGAATTTCACTATTAAATTTATCATTAATATGACTGACTGAGATTCTTTTGAGATGTTTAGGACTTCAGTTCTGGGAACAAATCTGACATACCATATTGACTTTTTCAAACCATTCTGAAAGCTCTGATATAAGTTAAGCTGTGAAGTCGTTTGACGACGTACAGGGCACTCCGACGGTTATTTGCTGCAAGCATAGAACTCATTCAGTTATGCAATTTAGGCATAAATTCCATGCGTAGTCTCAGATTTACCTTGTCATCCTTAGCAGAGTAAGTTCTGAATTTCTTATATCGCTACCTTTGGTCCTTTTGAGCCGAAAATAGGTTACATCAGACATGTTACAGGTGTATTAATACTATTTCAGTTCGAAGCCAGTAATAATTGGAGCCAAGCCTTCAACAAGGCCTATTAGGATGGCAGTAGGTTTGCCGTTTATATACCCTACCACAATTGTCCTCATGCATATTACAGGCTTTTTTTGCACCTACATTGCCTCACCCACACATTCAGGACTCCTTTGGAGGTTCGCCCGAAACTAAGTTATCATTGCATCAGAAATATACATAGAAAAATCAACCCCATCTACCGAGTGAGGATCTCCTTTGTCCAGTATTAGAATGGGTGGTCTTTTTTTTCGAGTAAGATGACCCCATTAACGAAAACCCGGTATAACACTTCTTGATGGAAGTTTCGTGGCGTTGGAGGTTTCTTTTTCTTACTTTATGCTTTATGTGCTTCATTGCCTTTTCGTTACATTCAGGTCTATCTTTGAACCAGTGTCCAACTACTCCACACTCATTGCAAGATTTTCTGCCGTCTTTTTCTTGATATATTCTTCGAATGACTCGGTCCTCTCAGTTTTTCCACCCAGCATCAAAGTCCGAGTTTCTTTTTCGGTCAATAAATTATGATGATCATTACCAAACATCCTTTAGAGTTAAAAGTGGGGAAAACTCATGCTCTAGTAGCGAGAACTCGTTTAAAAACGCCTGAATGTTCGAAAGAATTTCCGCACTGAATGGCTCTATCTTTTCAAGTACTTTCGGTACATTGCCTAGGCAATATTTCGCCATATTTAAACCGATCAACCGCGTATTCTTCAGCGGCCTCGACATGAGTATTAATCGAAAAAGAAGTAAGTGCATGGTATCTGGTCTGAGTTTGGCATTTATGAGCATCAATATTGCGAACTGTCTGCTAGAAGTCTCATCCAATGCAGAAGTCTGATTCATATAGGATGCAACTGCCTTGTTAAAGCATACTAAAAACTCTGAAATTTTCTCCAATGGTCTACCGTACGTTGGTGTGAGTAAATTTCTGTGAAAAGGTCAACTTCACTATGTACCATTTCTGTTGATGAATCTATTTCAATCGTGTCAATGATTTTGGATATCGCACAATTAAGGGTCTCTTTTGTTTGATTACAATTCTAATTCTTCCTGATTTCTCTATTTTATTAAACAGTTCTTCAGCTTGAGCATTGCAAGATAGAAAGATTAAATTACCTGATCGTTTAAAATAGCCTAAGACTTCTCGAATACTTGTCCGAATGCGTAACCCATTTCCATCCATCTCCTCAATTTTTCTCAGTATCTAAATTTCACTGTCCTTTTTATTAGTGAGCTTCGGAGGATTTGAGATGGTTGCACCCAAAAGTTCTTCAAGCTGACCTCCTCTGCTCATAAGTTTAGATTACCTGAGGTCGGTACCGTCCATTGACGGGTTCCTCTTCGAATATGATAGTACGTATGAGGTCACTTTAGGACTGTACAGTAGAGGTAAAGGATGTGTTGTAGTGGTGTCTTACTGGCAACAGTAATCAGTACAATATGCTCAGGTCCCTCTACATCAACACCTGGAAAACAAGCCCGTCTTTATATAGAGGATAGGCGAATTCTTCAGATCGATCTCATTCGCCGTCGTCAGTCTCTCACCCTAAGCACTTAACACCGCCCTCACTTTTTGGTTTTGCATTCAACTCGTCTCTTCCATGAGAGAAAACTGTTGTCCTCAGGTTCTTCAAAATAGATGATTCCCGCTTATATAAGCTCAAATGGCTCTTAATATCGCCGTCTTTATCCAGAACTGTACAGCACCATTTTGATCAAATTTGAGTCCGTTTAATGCTGCACATCACAATACAGTACACTGCTTTGCCCGACACGGCAAACTGTAATTAAAGTAATGTTTTCGTACATTTTTTTTGTGCCCAAGTAGATACACACACGTGAACGCCGCCTTGAAAATTGCTGACAGTGTTTGCTCTCAGCACCTTGAAGCAAGTTGTGGCGTTCTTATCTTCTTTCTTTCTTTTCTTCCAGAAAAAAGATGGAAGAAGTGAAGGGACTAGGAGAGCGAAAATATCGTAAGGGATTGCGGAAAAATCCTAGTTTTGGGCACCTTCTCATTCAAATAAAATTGTTTCCTTTCCATAACTTCTATTCCGACAGATACTCTGATTGTACGTGGTAAGTTCTAGTGAAGATCGGAAAGTTTTACGACAATCAAGATTCGAGACTTATTCGATAGTCAGTATGCCACTGCCGAGGAATCAGTTCCAGGCCAAAGCCGATCGGTTAAAGAGAAAGATTGACAACATATCCTGCAAAGCTGGTAATTATCTAGCATTACTAAAGGTTACACGTACTGTGGTTCATTTACTTTAAGATGCAGAAGCGCCTCCTGGAATATCAACACATGTAATAAAATCTTTAGTTACGCTACCATACCCCAAGATGTCCAAGACTTGGTAAGAAATAAGCTCGCGTCATCTTCTGAGTTTTTCACGGATAACTTCTTCAGTATAATATTGTTTCCTCTCGCTCCACTTTTTGGGACTGTGGAGCTGTTTAGTGGTACTAATTTTCCGGAAGAATGCCGTAACGCTCTTAACCTTTCACAAGGAGACCGTCACAACAGCAGAGTTATCATACATATTTGGTTATGTTTCCACCCGAACAGAATTTTCAAAGTTCGCTGTTTCCTATCGCTTTTCAACCTAATGTCTTTCAAACAGTCTCCGAAGGAACGTGGTATGCGCAGCCCTGTCAGTCCGTCGACAAGTTCGTTTGTCCGGAGTTTTCTTCGTCTTGGTTTTCGTCGTCAATAAGTTGTCATGCTTACACTAGAAGTTTTTCGGGCTGTCTGGATCCCGTATTTAGATATTGGAATTTTCTTCTAGTCCTCCCGTTGTCCTTTTTGGAGTGGGTGATGGTTCAGCCGTCACCAGGAGATGTCCTTAGTTTTCTAGTGTAACCACTACCTGAACGGTTCAGGTTTTTGAACACATTAAAAGATTCCCCACCTATGCTACAACCTAAAATTAGATCCAAACTTTTTTGTTTCAGTTATTCAAGCATTCATACGACTTTTAATACGGTAAAATATCCCGGGGGGTACGCGGCAATAGCCGGAAAACGGTCACCTATGGGAAAAAGGGCTGCACAGTACAGTGTCCACTCGCAGCACAGCACTTTTCTGGCGCGATACTATACAGCAGAGTACAGTAGTACCTTAGGGTAAATGGAGGTACAGTACCGGGATGGCTGTACTGCTTAGGGGCCTGTACTGTACTACCGGGTACAGGAGCACCGCTGGGAGGACTGGAGTGGCCGAAGGAATACAGGAGGACCACTGGACATACTGTACACTATTCGCATTCACTACCTCTGTCAAAAACCTTTCAACCGACAACTTACCGATTCTACTATAGCACCATTTCTCTGGAGCATCTTTTACTTCCATACCAAAGAGCCCCTTTCCTCGAAATACAGGATACATATACTTTATTTATGTTCTATTTACTGTCCTGTAGTGTAGTTTTTTTGCCCTTACTCCTATTTTTATCCGACGTAGTCTATATTTTCTCTATCCTGTTGTACTGTTAGCGATGTCTGCTAAGACTGTTGTAGTGTAAGGGCCACTAGAGCCGTCCGCAGGACTATCCGCTAGGGAATCTAGTAGGTAGTTAGTAGATGTGCTAGAGATAGTCGAAGACATCTACTGGCTATAAAAGGCCTAGCCTCCTTGGGCACTGAAGTAAAAACATCATAGGCAATTTTATTTTAACCTACCTAACTTTTCTACCCTAAGCAAAAACGTCTACAGTTTTCTTCAGGCTCGCCGCTAACGCCGCCAATCTGCTTTTTGTCACTTGAATTTTCGCGACAATCCGGATTTACCGATTTTCGGGGAATTGAAGAAGTAAGTCTCTTCGCTATTCGATAGTGAAAATATACCTATTTGTCCTATTTCCGCGTTGTTTCAAGCCACGTGTAAGCCGGCAAATACTCACAAATACGTTTATTTTTTTAATTATTTTTGAACACTATCCAATGGCCAGTAACGGAAATAATTCGGTCGTGGTGCCACGTAGCCCACCTGGCCCCATCGAATCCAGAAAAAGATCGCAATCACGATCAATCCTGTGTAAGTTTTCACCTTCTGTCAGCATCACCCCAGACCAGACTGTAAGTACCAAAAATACTAGCGTCACTCCAGTTTCGTCATGTGTCGCTGTTTCTCCGACCAATCAGGAGCCTCCACGTGGTATTCAAAAATCGCCGTCGCAGACCCATCGTAGTCCATCATTGTCGGCCAATCAGATAACGACAGGTGTCCATCCCTGTTTCAGGTTCATTTTCAGGGTCTACACGTGTGAATTCAGGTTCAGGTCAAGGTCAGATTTCAGGACTTCCACCTGTGCCACGTTGTCTTGTTTCATTAATTGATCTTACAGACTCCCTAACGGCTGGCAGTGCTTACAGACCTACCTTTAGGGCTCCGCTACGCCTGCGCCGCAAAGCTGACCATCGATTGGTTGATTGCGCTTGGGTTGCTAAGGCTACTTCTACACGTGTGGCTGTAAGGAAGCGGACTTGTAAGCTTTGCAAGGTTACTTGCAACGGCTCGAAGACCTATTTTGATCATTTACAGAGCCGTAACCACAAGAACCGCTTACAGAATAAGAAAAATCCGCCGTACTGTCAGGAGTGCAAAAGGAGTCTCGAGAGCTATTCACATTTACAGCGCCATAAGGCTGGGAAGAATCATTTACGGGTTATTTCAAATTACATTTAGTTAAATTTAATCTGGATATTCGATCTTGTTCTGAGTAAAAATGAACTATCAAATTAATTGTGAATCTTGCTTCAAAATTGAAAAACACAAAGTGAAAAAAAGGAAACAAATTGAGAAAAAAACTAAAATATCAAAAATTTACAGTGTAAGGAAACGCAAAAGTGAAAAAATAACAGGCCATCCACAAAAGGGACATATTGTGCTCCAAAAAAAACCAAGAGAGGGCCAAATTTTCGAAGCATTAAATCACCATTAATTTGCACCTGAATCAAGGGTATATTGATATGGTTTTCCGTTAAGGTATTAGACAGAACACAGAGTTTCAAGAGTCTCTTGTGGACTGCGTCAAAGGTTATGTTGAGGATAGCTCCCTAGCTGGTGATGAATTAAGGGCTCGGTTACTCGAGGACTTCCCTATCCCAATGCCTTTCTCGGGACAGATTCTGAGTAATCCATCCATTATTCGCAAGTTGATTTTGTTTCTCGCGAAACGCAATGTGCCAATTGTCCGCCAATAATCTGCTGTCCTTTCAAAGACCTTTGCGTCAACGATTCTCCGCAATGGTGACCTCAACAAAGCATTAAACCAAATTGATTCATATTTCAACTCTCTCTCGTCACCAACCGGATCACCGATTAGGTTCGCACCAAATCCGATACGTTCCACTCCAGTGTCCACCCAACACCCGGAACCATCGGAAGACAAGGTCTCACACTACATGCCCATGCGCTTCAAAGAAGAAAATAAGAAATTTCTGGAAGCCTAGCTGAATGTTGGAACGAGTTTATAGCTGAATACAAGTATGCCTGCCAAGATTATATGCTCAATGCTGAAAAGAAGCTCAAGTATCTCCACCATCTCCTTACAGGAAATGCGAAGAGATTCTGCTTAACGAATGTTGAAGGTGTGTATGAGCATTATTCTGGATCTCTAAAAGCTCTGGAAAGCGAATATAACTCAGTCTCAAGGCAAAACAGAATTGCTGCGTATATTCGCAACATTCGTGTCAATCAGTATATTTCTCTAACTTGTACTGTAAATGATGCTATCGAGAAAGTCCACGAGGAAATCTCTAAGTTCACTCACCAAGCACCACCTCACTGTCGCGCAGAAAGGCACAAGATTGAGTATCTTCAGTCCGCCGTTATTGGATTCTCCTGGGGTCGCGATCCTTGCAGCAGGGCCAATTCTGGTGACTTAAGTTATAAATCATTTCAAAGCCAGCTTATTTCTGCCGCTCAATGCGGGCAAGGAGAGGAACCAACGTATGAAGTCAATCTCAGATGCAGACCCTACACTACGTAGCCGTCTTGCTGACACATTGTATATTGGGCAACCTCAATACGGCGGTGATCCGCGTTCTACCAAAGTCAATGGTCACGATGGTAACTTACGGAGCAAATACGCTTACAGCAGGAAAGACAAACGTCGTGATGATAGATTTTGTTGGGGTTATGGTAAAAAGGGCCATATTATTTCTCAATATCGCCAATCAATGGCTGAGAATGTTGCTCGAAAGGTTTAATACTATCAGAGAAACTCATTTAAAAATCTGGCCAAGGCAACGAAATGTGTACTTTTTCAGCTCTGTCAGGAATTGGGTCATGATGATCAATCAGTTGATGAAGAAATACTACCTGGTCAGGATTTTTTTGGAGACGTCAACAGTGATGATGAAATGGAAGAATCAGAAAATAGAAATTTTTACAGCGATGACTCAACATATGTCTCTGAACAGTTGTTTTCGCAAATTTCAGTTAAGGACCAACCGTTTTTAGATGAAGATTATATTTAACCAGGGGTACTCAAACAAGTCGAAGTGCTCCTAACGAAAGGCAAACTGTAAGGGAAGGCGACAAGCCTTCCATCTATAACATAAAACTGGTTTCTTTTCCACGGAACCAAGGAAAAATACAGAATGCTTACGAAAAGATACATAAGATTTTAACTGTCAAAAGCAGCAAATTGCCAAAACACTCCAATTCAGAGAAATTCCACGGAATGTGTCTCGACACTGGTGCTCAAAAATCAGTGATTGGAAAATCAAAAGCAAAGGCATATTGTGACCTTGCTGGGATTAAGATTAAGAGTAAGCACGGGACAACTGCTTACAAGTTTGGCGATGGGATATTTTTAAGCATCAAAGAGATTGTAATTAGTATTCCAACGCCTGACGGTGCTCTCATCCCGCTACACGTCGATGTAGTTAATGCCAAAATTCCATTTTTGATTAGCCTGGAAGCTTTAAACATGTTTGGACTTGTTGCAGATAAATTTGGCAACCTACTTGTGTCCAAAAGGTATGGATGGGTGATTCCAATCACACGAAAACACTGCCATCTTTACGTCGTGTGAGATTTTCCTAAAATCCTGTTCACAAAGTCTAAATTAAAGAGCCTCCATTTACACTTTTTCATCCGTCTGCTTCAAAGCGATACAATCTGATAAGCAGAGCTAGACCAGAGGAAGCAAAAACTGAGACGCGAGATTTGATTTCGAAGATATCTAAACAGTGCCGTACATGTCAGCACTTTGAACCGAAACCCAGATCATTCTAGGTTAGTACGCCCAATGGAATCATATTAAATCAAAAGTTGGCGCTTGATATTATGTTTCTTGACAAAAACCCTGTACTTCATATCGTGGATACGCAAACCCATTTTGGTAACGCTAGATTCCTACACAGTCAAAGTACGGAATATATTTGGAACTCTTTTCTTGAGTGCTTCAATATACACTAGATTTACTGATAGAATAAAAATGGACCAAGGTAGTCAATTCGTTTCCAAGGCGTGGAAAGATTTGGTAAAATCGAATGGAATCAAAATCAGCCTATCTGGAGTTGAAAATCATAATTCTATTGGTTACGGTGAACGTTATCATGATACGTTACGCCGTATTTACCGCTTTATTCGCCATTCAGAACCTGATGTTGAAATAGAGCTCGCACTACGTCTCGCTGTTAAGGCTATGAACCATACTAAAATTCGCGCCCTCCGGATAAAATCAATTGTACTGAGAGATGACGACCTTTTACTCCTTAAAAATATCCTAAGAACGCCTTTACCCGAATGGAGCGTTCAGGCGTCCTTAAATTTATCTGCGAGCACGTTCTACAAACCGCCTATTTTGTACAATTAAAATAGGGACACCTTTAAAGCCTTCACCTGGTACTCTACATCTCACATTCTGCGACCAGGACACATGAGGGTAGTTCTCTAGCCATTCACCACTACGCAGTTGGAACCAACTTATTCTTTGCTATATTCACCGTTCCTTCCCTCACAACAAAATGCAGGCATGTTGTGCTCACGCATAATGTATTAGCCTCGTGGATATAACCGACCACATCTTCCATGCATTAAAATAACCCCAAAATTCCCACTGTTGTGCTCACGACGAAAACATCATATTTTCGTCTAAATACGCTCCAAGTCTGCTAGATACTTCTGCAAGGGGGGCTGCCGCCTCTGCATGTTCATAAATATGCTGAAGACAGAAATATGGTGGTTCGGAGACATCCAATTTCGCAGCTTCCATGCTAGAGCATCACCACTGGGGTCTTGAACACCCTGGGTTCACCAATAGGCACCGGAAAAGGCTCTATTACTCCTGTCTGAGAATGTTGGTAGGCCACAAGAGACATCTGCTAAGCTTTACACGAATAGCGTGATCCTTAAACAGCTTTTCATCTTCTCAGCCACTGCGCAAGCACATGCAGTCGATAATGTACCTCTCGGGCAACCCGGTTGCATTAAATCCTTTCTTTATAAACAACATTTGCCGTGAAACTGCGAGGCGCATTCCCAAAGATACATTGAGATCTTTTCTTGGCCCTACGTTAAACTATTAATCCCAATGGTCAGGCTAGGGTTAACACATCTCTTATTCATTTCCACATCCACACACCTCAGCTCTCTATGCTGCCCCTGCAGTTTGACGAGGGAGCTAATACCGCTCAATGACTATGAAGAAATCACCAAGGCAATCAGCACAGCGCACAACTAACTCCTTCAGACTCAACTACTCCCACTGACTGTACCTCCAAGCTCTGCACACCCTCCTTCGCTCGAGCGGCCCCAATCACGGCGCCCAATCCGATTTTGTCACTGCCATCTACCAGAACCGGTTCCAACATTAATCCTTTTCATAAACCCAATGCGAAATCACAGCCCAACAGTTGGAAGGAACCAAAAATATCGAAATTTCCCTGCAAACTCTCCGTCTCTCGGACCCCAGGATTCTCGCAACTGTATCCATGTCGCCCCAGAGATCTGGACTTACATGATCCTTCTTCGCCTCGGCAACCCTATACTCAGTGGCCATGTCGAATACCAGGGATATGTTCTCTCTATAGTACGTTTCCTGCCCCTTTTGGACCCCTTCGGAGACAAGCAACACAGTGTGCCTCGATATAGTGCTTCTTAAGACGACAAAATTATTTGCGAGGCAAACTTTACTCGCTTCTGCGACACCCTTCCGTCTTGCTCACCCCAAAGCTTGAATTCACTTTTCTCTGTGAAACCAATCTCGCGCCCGGAACTTCTGCGGAGTGGATACCATGATCGACAATCTAGAGTTCTTTCACCAATCATGCGCATTGATGTATTCGTCGTAAGTCACTACACAGTAAGGGCTGTCTTAAGATCACACGCAATACCCCAGCGGGTGCAACCCTCCCAACGGAGGCTCAGGCGAGGGCATTCTGCTCCGGATTCTGCGCCACAATGCGCCCCAAATTCTTTCCTCTTGGTTTCTACACTAATGGAGGAATAGGAAAACGAACTCGGAAAGCACATGAAATAATTGCCTCCTTCTTCGCCACTGGACGCGTCGCATCCGGTACCAACTAGTATCAACAACTCTTTACGATCCTCTCGTTCCTTCTTCTACCACTTTCGGCCAACCCCGTCTCCCGCCGGGCTCAGGCTCTCACATCCACTGATGTCTGACTAGACCAAAGAAAAAAAGTATTATTACTATTATTAGAGACTTTACGAAATGAAGAAATTCGCTAAAACAGGACAAAAAAATAGACAAAGGAAGCTGTCTTTCAAGAGGGAATAAATTTTGAGCTCTACGCGTACACATGTACACTTCGAGCTCACCATTTTTCCGGTCCTTTCGTTTGTAACAGTTCTTTTGACCGTTGTCCCATATATCGGGGAACGGGAGACAGGACTTGAAAGGAAGAGGAGGGGGAGGCAGGCAAAAAAGCGACTCAAGGTGATTTTCTTGTTTATTTGACTCTACTGCGTCGGAAATCGCTGAGTGAAGCGGACAGGAAAGACCGCTTTCATTGTTACTCTTGTCGAGGGTGCTTTCGCTATGCAATATGGGCGAGAACACTGCAGAAAGTTAGAGTTGCTTGGGTTTTTTGTTGTTGTTCCGGTCAGTTAGAACGACTTCTGGAGTGTCCTTTATGTAGAGAAAGATTGTCGAGGGCTGCTAGAGAGTTTCGGAACCTGAGAAGAAGTGAGCCTTCCGACTGGCCACCATCCTTTTGTCCGGAGGTGCTGTCAAGGAAGGTGCTAGTCAATATTAAACTAGCTTCTGACTTGGCTGCCTAAATTTGACTCTTCCATGAGCTACTGTACGTGCGAATAAAAGTCCATCTCTTCCCCTGCACGTACGAGTATTCCAACAAACACCATCCTGTTTGAAGGGTCTGCCGTGACAGACATCGATTACTTTTTGTTCTACTTCGAGAATGTCGTGAGAGAAGAGGTATCTAAAGAATAGAAGGCTCGCTCTCTGACCAAGTACCTCCGAGGAGAGGCGTTTCAGTTCTTTTACAAAACGTTCATGGAAGATGTAAAGTTGATTTAGGTAGGAATAGAGTACGAAAAGGTCCGAGAAGCGCTCAGGAAGGAGTATCAACCCAAGGAAGATCCGCGCATCGCGTTTGAGAAAGCTCTAAGTCTCCAGTTCTAGGGAGGCGATCTTGCTTCGTTCGTGAAAAAGGCTGATGAGACTGATGAATCGGCCGGCTTCACAGAAGATCAGAAGTTCTTCTTTTTGAACAAGACCGCGGTTGTAGAAGAACCACTGAGGTCTTTTGTGGTACTACATGCACCTTCCTCGTACTCAGAATTTATTGTATCCTTAAACCAATATCAGATGTCTACCGAACGTTTTGGCCAACCACAGACACCTCCTTCTGTAAAGAATGTCTCCGTAAGAGATCCTATTCTGAGAGAAGAGGATAAACATGTTCAAGCAAAGCAAACGGAGGATAAGATTGATGAATTGGCGTCCCAGCTGGCCGAGCTATCCCTACTAGTTAAGAAAGGTTGATCAAGCTCAGGGGAGATCGGCAGAAAGGCGGGGCGCATCCAGACCAGTTCTTTAGGTGGGAGTGATATTCCGCGATGCGGGTATTGCGGGAACGCCGGGCATGATGAGAGGAGCCGCTGGAAAAAGGACCGGGAAGAACTTCTGGCGAAAAAGTGTCCCTACTGCGGTAAGAATGGGCACGGTGAGGACGACTGTTGGACAAAGAAGAAGCGGGAAGAAGCACAAAAGTCGGAGACTAGTAAAGGATCTAACGTTACCGTCATTAATGAGGTGGAGTCCCCGGTTGCTTCTGTGCGGAGGTCGAGAGACAGTGAACCGCTAACAAAAAGGCCGATGACTGGGATAGAGGGATCGATAGAAATCCAACGTGTCATCAGTATTCCCCAGGAGAATTCTTCCATGAAGATGCTGAAGAAGATCCCCAGAATAGTAAAGGTAAAGAAGGGCAACAGCCGGAGTGACGATAGGAAGTGGTTGGAGGGCTTCTTGGGGGGTACGATGTGAAGGCCGGCCTTGCACAAGCGAACGCAGGAGTTTCATTTGGACAAATCCTCAGGGGTGACCTCAAGAATGCTGATAAGTCGTTGCGAAAGCTATTGAAGCGTGCAGTTGGTCGCGTGTCCGTGGTGAACGAGTTTTCAGGCAGGGAATCCGATATGGAGCCGATTATCCCAGAGGGGGAAGAGAGCCGAATGATTGGTGCGGCAAGCAGGCCCGAGCCTCGTTCCCATGTGGTTAGAGGAACAAGCGTCGCTTCCAACGGGATGAAATGGCGGAGGTTGCGGATGGTATCGGTGAAGTTATATGGGAGCCAGGTGAAGGCCTTGTTGGACACTGGGGCGTTGCCAAACATTATGTCGCGTAAGCTGTGTGAGGAGCTTACGAGACATCTCCTGAGTCCAAAGGAGACTTCTCACCGGATCACGGTCGCGAACGGCACAATGACAAACGTCCTTGGTGAGGTTGCTGGCGTCCCGGTCACCTTCGACCCCTTAACTGTGCCGCTCGCGTTCCTCGTGCTGGCGGACTCCCCATTTGACCTCAGTATTGGAACCCCGTCTATGGAAGCGCTGGGTGGTCGCATCGATATGCCGCGGTTTTCGGCAACTTTCACTATAGGCGGTGAGTCAGGGATATCCGTCACCATGCTGTTGTATCCTGAAGGAATTGATGAGGTGGGTGAGGAGGAAGCAGAGTTCACCTCGCCATCTGATGATGATGGTCACCCTGACGATGAACAGCCGTTAGATGGTGACGACTCTAGCGACCGGTGGCGGCTGGAAAAGATACTGGTGCCAACAATGATGGGCATTCTGTCGTTAGGTACACCATAAACCAAGGAGCTAGCGTCAATGTTGTCGAAACCGAAGAGGGCGACACGGAAGAGGAAATGGTGATTTGTGTGAAGTAAGTAGATGTACATGGTGCACAAGATTCCAGACAAGATGCCAAAGGTATCGCAGTGATGGCATTACAGGTGAAGCAGGAGAATATTGGAGCAACGTTAGACAGCTTAAGGGGAATAAATAGTTGTGCAGAGCTTGATGACGAGAAAGCACGAGTAGTCGTTCGAGCACTGTCACAGGCCCCAGTGAGGCATCAGAAGGAGTTGGAGAAGATGCTCTTAGAAGGGAAGAATATCGTGGCCTGGAGCGTCAACGATACTACGCCCGGGAAAGTACCCTTTACGCATTACTTAGAACTTAACGACGAGACGCCTATCTGCGAGCCGGTCCGGAGGGTCCCGCCCAAATACAACAAGATCATCCGAAATGAAGTGGCTCGGATGTTGGACGGGGGATTACTCGTCCATCAGAGTCCCGATGGGGCTTCGGTGTCGTCATAGTGGCAAAGAAGGGTGGAGAGCATCGGTTCTGCGTTGACTTTCGTCCACTGAACAAGAGGATGAAGGCCAACAAATGGCATATACCGAACATAGATAAGTTGCTGGACGAGATGCGAGGGTCTTCGGTGTTCACCACGCTTGGCCTCTCTACTAGTTGCTGGAAAATCCGCCTTGATGATAAGGTGCCAGAGATGAAGAAGAAGTTTAGGTGTAAGTACGGGTCTTTTTGTTTTGTCTTTATGCCGTTTGGGGTTAAGAACGGGACTGTGTACTTTCAAAGGATGGCTACGATGTTACTGGAAGACTTATATTTCGTCGTGGTGTACATTGACGACGCTTTTGTTAAAAAGAAGACGCGAGAGGAGCATCTGGCACATGTGAGGATGGTTCTTGAGCGGTTGAGAGGTGTAAAACTCAAGCTGAAGTTGAAGAAGTGCACATTTGGCGCACCGCAAGCGGAGATGCTAGGTAACGTTTTGAGTGGGATGGGGGTTAGGACGGACCCGGAGAAAATAGGAACAATAGCCAAGGCGCCTACTCCCAAATCGAAAAGGGAGCTAAGTTCTTTCCTGGGAATGGCCTCGTACTACCGAAGTTTCATTACGAAGTTCGCCACATTGCGACCTCTTTGCACGTGTTAACGAGTCCTAACGGCAAATTCGAATGTAATACAGAGGCAGAGGAAGCTTTCATGAAGTTGAAGGAACTGATGACGTCACCGCCGGTGCTCGCGCAGCCAGACTTGAAGAAAACATTCGTAGTATACACAAACGCGTCGAGGACAGCTTTCGGGGCTGTCTTGATCCAAAAGGGTGTCGATGGTGACGAGCACCCGACGCAGTTCGCGACCAGGACATTGCAAGCATCGGAAAAGAGATACAGTGCTTTCGAGCGTGAGGCTTTGGCCGTGATATTCGCGTTGAAAAAATTCCAACCCTACTCGTTAGGATCGCCCTTCGTGCTCTTCTCTGATCATAAAGCTCTCCGCACGCTTTTTTCAAAGAAGGATATACACGGGAGGCTGACGAGGTATTTGAAACTCATGGCAGAGTACGAGTTCGTGGTGCATCGTCGGCCGGAGGTGCAAATTGCAACAGCACACTATTTGTCCAGGTCCGGTGTGGCTGAGAGTAGCGTTAAGGAGCAAGTCGAAACGCAGGCAGATGAGCTTAAGAAGTACTTGGCAAAGGAGGAGATAGTGGCGACCATTGACGTGAACGAGACGAGGGGCACATTCGAAAATGCTTTAGTAGCAGTCCGGACATTTCTGCAAATGGGAGAAAAATCAGTCCCAGAGAAGAAGTACCGTCGTCAAGCGAAAGCATTCTTGGTATCCCAGGGGGTGCCTTTTCGCAGAATGACCCGTGGCTTGCGAGTAGTTCCCCTAAATGAAGTCAGGTGTCACATTTTCGAGGCGGTCCACGACTTGGTTGGGCATAGGGGTGCTGAAGCCACAAAGCAATTCTTGAAGGACAGGTTTTGGTGGCCCACGATGATACCTGAGGCACACAGTTTTTTACGTTCATGTGATGAGTGCCAGAAGTCATCACGGGCGGGAAAGTACGTTACATGGTTGCGACAGCCAGTTAAAAGTTTGTTGGAGACGTTTTCTCTTGACTTTGCCGGGCCGTTCAGGGAGACGATGAAAGGAAACAGGTTCCTGCTGATCGGTGTCGAAATTTAAGTGGCTGGCCTCTACTGCGGGCAACGGGACACGAGACATGCAAGGAAGCTCTCGCCTTCGTAGAGCAAGAGATAATAGCGGTGTTCGGAATTCCGTGCACTATTGTGAGGTAAAATGGTCTCCCCTTTGTTGCGGCCGCCTTCAAGGAGTTCCTGACTAGAAACGGCATCTCATGGAAGCCAGTTAGCCCTTATGCGCCGCAAGCGAACGGACGGGCAGAAAGAATGGTCGGCACGATGAAGAGGGCTATTGTCAAAGTGTCATGGACAACAAGACTCGATTATGATGTAGAGATACCGAGAATAGTTGGGTCGTACCGAGCACGGAAAGATAAAGACGGTTTATCCCCTTTCTTCATGATGTTCGGCAAGGAGCCGCGTTAGAAACTCCGAAATATCCCAATTTTGGATGGGAAACCCGGCGTGGGCGGTGATGGCGCGAGAGTAGTCGAATTGTTGTAAGTTATGGCGCGAAGAGCAGCCAAAGAATCGCAAAAGTGAGCACAGGGCGCGTCATTGCATGACCAAAGGTACTGCGTTGGAGATTCGGTGCTCTTACAGAAGACAAAATTGAGAAAGGATCTGCATCCCAATTGGCTTGATCCGTACAAAATCGCCAAAGCGAAACATCCCTTGTATCATCTAAAGGCCGCAAGCGGGAAGGTAACTAGGGGGCGTGTTCACGCGAAGCGCTTGAATTCGTACTTCACGCGGGACAGCTTCGGGAAGAAATGGAGGAGAAGTTTGGGTGCGCGGTAGCGGCAATTGTGCCGTTGGACAGAAGCCGGATGTAGCAAAACAAGTAGTGCATGCGCCACGGTCTTGAGGTACATCCAATAGTGACGCATGCTCGATGGGGCCGGATGCTGTGGTTGAGGGTGGTTTGAGTACGTGCGTTCGGGATGAATGAAGGGTGGTGATCGAGTGCGCGAAGGGATTGGAGGGGAGGGGCATTTTGGCGAATGAGAGAGTTGTTGAAGGCAAAAAGATCCTGCCTGTGTTTTTGTTGGGGTGACCTGTGTCTCAGAACAGGTTGGGAACGTGTTTTTGCAGACGATAATGGAAGGAAAAGAATGAGAGGAAGGAGAAAGTGGGCCACAGAGCTTGTTTTCTGTTGCGCGAGTATGGATCTAGGCGGGGAAGGGGGCTTTCCAAAAGGTTGATGTTGCTTGGATAGAGGGGGTAGGAGGGTTGGAAATGAGAGGAAGTTGCAGCAAAAAAGGGGTTTCGGTGTTGCAGTGGATGTTTCGGCGGAGTTCAAATGTTATCACTACAGGGAGGACGAAAGGAACACCTCCGACGCCAACATGGTGACTCCCTTACCCGGCCTTTCGGCCAAGCGGATATCTGAGGTGGTGGGGATGGTGCTCACTACGGTATTTATACCAGACCGTTGCGGGACTGCTGATATGTTAGCATTCTGTTTTTTGTGTGTTTTTTTGCAATGTCTTTTTGCTGTGAGGGCACAGCACCGTCTCATTAGGGTTTAATGTAAGCTCTACGTATACACATGCACACATCGAGCTCACTGTTGTTCTGGTCCATTCGTTTGTAACGGTTCTTTTGACCGTCGGCCTATATATCGGGGAACGGGGGACAGGACTTGAAAGGAAGAGGAAAGGGAGGCAGGAAAAAAGCGACTCAAGGTGATTGTCTTGTTTATTTAACTCTACTGCGTCGGAAAAAGCTGAGTGAAGCGGAAAGGAAAGACCGCTTTCATAAAAAAACTCCAAGCTCCAAACAAACCGAAAAAGTCCTTATTTATTTCTGAATACTGACGTTGAAAAGAAGAAAAATTGAAGGGGTCCCAAATCATATGAAAATAAGACTACGATTGGCGCCAAATCGCCAGTCCCACCACAACTTCACCTCCATCATTGCGGATGTGGCACGGGAAACCCCGCCCTAGACGCCATCAACCTTTCCTCCCACGAATAGCAGCAACCCATCTTAACTATCAAGCGTTTTCGATTCAAAAAAGAGCTGAACCTTCTCCTGTTAGGTGCAGCAACAACTTGTTGTTCGAACACTGTAGCATGGGGAAGTAGTCAGGCCATGTTTGGAAAGACACACCAGATGTCTGTGGGATGCGAGTAAGTGAAGCTCTCTGCCAGAACTGATCTACCATCGTGGAAGACTTCTGCCGACCAATTCAAGAAGCTCGTAGCTGATCGAAGCAGAGTGATAAAGGCCAACTCTATGGCTTCTGGAATTGTGGAGGAGTGGACAACGAAGAATAAACTTTTCGATGACATCATTGCAGCGATCGATACCAAGAATGAGGCTGATCGGACGGATCTAGACAAGCAGAAGGCGAAGGAGAAGGGTCTGCAGGATGCTGGGAACGAGATTCGCGAGCGTGCGCTGAAGAGTCAGCATCGTCATAGAATTCCTATAAGTGGGGGAAGGGCAGAATCGGACGATGAGGTGTGCTTGATCAGCAAAGAGATCGAGGCGAAGCGTGAAGACGAGGCAATACGTTGTAAGACTTATGAAGCACGATTAGAGTTGGAGATGAGGAGGGAGGAAAGGGAGGCAAAAACAGCTGAACATCTTGATGAAGTAGCTCGCTTGCGGATCAGCCTTGATGAACGTAGGATTGAACTAGAAGAGCTTCGCTTTCACGCGAGGCAGCAAGCTCGTGTGGACAAGCCTGTTGAACCGAAGGGAGCAGCAGAGGAGCGAAATATCTCAAGAGCGAAAGATCTTACCAAGTGTGTTGGTAGCTTTAGTGAAGAACGTACAGTAGATGCGACCTTGCAGAGCTCAGAAACGCCCCGAGCCCTCTCTATTTATCCGCTGCCTACCGCGTCTACTGCGGCGGCTATATATTCTCCCTAGATCCCACTCCTGGCAGATGGCCCAGAATTTTCAGGGCTCGGCATCGCCGCTCGGGATGGTTCTGCACAGAGTAAAGGACGGTGGTACAAACTTGGATCTTGAACGATTTTGAGTTTCTTGGCCAATGAATGCCCTAAAAAGCGCAAAAGGAGCTTCACCGGATTTCAACTTCCTCTTAATATCTCGCGACGAGAAGTAGTGTTTAAGTTCTTTATAAGACCATTCCATGGCTTCTCTGACCGAGTTCATAGCTGTATTGAACAACGTCTGCTCTGGAGTGATTATGAAATATGGAAACCCCACTTGAATCCAGGGACGAAGCGTATACGCTTTGTCTCCATACAGAAAATAATGCGTCCCTTCATTAAACATCGACTACTGCAGCATGCTATCCATATTACTACATCTGTATAGTGTGAGATCATGCCGCCGGACTTCTTCAGGTCAATGAAGATGAAGTATGAGTCCATCTGGAGTGGAAATGGTCATATATATGATGCAATGGAACCTTTTATGCACTGAGTGGCAACTACGTTGAAATGCAGCACTACCGCCTGGGCGACATATTCGTATCTTAGTGCAATCAATGAAACCGATACAATTGTCTAAAAGCGCCCCTTCTTTACTTAATGCGTTAGCACACAGACTTGCTCCTTCCACAGGTAGATCTTCATGTAATTCTGTGATCAGCCGGTGGTTGACACTATTAAACCGTTCAATCACTTCCCAAAACACCTTACTAAGCGCCAAAAAATGCATCCCATATTCCACTTCCAAGTGAACCCACCTGCAGGGACTACTTAGTCTTCGCAGCACATTGCATATCGCGGTAACAGCCGGACACCTGTACCCTGATCTGGGTGTTACTACGCCCGTACATCCGATTTGAAAAGCAACCCGTGGGATCTCAGCCAAACGAAGCCTGAAGTTGCGAGGCGACTCTGCCTCAGAATAAGCATTGAGGTTGAAAGTGGTGCTAGAGATCATAAGCCGATTTATGTTGACTTTAAAGAAAACCTGACGCATCCTACGCAGCTGCTTAGCAAGGCGTAGATGAAGAGTAATTGTGCAGTTGAAAGTAATGGGAAACTGCAATAGTTTGCATGTGTTTTTATCCTCTTCTGTATTTAAGACTCCGTAAATTCTTATTGCCGCATTGTTAGTATGATGAGCTAATACTGTATAACTCCTACTCGGATATACCTATCATGGTGAATTTGCGTAAATACGGAATTAGTTTTTTGGCCAATTTATTTTTTATAATAAACGACATGACGTGAATCGTTGATAGCAACCCGAAATCGGATGTAAGGCATTTATTTTCAGTCTTAAAGCCTGCTCAACTCAAGAACACACTTAAGCCAGGCATTTCCTTCTCACAGAAGAATGCCGAGGACGATCTTGCAGCCTTTTTAAAGCATTCCATAGAGTTGTCCGAAGCCTTCGGAAAATTGACAACGGAAATCTCCGCAGCCGCCAGCCCGACCCGAGCAGCGTCAACAGCAACAAAAGCGCCTCAAAGATAGGGGCGGACAAGAAGTCGGCTGGAACGCCGAACAAGAGCAACGACAAGAAAAATCCACTTTCGCCATGCCCGCTCAAGTCCTCTGAAAGCGCAGAACTCTGGGCGGACGACAGCGGGCACTCCACTGCAGAAGAGAAAAGTGCTTTCAAGGACGGGGTCGCCTCTGCGAAAGCGCGCGAGATGCCATACAGATCTACGAGAAGTGAAGTCTCTTCGGCTGGTGGAACAGCATGGTCTTTATCAAATGTCGGCCGCATTCGCAAGGACCGTGAGGCGGTCGATAGCGTCAACAAAGGTGGCGAAAACATGCCGCAGGCGTCGTGCATAATGACCGTTTTCGACAATAAGGTGAACATTGACGTGACTCGCAGCGACGAAAGCATAGCGTCCACCGGGTTCTGTATACCACAGCGTACTGTATTCATCAGCGTCGAAACTAATCATTTCACGAACGCCAGCTAGTCCACCAGTGTAGTAGAACACATCTAATACAAGACAGTCAGATCAATTCATTTATCGTTTTCAACTGCGTTCTGCGGTTCTGCAGACCGAGTGGGATCTTCAGCCCTGTCTGAAGCGTCGTCGGCAAGTGTAGTGCAAAGGGTTACCCCCTGATTTACCTTATCTTACAGTGTCCTGTGCTACGTCTGTATGCCCCCATGGTTTACAGTTATAATCCATGGTATTAATTCTATTCAATACACGGCATGGTAAACTCAGGTGGTCCACTGTTGGACCACTGTCCAATTACTGTACTATTTACAGTAGATTTGATATTTTTAATATGTACCGGTGGTCACCCAATAGGTGCGCGCTATTGATCTACCCCTTTCGTTTTACTCCTTAGCTTTTTCCGTTAGTGGCTAGCTATCCTACTCAGTACTTAATACCTACTCTACTAGTTGCCACCTACAGTAGAGTTACTTTGGTTCTCGACGGCCTACCACCCCCCCACTCTTGTCCGCTACCGCGCCAACTTGGGGCCAAGTTGTAACGTGTTCCTTATTAACAACTTTCCCCTGTACATTTTATTCCCTCGCGCCTGGGTCCCTCCTATCCTTTCCTCCATTCACTTGGCGTTCCCTTTCCTCTCACTGGTTTACAGTTTACATTCCTGGATTCCGCTTCTTCCCGAGGTATTTTCTCTCTCGCTCTACCACATCGGATTGCCGGCCACTACGCAGTACCCCTGCTTCCCACTGTCACGCTAGAACTCGAACTCGCGGAGTAATGCCTCCTTTTCCTTCCCTTTTTTCCTCAAGGTTTTCCCTTTTATTTCTTGGTATCCCCTTTGCTCCCGTTGCACAACAGCAAGGAGAGCCAATAGGGTTTGAGCTTGGGAAAGGGAGGTAACAGGCACACCGTGGTGCATAGGGGCAGCTTTGGATGTGCTAGGGTGAGGTGACATTGTGTGTTGGGCAAGGAACGCAATTGATGAGCTGCTCTGTGTAAGAAAGAAAGACGTGTGATGTACTGCAATATATTTGGTAACTTACTAGTTAATTTCGTAAAAGGCACCATGTCCTTGCGCAAACTTTTGTTGTTCCTCATGTAGTGCCAATTGAACTTAGTGGCACGCGTTTTCTCAATGCGGAAATATTAATTTTCCTGCGAATTTTCATTCTATGCGGCTACTGATAATTAAGCACAATATTTGTTATGTGGCTCATAGTGGTCGGTGTCCTGTGGCCACAACTTATGGTCACGAGGGCCATGTACAGTACTGTACGTGGCCACAAATTTGGGATACAAGAGCCATGTACAGTACTGTACGTGTCTCTGAGCCACAAATGGAGTGCACTGCACAGCAGTACAACAGAGGCGCCTCAAAACAGGCGAATATGGGGGTCTAGGGGCTACTTTTTATATTTTGCTAGGAATTTAGTACCAATTTGTGTGTTTTAGAAAATTGCGAATCTCTATATAAAAGCTAGTCGACTGGGGTGTGAGCCTCGACCAACAACAGCAACAACAACCACACCCAAGAAACACTATTACCAAACCCAAAACACCGACACCACCATCCCCAAACCCAAAACACCAACACCAGCAACACCCCAACATCACAAACAACACGTTGCCTTGTCCTATCTTCTGTCTTCAAAGCAGTGGCGCCCCTTGTCTCCTTGGACTTACGGTGTGCATATCGAAGTTCAAGGGGGCATTACCCATTATACTGCCGGTGTCCCTTGTCTCTTTGGACTTTCGGTGCGTAGCTCGAAGTTCAAGGGGGCAATACCCTCAGTGACTGCTATACTGTAAAAACCTTCCTGGAACTTCGAGGAATGGTTGGAGGGTTAAGGAAGTCACTACGCACCCCGAGGGATCATCAAAGGTATCAGGAACTCCGTCGGAGGGAAGAAAGGGAAGGCCTCGTCAAGAGATCTACCGAAGGGGAGAGCTCTGCCATCAAAGCTTACCCTAGGCATCCCCTTATTGACGAGGAGGTCGAGGAGGGGTCCGAAGAATCCGAACAGGTCTCCATCCGGGACGGGTCTCCTTCCCAAGCCTCTAGCTACTCAAGACAACCCCCTCGCTCTGCACAGCCTTCGTCCCGTCCGTCGCACCGTACAAACGCCCTTGGGTCTTCTTCCGTGACTACTTCCTCCCGAGCCCAGGCACGCATTGACCTTGTCTGTACCACAGCTTTTAAAGTCGCAACAGACAGGGAGAGAAGGGAGAGGAATAAGAAAGGCAAAAAGCCTAAGTCTCACTGTCGCATCTGCGACATCGAGTTCGTCAGTTCCGGACAGAAAGCTGTCCACGAGGCTGGCGGGAGGCACCAAAGGGCGGAACCAAGGTTAAGGGAAAGCAAAGATCCTCCGCGGTGTACTGATTGCGACATTACCTTCGCCCAAGAAATCGACTTAGAGATTCACCTGCGCAGTAACAAGCACCGTAGGAGAGCTTCCTTTCTCGCCGAGAAGAGACGTAATTAGAATATCTTATTGAAGAAAAAGAAACCAGAAATAAAAAGAAAAATAAAACAAAGAAAAAGAAATAAAATTAGAAACCCTCGAATAGAGGTGCGAAAAGAAAATAGAACCCCTTCCAGTGCCAAACAAAAAAAGCACTATTAATATTCGGATTGTAGGCTATTGTATTAGAATTTGACTGGCTCTCATATCAGTGCCTGCATATTTGATCGAAAGGACAATTGTTAACAACGCAGTACAGCACCGTAATGTAGGAGGAGCACTGTAATATGCCCAATTGTAATTAAAGTTAAAGCTGTAAGAATTTGCCCCCGAACTTAATTGCTAAGTTCTCGTCAGCGATGATGTTGACATCGGAGAGCTCGCGCTTCAAAAAATTTGCAAATAAACTCGTTCTCGTGACTAACACCCATGATCCCAAAAATAGTGAGAAGTGTTTCTTATGATTGCAACACATCAACTACGCCGACTGTCTGGGAAAATTGAATGTGAGTATAACGGTACACTCTCATACTCAATGCCGCCGATTTCCATGATCACTATGTTGATGCTAGTGCTGGCTCCGCACCAGCACCAGAATCACCAGCAAAGTCAACATCAATATCACTTTGAGAGATACCCACTGGACGCTTTTTCTATCTACAGACGGCGCCATAAAGTCAACCACAGGCATTTCAGTTTCGAATCAGCGGCAGCTCTGAAGTTTGTTGCGAACAAAGTCATGTTCCTCCAAGGGGATATTGAGAACATGCTGCATCACGGCAATCGGATCAATTTATCCAACTTCACCTTTAATTTCGACGGATTTAGTAACAGGGGCTGCCTCAGCCTCCTTCGATTTGAAAAGAGCACATTGTCCAAGTGATGGATGTCACTGGGTGGCCTGTCACTCAGACTACAACCAAACATAACCGGTATGTAGTCAACGCTATGCTTATATTTTGTATCATTTTAAGGATATTGGCCATATCATCAAGGTGGATGGACCTTGAGAAAATCTTTGGGAAGCACTCTTCTTATTTGTCAGAGATTTGTTGGAGAACTTTGAGTAGCTCTCGACAACGATAAGTAGTCTTTTTGTGGCCAGACCATCCCACCAATTTTTCCAAATGCGGGCTGCTTTATACGCCTAGTGTATTCGATCAAAGCTAAATGGCTTCAACAATTGTGTGGGCTTTGTACACGGAAATGTTATTGGAATTGCGCGCACGAGCAGCTGACATATGATGCAACTCCTTGCATACAACGTTCAAAAACGCAAGAACTCAATTATGTTTCATACAGTGATGGGACTTGACGGACTGATTCTACACGCATTTGGCCCCCGTTAAGGGTGACCCTACGACTGGACTCTGTCGTGCCGCAGTTAAGTGGAGCAAAAATTGCCCCTACTGTTATACTGTGAAGCCGTGATGGGATATCGGTCATAATCGCCGGTTGTTCCTTGAGGTGCCGTACCAGGGCAGTTACTTGCAATCATATCAATCTGCGTTTAATTGAAGAATTTCCAAAGGTAAGGTTACCATCGAATGGATCTTCAAGGAGATCAAGGCATATCTTACAACTGTCGATTTCCAGCGAAAGATGAAGTTGTTTGAGTAACCAGTTGGGTCTCGTTACCTTGCCGCTATGCTTTTAAACAACGTACGCAATTGTGTTTACTCGCAGCAAACATCTTAGTACTTTGATTGCACTCCCCCATCACTGGAAAAGTACTTGTTCATCTCTGAAGGGCAACAATAAGTCAAGAAATGGATACCTTTGCCTTTTTAGCAATTATCTCCACCATCAAACGGAACTAGACTCGTTCTAGCTCTTGATTTGCTTGTAACGCCTCTCGACGTTCCTTTCGCTCGCTCTCCCTTTCTCCAATACTTCCATTTCCAGTTTCGCTCTATCATTGACGTGTTTCTCCTTTTCATATTCAATTCGCGCGAGATTTGTGTCCCAAGATGTATTGCAAATCTTTCCATCTCCCAAGATACCCCCGCAACATGCTGACATTTGTGCGCGTGCCCACCAGAAGACTCTGCAGTACCCTCCGTTCCGCTATCCCCACACGTGTTCACCGTCTTTCTGCTCTTTGCTATGCCCCGTGATTCCCTCCCTAGACGTTTTTTTTCATCGTCAAGTTCCTTTGCCGCTCTTTTATCGGCGCTTCTCTTCGCGTCGATGTCGTTTCGTGCCTCTCTGTCCGCCATCAGCAGCCCATCCATCTCCGCTACTTCTCCCCCTACTCCCAAACGGAGCTGATCCCATTATTTTGACTTGTCGAATGAAGACAGCAAGCGCCTATGGCGATCTTGTCCGCATTTTGCAGTCACGGACATTCCCATGCGTAGTTTTGCATTCGCCCGCTTCGCTGCCCCCTCAAACTTCTTGCTCACATTCCCATACGAGGCAACGTGAGCTTTTGCCGCCGCCATTTCCCGCAAAAAATGAAATCCTCCTCACGGGAGAACTTCGCATGCCTCCCCTTCTCCTCCTTCGATGTTATCCACACAAAGGTAACATCATGGTCTGCCGATGCGGTGGTTGGCATAGCGGTGGGCGGCAAAGCCGGGGGTGGAGCAATTGCCTGGGCTGTGGGGGTCTTGTACTCAAGCAAGACTGTTGCTCCGCTAGGGGCTTGTTTTGCGGAACGCATGTGGGCCGTATCGAAGCGATGAGGTGGGAACGGTTGGGAAGGGAAGATGTTAGCTCGGGCGCGATGGGGGGGATCAGTAGTGGGGAGGGGAGGGGAGCTGGGGAGCTTTGATGCGATGAGGGGGGAAGTGTAGGAGGTTGTTGGTGGGTAGAACTCGTATGAGAGGAGTGGGCAAGGTGGGGGGCATGGAGGGGGAGAGTAAGGGGCTCGGGCGGGCTTGACGGGGGGAAGCGGGTAGCAGGAATCCGATGAATAGGGAAGAATGGAGGGGAGATGGGGAGCTCTGGGGCGATGAGTGGGGAACGGTGGGGGGTTGGCGGGGCGGAGTGGTGGAAGCTCGGATGCGGTGAAGTGGGAAGGGTAGGGGGGATTGGCGGACCTGGACGCGATGAGTTAGAAAGGGTGGGGAGTGGGTGGGGGAGATTAGGTGGAGCTTGGATGGGCTCGACGGGGGGAAGGGGGGTAGCCCCGATGCGATGAATGGGGAGGAGTGTGGGGTAGGTGGGGAGCTCTGAGAAGATGAGCGGAGAAGAGTGAGGTGTGGGAGGGGGAAGTAGGGAGAGCTCGCATGCCTTCGAGGGGTCAAGAGTGGAGGAGCTCTTTTGTGCTGGAGGATTGAAGAGTGGGGGCGCTCGGATTACGATGAAGCGGGAAAAGTAGGGGAATGGGAGTGGGTAGGGCTTGGATGCGATGTGGGGAAGGTTGGGGTCGTTGATGATGATGGAGAAAAGTGGGTTGGGATCGGGAGTTGTGATCGTGACCTGAAGAGACGAGTTGGGGGAGGAGGGATCCTTTCGGGAGTTGGGCTGCCGCCAATTTGTTGCTCACGGGTGGTGACTACCGAGTAGGATTTGAGCTGTGTTAACCATAACTGAAGCGGATTTTTGACAAACAAATTACAGGTTGCAATTCAGCTGTCAAATTTAGTCATATTTAATTCTCAAAAGTGGGTGCGTAAGAAAAAGAAGTTCAATGCACTCAGTACAGTACTGTACAGAACTGTTGGCTGCAGTGCATTGTTGCCCACTTTGCTAGTCTTTTGCTGTACTGTACTAACGTAGGCAACTTTGCTTGGTTCAACCCGCATGCGCCAATGGCCCGCCCACAGCAGACTGCGGTCCATTAGTAGACAAGCAAGGGCTTCTCATCGTAAGGAATTTTCCCAAAGCCATTGTCCCGTACACCCTCTCTGAATTCAAACTACAGCTCCTTTCCAAGCTGATAAGAAGCGTCTATCGCCATCTTTCCCTTCCTTCTCCTTTCCAAGTGCTAATCCAATGTCTGCTGGGTACGACAATATCCGTTCCGCTGTCCTCTCCCAAGGCAGTGATTCCCGCGTCGAGGTGAACCAACGTGCCCTCATTGACAAAATCCTCGCTCGTTACGCTTCCGCCAATGCCATCTATCGCGAACTCCTCCAAAATTCAAACGATGCTGAAGCTTCTCACGCAGATATTCAATTTCACACCACTGCCACCCCTACAGGGTCTTTCGTTACGCAAGTCGTCTATCGAAACAATGGCAAACCCTTTGCGTCTCAGGATTGGACCCGGTTAAGCAAGATTGCTGAAGGTAATCCAGATGTTTCCAAGGTTGGCGCCTTTGGTGTAGGCGCGTATACCATGTTTAGCATATGTGAACAACCCATGGTCGTAAGTGGAGGCAAGGCAATGACATTCTCGTGGCGGGGCGATGCCTTGTGGGTCAAGCTTGGTGACGTACCTGGAGAATCAGATCAATGGACCTCCTTTGTGTTACCATGCCGAGATCCTTACGTGTTGCCTTCTCTCACAGAGTTTGGTGCCTTTATTTGCTCCAGTCTCACATTCACTGCGTGTTTAAAGCATGTCTCTGTGTTTGTTGACGGAACCAAGCGTGTTTCCATCACCAAGCGCAATCTTCATGCCCCACGTGTTATTGTTCCTAAGAAGGCATCCGCATGGTGGACTAGAGATGGTGCCGTTGTAACCAGTCCTGACAAATTCTTCACCCTGGACAGAAACGATGGCGCTATCACCGAAACTACAGTACAAATGACCGCCGAATTAGACGGCGACACTTCCACTGTACATGCGCGCTATGTCTCCGCTCTGGCGACCACGAGAGTTCCAGCTCCGGTCGCACGCCGCATGGAACGTGTCACGAAGAAAAAGCATCCTTCCGAGGTTAAAATCGAGATTTTTATCGATGCCGACTCTTCAAAGCCATCAGAAAGAGAGAAGGGGCCCGCTGCTGCTATAACGGACGAGTTTGCGCCTCGCTTGGGGGCAGGTAGAGTGTTCATCGGGTTTAAGACTTCCCAAACGACAGGCTTGGCCGCCCATCTCGCCGCCCCGCTGTTACCGACAGTCGAGAGAGAGGCTATAGATTTTCAGGATCCGGCATTGATGGCATACAACTGTGAGCTGCTGGCAACCGCCGGCATATTGATGAGACTCACCTTGGAGCATTCGATGAACTTGCTGGATGAACGATGGAAGAAGGGAGAGCCCGAGCGCAAGGCTTATGACGAGGCAGAACGAAAGAAAGCAGAGGAGACCAAGCCTGGGGAGCACCTTAATCAAGCCGACTCGTCACAGTCTCAAACTGTCCAAGCTCCACAGGACGAGCCCCCGAATCCATTCTTCAGTTTTGCGCGTTTCATGTCCAGCAAAGTGAAAAAAATTACAGATGTTATATCGAACGTCGAGTTGATCGCTGATAATGGCGATGACCTCCTCAATCCACCTGACTCCCGGCCGTTGTCAGAAGAGGAGAGGATGCGATTCTTTTGATGAGATCATTTTCACCTGAGCTGTCTACACCGGATCCCAAGGTAGGTGCAGTTTTGGCGAAGGGGTTTGAAGTCTGTTTCCCCCGGACACCACCCCCTGTGCTTACCAAGACAGGTGTGGCTAGAGGCACAGATTGCAGGCTTCCGTTCCGCGGCATTGAGAGCTTTGTGAGGGATAACGTAGTTCGCGCGGTTATTTTGAAAAATGCGGAGAGCTATTTGCGGAACGTTGCGGGTTGTCGGGAGCTTAATTTACACGACCTTGTATCCGAACTTACGAAGTTTCCGATCGAAACGGATGAAGTTGCGCGAGTATTGAGGTGGTGGATCAAATTTGCGCGAAATGAGCTCGATTTTGTGTCCTCGGGGCTCTCTTTGAAACAGAGCATCTCTTTCTATTCGAGGGATGGTGTCCGGCATCTCGAAATGCCGAAGAACTTGCGGCTCCTGTTTTGCGCCTTGAACACATTCAATACTTCATTGATGAATCGACATTCAAGGACGGACTCCCTATGCCAGCCTCTGTGTTGCCGTTGTCTTTGCGAACAGAACTACCACCTCGCATACTGAAGAACAGAGTGCTGCAGAGTTGGTTTGCGCCGTTAACAGTGCAAGTTTGGGGAAATTTCATATGTTCCCATTCTTCCCTAACGCAAGGAAAACTAGAGGAAAGCGCTATTCGATTGCAAGCCCTTGCAGTGCTAAGTCGCGAGTATCAGAGACTACCTGGTGTATCTCGCCCTCTGTACATGCGGAGCCTTTCAGCAACCCTCTCTAAACAGAAATGCATCCCTGTTGAGCCAACTAGCGACTCCAGTGCCGTGACAGATTTCCCTGGGGACTTGTACTTATCGTCGGCGGAGCTCGCCATCTTTGATGGTCTAGGCTCCTTTAGCAAGGTCTCAACAGACCTGGCAAAAGCTGGGGTCACAGATGAGTTTTTAGTTGCTCTCGGTGTCCGCAAAACGATATCTATGGACTTTTTGTTCACGCAACTAGGCCGCTTGAAATGGAATCGTGATCCAATACCCCTGATTAGCTATTTGCGCAGCGTCACTCTCACATCTGAAGACCTTGGAAAGTTGAAGACCACGCAATACCTTCCAGAAGTAGAAGACAAATCCCGGACGTACGCTCCCTTTGAACTTTGTCTTCCCAACGCAGATCTCAAGGAAATTCCTTTTGTCAAGGTTCTGCAGTGGCCCTCACCGCAGTCGCTGCACAAGAATTCTCCTGATGCGTTGTTTCTCAAAAACTTGGGTGCCTTACGGATCCACCTCTAGACTTATTAATGAACTTCCTTTTGAATCAAGCCAATGATGGCGCTGTGCGAGAGCGGTGCTTGATATATATCTACAATCGACTACTTTCTCAAGGCCCCTACTTGCGACCATACAGGCGTTTTCTGGACACCCCTTTTTTGCCTGCTGTAATACATGATCCGTTATCGCTCCAAGAGCCCCGAAAGGATATGCGATCTCCAAATAGCTGCTTTTCAAACAAGGCATGCGCATGCATGGGGGTTCCTATTCTCGATCCTGCCCTGTCTAGTAAGTTCGGCCGGGGTTTTGCAGAAATTCTGCAATGCTCCTCTGATCCGAGTGCTGATTCTTTGGTAAGTCATTTGATGACCATTGTTGCAAATGCGAAACGAGTTTTCGCGGATAAAGGGAATGCAGGCGCCGAAAAACTGAGACTGCAAATATTGGATGGCTTCTCCAGTATTTTTAGGTATATGTCATCACGTTCGATGGACTTAGATGGCCGAACTTCTCGCCATATATCGAAAACGTCATTCATTCCATCCGAGCTGAACGGAACGATCAGTTGGTACCGTCCCGATCAAGTGTACTTCGAAGATAGTAATCGGTCTTCATCCGATATTGTAACAAACTTGTTCCCAACAACAGAGTTCAGTCCGTTTTTGGCGGCAGTTGGCGTCAAACGAGAGCCCTCCAATGAGGATCTTCTGCGCCTTCTTATTTCATCTCCTCAGGTCGTGCTTGAGAAGCTCGGTGATGAATCAAGATACAGATCTTTACTCCGAAGGATCGCAGCGAGCAAGCCATATAAGTTGGTCTCAACGGAAATGCGCAAATCAGCGTTTTTGTTGGGTTACCGTGTCCAGCGTCCCGATCCTGTGGCTGAATTCGAAGAAATGTCAAAATCAGACGGAAATGATCCCTCGAATGCAAAAACCGTATGCACTTTGGCGAAGGCGGAAGACATTTGCGTCATTGATAACTCACATTTTTCACGACTTTTTAACGTGTTATCTGCTCCCCAAGAAACTGATTTGGAGAACTTCTACTTGTCATTAGGCTCGTCGTATATTTCCAAGAGAGTCGACCAGAATTTTTCTTCTCTTGGAGACAAGCTGTCAGATACCGGTATGACTAAACATTTCCGGGCGAGAATCAAGGAACGGCGACCTCTGCTGACTTCCAGCATAATTTCCAGACCCCTGGTCCCTAAAGCTACGTTGCTCCTGAATGAAGAAAGAATGGAGGTGTTTGAAGTAGCAAGGATAAGGGTCATTTACACCCTTGAGAACGAAGTGAAAACCGAGTCTGTAACTTGCTATTCCAGTAGAGATGGAAACAGGAAGCTTTCGATTTTCATCACGAAGGAACTAGACTGGTTCCACGCAGGAAACGCCATCGGCAGTGTGATTCTTGACAGATGCAACGTACAGGACGCATTTTTCATTGGATCGATACTCGAGGCACCTTTGAGTCAATTGCGGGGCCGCGGCTTTCCTGTTGACCGCATTCTGGGATCTCTTGAAACTGTTGCAGAGAAGCCGGGGCCGTCACAGAAAATGGCAAAGCAGCCTACGCGTAACGTTGAAGTAACAAGCGGCACTAGTTTGGCCCCCTCTCTGACAGACAAGGATGGCTACATTGACATCTTGACGAGAATGTTTCCTGACTGCCGTGAAGACTATATTCGACGACTTCTCGGCAACCAGCCAACTTTGGAATCACTTCGATCTGCAGATGAGCATCTGAAGGCTGGAAAGTATCCGAAACGTGGGGAGAATCCCTCTTCTCCAACACCGGCATCGGGAACCGCACATCCCCCGCCACTTGAAACAACAGGAAGCCCATCATTACGAGGTCAAAAGCGATCGCAGTCTGATAGTCCCAGACCTTATCAGCCTCTCGTGGAGGAAAAGTTAAAGAACAGGAGCATCAAGAATTCCGCGAGCAACGTCTGGAATCGGGCCCTTCAAAAACTTCAAGGCTCCTCGTCATCCGATTCTCAGAGTGGTTCAAACCCAAAGTCGCGTGCTGAAGAAAGTCACTCGCAACATGAGCAGAAATCAGAGGAAAAACGTCCAAACGATGCTGCCACTCGAAGCCACGTTCGGAACATTTTGAAGAGTTCAATACGTTCGTCACGACCAGCCCCTAGGAATGGAGTATCATCGGAAGGGAAAGAAATAATGTCCCTCCCAGAGAGCTTAGAAAGGGATGTAGCATCTTGCGAGGTTATTCCTTGGCAGGATCTTAAGCCCATCCGTGGTCCGCATGGTGCAGAAAAGACGTCAACTGGAATGCGGGTTTTCACGTCGGCTAGGAGCAGCGAAAACAGATATTTCCTGGAGTCAAACTGGCAAATAGTGGAATCGTTTTCTGCCGTACTCACCAGACTGTGTCAAGTATACTCTCTACGAATTGAGAGTGTGTCGATATTCTATGAGGCGACGAGACTCACTATTGCGTTTAACAGCAACAGGGCCCTATTCTTTAATCTGCGGTTCTTTGCAAATCTGCATTACGCGCCAGGAAGGGCACCTGGTCTCGACTGCTATTCGTTTTGGTTTACAACTATTTCACACGAGCTGGCCCACAACATGGCCACAGGACATGGAAAACAACACAGCTTCTACACAGAATCCTACGTGTCCGAGTACATGCCCAAGCTTTTACAACTGTTTACTTCTAGCTGGAATGCGCAGTAGGCAACTTTTCGCAAACAGCATACTAGTGTAGAACGTGAAAGCTAACCCATCTGTACGAATCTCTTGACGGTTGCAGGAAATATGCTTGGATCGAAATCAGGATCCGTTGCTAGTCTCGCTCGTGCAGTCTGTTCCACCTCGCGAAGATACAGAGGGCCATTCTCCTTGATTACGGTCGTTAGCTGATCCGCAAAGCCGGGAGGCAGCTGCGTCTCGATGCTCACTTTCTTGGCATCCTCAAGGGCCATTCCAATCGCAGATTCAAGAGACAAAGGCGGCACATCCAAGCTCTCCCCTTTATACCCACGGCTGAGCGGACCGTGAACCGCAGATGCCATTCTCTTTTCATCCTCTCTCACAACACACCGCCATCTCTCACCACTGTGAGCCCCAAACGCCGTCTCAAAGTTAAAATCCCCTTTTTTCCCGCCAACAGGAAACGAATTCCTCGCTGGTGCAACTTTTGTTGAAAACGACGCACGCGGATATGCAGACGCACGAGACACTTGCGCAGGCCCTATGCCCGTAGCCAACGCAGAGGCATTCATCGATGAGGACAGCATAGACGGCATGACAGCGGGCCGTCGCGTAGCGAGACGCGGCATTGCAGCGGCGTTTGACGGCGGAATCGCAGAGGCGATACCAGCGGGTATATCAGTCATACGCTCGGCCTCTAGTTCGTTGGCCATATCGCCCAGGTCGTCGTCGTCTATGTTGACGTCGAGAGAGGAGGTTGAGATGTGGAAGGCATGTGCGTAAGGTTCGTCCCTTAGTTCGACAGCCATTGCATCAAGCTCACTGTCGTCCATTTCGATGTGTTCGGTGGTCGCAGGCTCGCGGAGAGAGGTTGTGAAATCCGCGTGGGACGCATCGGTAGGATCTCCACTTTGATGAGCGACATCCCCCATGGCTCTGGTGTGTGACACCGAGAGTTGGGCGTGATATAAGGTGCTGATGCGGGCGGTTTGATCGACACGGGGAGGATGGGTTTGAGAGGAAGCGTCACGTAACAAAGTTACTGTACTGTACTGTACTGTACAGCAGAACTTCAATACATTACAGTACGGTATATCCATGCAAAAACACGCATGCCGGTGCAGTGAATACTGTATCTTTGCACCCCGTCCCCCTCGCATCACAATGCCATTCTAGCTTGGAGACAAGCAACAACAACAACCTCTCCCTGTCGCCAATCCGATCCAGCAACGTTTCAGGAGAATCCCCTGCCTCTAGTCTACGGCTGAGAGCAAAGAATACCACGTAGCAACCTTCGCGGAACATGTGTTTGAAACTCTCTTCTCGAAAAACCATTTCAAGAGTCGATTTAATTTTAAGCTTCAAGTTGCTTGATGGTACCGAAAACCACACATTTCTATCATTGAAACAACTCCTAATGACTACCCCTCGAAGGGTAACCTACAGTTTTTATCGAGCACCACCTTCTACCCCACTACCAAACCAGAACCAAAGCCATTGTTATTGGCGGAAACGACACTACATTCTCTGCTTCAATCTCAAGCCAAACGCTCCAATCCAAGTCCGTCGAAATCTCGAAAAAAATAATATCTATCCAGACCGACCATTCCATTATCTTGCCGTATATACACTCTCTCTATACGCCCGTGCCTCCGTTGCCGGAAACTCTCGCTGCGTCTTTTGATTACCGTGATCCACAAAGTATTCTCGCCCTTCCTTGTCCTCCATTCGCTCCCACCTTGGAGGCAGCCACAAGCTTTCCTGAGTGTACCTGTGAGCGAAGAAATATTGTCCACTCGACCGATCTAGAATCGCCGTCCATTCTGCTTCCTCGCCATATTCGTACGCATGCTCCTCAAATCCATCCCTTCCACATGCTTGTCCGTTGTCCATTACTTCACTTCCAATCAGCTCATCTCCCATCATCATCACTCCATGTCCAACATCCCCAGTACCTTGTCATCTGCATGCTCAACCTCGAATCGTTCCTCCGAAGGTGGCCCAGTACTGAATCGTTGCGATATTGTCATCACATCCTCAGTCGTAGTGCGAGAACCAGTCGCATAACCATCATCTGATGCCATGGAAAGCACCACGGATCCGATCTCAACCCCACCATCGGCAGTCCCCGCGCTACCTACGCTCTTCCCACTCTTACTCCTTCTCTCCCGCGACATATCCCCATATTCCTTACTTTCATGTCGCGCCTCCCATTGCCCTCCATAATTCCAAGTCGTCCCAGCCATATCCGCCGCCCCCATTTCCCTCTGATTCTCATGCTCACTGCCATCAATTCGCAGGTCCGCAAATCGTTCCCACTGCCCTCTACTGTCCAATCCCTCCTGCCCCCTATCTCCCTCATCTTCGATCCCAAGCTCCTCTTCTCTCGTTATGCCCCTCATCCATTCATGCCTCAAACGGCCCTGCGTAACCCTTCCGTGTCCCTTTGGTTTCACCTTGTCCGCGGTTTTGCCTCCCGCTACAGCATGAGCCATTTCTGCCTCCGCGATATACATCTGCCCTGGCGACGCGAGCGGACTAGTGGCAACGTTAGCCGCATCGTTCGCATTTGCCGGAGCATTTTGCGACCGCCCTTGACGTCCCCGTTGTCCGACGCGTTTACCCGCCTCAATCGTTGTGCCACCGTTCACGTTTACCCTCTTCCCAGCACGTCGTCGCGGACTGCCCGCAGATGACTCTGACCCGCCGTCAGATGCAGATTCCGCCATGGGATGATATTGCGATCCCATGGCGTGGTTGCCATTTCCTGTGATGGCCATCGCCCCATTGGAACCGATATGAACAGGTTCGCCGGTCTTTGCAGCACCTAAAGGATAGGTCTCCTTTTGTCCCACGTCCGCCTGAGTTGCATTGGCGACTTCAGGTCTTGCTTCGCGCGATTTGGGTAACTTGACCCACGGCAATAGCTTTCTAGAGGTCAGGTCAAGGTCAAGTGGCAAGATGCTGCCGTCGACATTGACCAGGTCATCACCGGGCAATTGCGAAAACTGCGGAATGTTTCGCAAAAGAATCTTGCCGCGAATGACACCCTTGTAGTTGGCCAGCGGGACTTTAAACTTGGTGGGCAAGTCCATCCATCCCTCGTGCACCTTCGAAAAAAGCATGCGCACGGGAAGGGCGCCGACACCAATCTCCTCGGTTCGATTGCGAGCGACCTGGCGATGAACGGAAAAATAAATCTTGAGGGAGGGGGACCCGGAACCGGATACGAGCATATCGCGCAGAGATGTATCATACTCGAGGGCTGGCTGAGCGGAAAATCGTGGCTCACCTTCAGAGCGTTTCTCAGTGCATTTGCAGTAGCCCGCTTCGAAGCCGGTGTAGCCAAATTCGAGGTAGATCAACTTGACATCGTAAGTATAGGCTTCAGGATACTCGGAAAGCCTTATATCCGTAAGATGGGCGCGTACTTTTTGAACATTTGCCATGGTAATGTTGCAGGTGATGTTGCCGTAACAGGTAACATTATCCTTTGCAAGGATGGAAATGTCGGTGGATGCACAGCCACGTGCAACCGAGTCGAGGGTATGACACCCTGTCCCCACTCTACATCGCCGTATGGACTTCGCTCAGCCAGCTTGACAATAAGAAACTTGCGATGCAATTTGTGACCAAACTCTGTTTCGTAGATAAACTTTGCCTCTGGAATCACACCGCGAAGCGGATGGTTTTCGCCACCATTTGCAGAAACGGGTTTACGACCGTCATGACCACGAATAGAGGCGGCATTAAAGCCCCAAATTGGCTCGATATTATGACGCCAGACGTCTGTCTCTGCATACCAGTAGCTATCAAACTCGAATGTGAGAAAGACGGGTCGTGCCTCGGCGACACGTAAGATTCCACGCACGTTTGAAATTTGGACATGAAAGGTGTCGACGAGTTTGGTGGATTCGTCGTCGGGGATGATCTCTTGGACGCGAACCTTCTTTCGGGGGCTTTTTGTGGAGTATTTGCAAGGGGAGAAGTTGGGGATGGGTTGTGTGTGGCTACGGCGGATGTCATTGCTTGCCCCTGGTAGGGCGACAAGGCCGACGTAAGGCTTGGGGAGTTGGTATTGGTATTGGGGATGGTATGATCGGATGGGAAGAAGGGTGGGAGGAATGATGAGGGAAAGTGGGGAAGGAGGGGGAGAGAAATTGACAAACAAGTTAGAGGGTAAGGAAAGGAAAGACGAGTTGGTTGGGGGGGGCGGTGGGGAGTGGCGTTTGGTGGACGGCATTGGTGTACGGCGCAGTAAGAAGGCAGTCGATAAAACTGGGGCGGGAAGCGGTCTATCGTGTGAGTTGCTGTGGAAAAGAAAAAAAAGGATTTTGGGGGGAGGAGGAGTTAATATGATGTGGGGTGAGAATGTCCTTTTTTGTTTTTGTTTTTTTAGACAAAATATTGTGGCAAATGATGACACTGGGAGCACTATGATTGGCTCATGCTGCATACATTTTAAATATGACACCTGGTTGGCTGTTGGCTTGGGGGCCGTTCGCCTTCATATAACCACCAGCCGCACAAAATCTCACCCAGTGCGTCATACTTTCCACAAAATAATCTTTTTAAACAATTAGGCCAGCCACTGACTGCTCCACGGTCCCCCACCTTTCAAATGTATAACCTTCTTTCTTTTGCCCCAACACTAGCCTTTTTTTTATCTTTCCCCGAATTTCGTCGTCAGCGTCAGTCTCCAAATCGTATCAAAAAAAAAAAAAAAGAAAATTCAAACAGGTATCTCTACTTTCTTTCTCCAACGGACCGACAGACAACAATGCCGCTCTTAATTTTGGACCTTGTCCTTGAAGGACTTATCCGCAATTGTGCTTGCTTGAAGATATAAAAAAGTGATACACGTCAACAGACAGCGCGAAACATACCTAGCGCCCATCCGTGCCACCGACGAGAAAGCATAGGTCAGAAAAATGCAGATTTTTGTTGCTGACGTTTTGCAAAGTGGTGCTTACAACTGCTTACAAACTCCTTGCTGTTGCTTGTTGTTGAAAGCAAAGATGACTTTCACCACAATGAAATCTTTTCTCACTTTCAAATTCATCCACTTTTGCAGCGTTGTATGTGGGCTGTGGTATACTGTATTCTAGCCCTTTGGTACATGATTTTGCCGTTTCCAAATGTACATTTGCCAATGGATTTCCAATCCTGTTCTCGTCGAAAAACTCCAAACATGAAAGCAGTGTGTGGGTGGGCTGGGCAGCTTGAAACACAGTTCCCCAAAGTTCATCACAGCTGTCAACCTTCCGCTGGCGTTGGTGGGCCATTTTTGCAATCCAAAGGAAAAACAATCTACGCCATCACTTACGTACGGACCCCCTTTTGAAAAGCCAGACGCTCTCCCCTCGACTCCTTAACTGACGGCAATCAACTCGCGTCAAAGCTCCAACTCACGTGCAAAATCTGGATATCATGGAGCCATGTAGTGTTTGGATGGAAACTACTCTCGGGCTGGATACCTGCTTCTAACGGGGAAGAGAAACTAGCAGCGGGCTGATGCGGGCGCAGGATTTCGCCGTATACTGTACCGAGAGATGCGAGACGAGCCGTCGTGGGGATATCGCGGCCAAGTTTTGTGCAGAAAAAACTTTTATTTGTTGCATTGGAAAGATTCAATGGCCCAGTCATAGAGCACACAGTAAAGGGACTCTTGTTTTTTGTTCAATTCAATAAAACGCAATGAAACGATTTGCCAATAAAACATATCGTTAATCTCGCATAAACCAACTCCACCAATATCAGGAGAATAAACCAATGTTCACCACATCACACCAATATGGCATGAAATGTACAGTACAGTATAGAACTAGAGTATGTTGCAAGCCACAATGCTTGAAGCAGTTGTACCCTCCCCATAAAGTAGAGTACAGCACAGTACAGGACTCGCAACTACTTGACTGCTGCATGGACTTTACTGTACGGCACCGTACAGTACTGTGCCATTACCCTCCAGTGCTATACTGTACTGTACTTTACTGTACTCTTGTACGTCACTGTCTATGACCCGGTCCGGTCCAGCATGGTACTGTACAGTACAGTATAGTACAGATTTCAACCTGTTCCAGCTGCAGCCATGCGCCCATGCGCCAGCTTAATTTTGCGCATGGAGACAGTACTGTAATACGGCACACCCCAAATCGCTTTCCGTCCATGGATTATCTCTTATTATTATTACTGGTCCACCGTCGCCCATTCAACCACTTGGAGATCTATTGCGCACCTACTGTACACTACCGTACTTGAATTATGAACAGCAATCACCCGCCCAACAAGCTCTATTCTCACATGTCTTGAATCCATTCCAACAGTCTTGAGACACTGCTTGTCACTACCACGACCCATTTTCGGCATTCCGCACTTGCCTTCTTCACTGCAAAACTTTGCACAACAATGCCTTGCCTGGTTTGTTACGTACTGTATCTTGCCTCTCAAAAGAGTTGAGGCAAAAGAAAACTACAAAATATGCCGCAATCGCTCCACAATCGACCTGCCATGAGACCCTGATATTCCCTTTACGCGCTTTGCATGGGTCCCTCTCATGAATGCCTGCAAATTTTTATATTTTATATTTTATATTTTATACTCGAGGCTGCAGATCTCGGATGATAACCTCCTTAGCCCAATGCATTCTGCCGTCGACTTGCCGAAAAGTCTTGCCGTCACTGCCACAAATGCGTCGTTGTATCCAGAATCCGCTCTTTCGCATAGGGTTTTTCCACATTGCACTATATTCATGCAAGCAACTGTCGTATTTGCTGCGCGTATCCTTTCGGAATTGTTGTTTGTAGTCGCAAGACCGCAATTAAAAAGTTTTGAACCGCGGTTTCTCCACATAATCATTCTAGCTCATGGTGTGTCGTAAGAAATCAAAATATGCTAGCGCCGTCTTACATCTTGTCGATGTGTGCCGTGCAAAACTTGTCGTAGCTTGAATGATGGAAGAGTTGAGCACGTGGCAGCATATCATGCACAATGAGTAATATTGCCACTTGTTGCACTACCGCAGGTTGGAGATTAATTTCACCGAATTACTACGAATTCGAGGGGAGATGGCTTGCTTTGAAATTGGGTGTACCCCATTTTAGTTCTTTCGCAAAGATATTTCCCTTCCCTCCGCACTTTCGCAAGTCGAATGGCATGATGCATGATTCGTCCAAAGCTCACTGATTCATTCGCAATACCTTCACTCGGTTGTTCCAATGAATTCATGTTGCCAAGACAGTTTTGGATTAATAATACTGCACTGTTTACTTGCATTGTGATCATACACCGCTGTTATCCTACTCTACATGTACTTCATACTGTACCGCACATTTATACACAAACTCAATGTATGCGCAGTATTCGGCTTCATCTTGTGCACCCGACAGCAAATTACCAAAAATGAGATATTCAGAATACACAAATTATGTTTGAGAATTCTCAAGACAAATGATTGTAACAGCTTTCACACTTGATACAGGCTACCGTATCAGAATCATTTCGTTGTCGCTCTAAAACTACGGTAAATGATTCGGAATGAAATCCAACAACCCTAGCCTACCAGCGCTGATTTGCAACTAGTGGTTAAAAAATTACCCTGTCATACTGTGCAATCAGGGTTGATGACAAAATGAGTGAGTTGTGAAGGGGGGACCTTTTAATCTGTTCAAAAACCTGAACCATGCACGTTCTGGGTTACACGAGTTGCGAACAGTTGGTAAACTTGTCATCGTTGGTATGAATTTCGTTCCCAAACCATAGCAAATGCAAATCGTTTTCATAATTGGCACAAGCAGTAAACGCCATCAAAGTCTCGCGGTGTTTGAATGGAGAGGTTTTCTTTATGAATCACCTATCAACATGTAAAGCAGTTTTCATGCAAATTCGAGACAGAATTTGCATGACGGATCTACAGGAACAACTTTATTTCCGTTCCTTGTGAAAAATATTGTGAGGACGCAAAACGACGACAGCTCACGTGCGTCTTCCAATTTCAAGGTCAAAGAAGGACTTTGCATTTTGGCTGTAAGAGGGAAAAGAAAGGTAGTGATAGAACCAGGTAGAGTTGTGAATGAAGAGGTTAGTTGGCTATCAGCTTAATTCTTCCGAAAACTTGAAATTCTTACTTGGGGCCCATTCGACGGATTGTACTTAAACATTAATTATTGCAATGCATGGAATGCAACTGAACGAGAGAATAAAAAGTCAGTACAAGCCCTTCATAGCACTGTTCGTTGTCTCGCTGAATAACGGCATAATTCTTTTCGAGAACAAACCAGTGTGTTGTATGAACCATTCTAGGCATGCAGAAGTAAACCCCTGGAAACTGCAGCTAACGGATTGAACTCTAAGAGAAGAATCGACGGGCATCCTGCAATTAGCATATCTCAAGGTCCCAAGTAAAGAAGCCTATCCGATATTTATAGGTGTCAAGAGAAACCATCCAATTTTTTCGAAAGCATTGGTGCACAATCTCAGTGCTTTATGTGACCACCTTTCTCATTGATGAGAGCAAAAATACCTCGGAAATGGTCGTGTTCACACATCTAAGTTTAATATTAGACCGAAATTTGATGTTACGCCTTTGGCAGTGCAGTTGTATAAAGCAAGGTTTCTGCTTGATCTGGTGTTTCACCCTCTCATCCTGAAAATAGGGGAGTTCCTTAGGTCAGACGAAAAGGAAGAACAGAGCGTTGCAAACCTACCGCTTCAGATCTGGTATCACGACAATGGGTATAGAAATGCACGACATGAGCAACTGCTCAAATTACTGGAAATCCTAACTTCTCTCAATGCAACGAGCAGGGGTCTGCATCTGGCGCCTGCACAATGCCATGGTTGGATAGACTAAGGCACCACCGGAATCTGTTGGACGCCAATACCCGGTACAGTTTAGGCAGGAGTACAGCGAGGGTACTTTTGTCCCGAACACCCCCGTCGGTTCCGACGAATTCACAAAGCGCTCCTTTACGGCACACGTGCGTTCACTGAAGCCCTTCCTCGACACCACCGTTGATCTTGAGAATCCTCAAGTAGCTTTCCAGCTGCTACGAAATTGTTTCAGGGTTTGCAAGATTTGTTATTTGCTACGCCCACTGTCATCGTCTTGCACCACAGAGGGCGCCAAGGAATTCGACGGCATGATGGAGCGTTTTGTTCGAACAATCGCTGGGCGTGTACTCGACCCTGACGTATTTCGAAAGCTCCAGCTCCCGGTGTAACACACCGATGGCAAGAAACCATCCCTTGAGATAGGGCTTACCTCTGCGACAACCACTGCAGCTGCTCCCTTCCTTACCTCTACTTAGGCCGCTAACAAACTGTGCAGCACAATTCTGCCAGCGTCAAACAAGGACTTTAGGACATACGGGGACGCCGCAGAGGGCTGCAGGAATTGGTCGCGCTCCCGCTTGCCATCATGGATTATCCCTTTTAGCGTATTTTGATCAAACCAAACACCACCGCAAAAGAAGCTAACCGATGCAGTCATTGAAAAAGTGCAAGGAGAAATACCTCTCGGCGACTGCAGAGGACAAGCTTTCCGCGCCAGTATGGCCCTTCTTGGTGCCAAGGAATGGGTGTACTTCGCCGTATGTCCCAGACTCCAAACAAACATCAACCCATGGGAGTTTTCGGTTTGGCTGCAGCATTACTGCAAGCTCCGATCTTCTCTCCCGGCACAAAGTGTCCAAGAACTAATTGCTGGGAAACCCTTGACATTTATGGCGACCACCTAATCAACTGCCTCTACGGGTGACAAAGAATCACCCATCATGATCGTCAGGTGACCCTTTCGACTGGAAACCTTGGAAAGGCTGCTCGTCGGCCAGCCGTCGAGCCTCGAGAAGGCCTTCACTGCACCAGGCCCGATTTTCGGGCAATAGGGAGGACAGGGGATATCAACTCCTTCGATGTCACCTTTGTGAACCACTTAGCACCCTCCAATAGAAAAGTGGGCTATTTCAACCCATTGACATCCCTCAACGCGGCAAGCACTGCAAAATATAGGAGATACTAAGCTCTCCTTGCAACTTCCGCTAGAAGAAGATTTGTGCCCTTACCAATATCTACCCTCGGCGGTTGGCACCCGGACGCACATGCCATGCTTACTGACATTGCGAGGAACGTGACTGTGAGGGCCATGGAAACATATGGAAAAGTCCGGGCCGTGCCGACTCAAAGGCGCACTGCAGCAGCAGCTATGTCCAATGCAGCCTGTCTGTTGAGTGGCATTGAGGTTCCCTTTTGAGGTTTCTCTCTACATGTGACACTCAGATGTGAAATGTGATTGGGTTACAGCCAATACATCTGTCACAGTGAACAAACCCTCTCGTGTCCCTCCTGCTTTGCAAAGCAAAGGGGGATAAAAGAAAAAAATCAAAGGTTTGGATCCACCTATATCCGAAGCTTGTGATTCTGTGGTATGAATAGTAGCCTTCGCCAGCCCGACCAAATCGAAGCGAGATTGAAATAACAAGAAACTCGATCAATTTTTCAAGTGACAAAAAGTATGGTAACTTGGCATTTTGAAAGTAGGATCATTTCCCCCCACTAATTCCTTTTAATGATATTTAATAGTAGACATGGTCAGCTGTTCGCCTAAAGTAACGCCCATTTTTCTCGAAGAGATTAAGCTCACTGGAGCTTCAACTTCAAAAGGGGCAGATAAATCTCCTCAAACGACATTGCAGAGGTGGATTATCTAGTGTATATCGGACCATTGTCCTCATCAATTTTTAAGAACTAATTTTAGCCTCATTTTCGGTCCCATCTGCTCTTTAAAACATGACTATGCTCGATCAAAACAGACTTTTCGAGAATTGAAACTCTTGTCAGCACAGGAACAAATTTTCCTGAGTAACCTTCGGTTTTCCCTTCTTCCTCACAAAAATGGATACTTGAATCGTTCAAAGAGTCCTATTCACCGCTGCGCGTCCATTGTCACATCAGCGGCGGAATTTAAGAGCTTAAAAGGATCGCCTTGGAAGACGAATTTGGTCTCTAGAAATGTGATTTCCGTCCGCGTTTTAGTTTTATAGTTAGCGAAGGAGGAAGTTAGTGGAAGCAAGCGAAAAGGTACATGAACGCCTTAACAATATCACGCTGAATATTGTTAAAATTAAAGCGTCATTACCTCCAACAGACGTTTTCGTGGTGGTATAACCGGCTCAGTTGCGGAACGAACGTGAAACCCAAGATTTAGATCCTTCCCAATCGCCTGCGTCCGCCTCAGATAGGAATCCAGGTGATTCCACGATGAATAAATCAGATTCAATTACAATGTACACGAGCGACTGTGGACCAGTCAGGAGGCATTAACACGTATAAGTAAAAACCTTCCTTAAAAAGTTGCAAACCAATTGGCTTATCTGGGAATTCCCTCGCCTATTGGCCTGTTCGTGGAAATTACTCAACATTTGAATGCTTTATGAGCATGTTTTCACTCCTTAACCTCAATTTTATCCGTGAATTTATAAGTGAGAAGTTATATGCCGTTTTAACGCAACCCGTTTCGTTAGTAAAGACGTTGAAGTTCTTTGCAGTTCTCATTCTAATGACAAGGTTTACATCTACAGGCCAGCATTACCTCTGGAATTAGACTGGGTCTAAATATGTTTCAAGTTAATGCTTTGGAAAGATCATCTTATGCAGGAGATTTTAGCTGTTTCTCGGAAATATTTTCTGCAGTCATGCTTGTAAAAGGAAGAAAAGGCCTCAAAATGACACAAGATGGTCTCTAGTGATTAGATTTTTGAAATAGATCAATGATCACCGTAGGGAATGTCTCATGACATCTTCCCATATCCTCCTGTTCCGCGTTCTCAACTTTACCACACCCTCACCGCCGCACCTATCTTTCCTCGCAAGCCTGGATAGTGGCTGTCTCGCTACTCCTCGGCCGCGCGATTTTCTCTGGTCATGATCGATGTCCGGTATGTGCTCGGCGTTCCAACGACATCGCCCCGTTGCTCGATCCCCTGGGAAAACATGCCCTCACCTGTAAGTACGACGATGGGCAGACTCGTCGCCACAATGTCTTGCGTAACGCTCTCCATCGTTACTGTAAGGAGCTTGGAATTTCTGCCTCTCTTGAACATCTGCTTCCTCCCCTTCCCCCTTCGTGCTCTCCCTCGTCCGCCCTTCGCATAGATCTTTTTATCCCTGGTGCATATGGCCTCGACCCGAAGGATATCGCTTTGGATGTCACAGTGGCCCATCCACAGGTCACTTCTCGCGTTTCCCAGTGTGCCCTATCTGGCGGCGCAGCTGCCTCAATGGCTGAACGTGCAAAACACACGCACTACGGTCTAGTCTGCCACACGAACGATATACGCCTTCTTCCTGTTGGTATTGATGTGATCGGTGCCCTTTGGGCCGAGGGTGCGACTTTCTTCCGGCGCCTTTCTACGTTTGCTGCTGCCCGTCGAGGCACCACTCCCCAATGGGAGCTGCACCTCCTAATCACGCGCTTTGTGTTCTGCTTGCATGGGTTGCAAGCGCGTCAAGTTCTTACCAGATGCATTTCCAATTAGTTCCTCTCTCATCCTCCTTCGCATGTTAGTTTCTCTGTAATCTCCCTCAGCATGTTCTCCCACATGCTTTTGCCAAATTCCGTAAAGATTACACACACATCCCATATCTGCTTGGATGAAAGTATGAGCATTCGATACGTTACTGGTGTGGACTGGATGAGGAAAGGACACTCAAATTACGTTTACAATGATATAACGTCCGAAAATGGCTGTGAATTGATGGCTCTTACATTTTTTAGTCTGGAAAATGTTGATAATGGAGCTTGTGGTGGCGAAAAAGGGTGGTATTCTTGCTGAGTAAATCAATGAAAGCAGGATTGATCCAATACCGCGGAGAAAATAGAATTGCACAGAAAAAGAGGATATTGACATGGTATTGGATCCCGTTGGAGGTATTAAAACCTATTTCTGTTTAAGAAAAGAAAAGGAAGCTTTTTGTTAGTGAATATACCAACGCATCTTACCAAGGCCGCTTTCGATTTTTTAGGACCAGTAAATCGAAGTTTCTTTGCTTTACTTGTGTGAAAATTACCTTGGACATTTTTATATCTGTCATGTAACCGCTTTGTTATATCTTGACATGAAAAGTGAACCTCAGTAGTCTGTAAGTGATCTCTGGAATTTGTTGATAAAATTGAAACATAATTTAAAATTTTGATGTAGTTATTTGAATATAAGATGAATAAAATAGAGAATCGGCTATACAATTTTTTTCGTTTTGTTACTGAAACTCTTTCCCCTGAAGCACGTAATTATCGCAATAAATTATTAATTTGGATTTCGTCTTCTTTTTTAAGTGTTCATCATAGTAGTTACCTTCCAAGAATCACAGCAAAACGTAACAATATGATGGATATATCGAGGGATGTTTAAGAAACGGAATTTGAGGATAGCGCACATGGTACGCACCTTAAGTAGTGCGCATATTGGAATAAACTACCCACCTAATAATTTTAAAGGACATAAATTTATCTGATTGGATAAAAGTCTAATTTAATCATGGTCTTCTGAAATTAAAGTAATGTTTCAGATTCAACTTTTAATTTCAATATTTATATATAAATTGCCAAATACTGAAAATTATATTTCAAAAATGTATCTAATCATTACTTTATTGTGTAAATTATTACTTCATGTAATATGCAAAAGTTTTTAAAATTACATTCTTATTTTAATTTTGAAAATGATTCAACAAATTTAGCCAAAATGTGGAGTTGCTACTGACGACTAAGAGTGCTTGATAAAAAATATACCAAAGCCCTAATTTAAATGCTTGGTTCCATTACACGCAATTAATTGTATTTGTTACGACTTCAAACTTAAAGATGTTATGTTTTGAACAAGAGAACGCGAAATGGATTTTTCATAAAATTATCAGAGCTCGTCAATATTTTAAAAACATCCATCCAGAAATGGCATCTCAAGAGCACATCTCAAATGAATATTTAGTTATAATATTTTTTTCAATTTTTAACAAGAACCATGTGATTACTGCAGTGGTCATAATGGCTGATTTTCTCTCTTACTTCGGTTTAGAAAATCACTTATATTCAAGGAAAATTTCTACATATACTAACTGAACTAAAGTCTCGTTATGGACGTAAATGATGTCTTGGACGTAGGGGCACATATTTATATATTTTCAGAAATTTCGGTTCTAACTAATGATAAATGATGCAATTTTTGTCAACCAATTATGTGCTCACTCAACTGTGAGAGGTACTCGGCTGACCTAAGATGAGTTAAAAATGGACCAATACTAAGCCAAAATCCCTTATTTACCGTTCCATTCTCTTTTTTTCCAATTATCCATCTATCATAGACGAGTATTACAACTCTTGAGAGGTGTTTGACATCTTTTTACACTAACAAATGTATTTATTCGATTTGCACTAACAATTATATATTCGATATTGAAATCTATCATTAAACACAGAGTATATTCCATAAAAGATGAATGAATCTTATAGAAATTGAATCTTAGAGTACACTTCTCAAGTGGTTCACCGGCTGCTGTAGAAAATAAATTATTAAAACAGGAATTTGTTTAGGAAGAAAATACTGCAGGAAGAGATATTACCAATTTCATTTGAGCTATGATCATCTTGCACCTTTGCAATATTATAAGCCCCTACCTTTACATTGTAGACCAATTTATTTACATTGTTGATATTATCATTATATTAGACTAATAAACTCTCCCCATTATGATTTGGCGGAGGATTCCGAACAAAAGTAACAGATTTCCATCCTGTAGCATGCCCTGAGACCAAAACTACGTCTCCACAGCTACAACATAAAGAAGTTGAAGTACCACTTGTGCAGTCAGATTCAGCACATATACTTGAATAAAAAGGAAATTCGGGAATATATCGAATATTCTAAAAGCGATTGTCAAGAAAAAATGTATTTATGACAAAGCTTCGACGTGACTTTAAATTATGAAATTGAGTGTAAATTGTACATATATTTGTTTCAAATTTTGAGAATATAGCCCTTCAACGCAACAAACCAGCCAATTCCATCACCTCACAGAAGCAGAAAAAAGATTGCATAAGTTTCATGCAAATAATGTTTAGTTTATGATTTTTAAAGACAATGTAGGACTTGAGGTTTCCATCGGGCCACTGATAACAAGTTAAAAATATTTATCTTCATATTCACATAAGTAGAGAAAATATTAATTTGAAGCCTTACAAAAGGCTATGAAGTAATCCTTATGATTACAGAATTAATATTTTTGTTGTCGAAGACAATTTTTATACTAGTTCTGACCTTCATTTTCTATCCGAAGTATTCATCAAGTTTAAAGTCGCTCATTAAATTTGAGAACATGTAGGATTTAATTGCTATTCGCTAGCTTTCTTCTCCCACTCGTCCCGATAAATCGGTGGCAGTTAATTTACTTTGTCGTCGGACGCGATTACAATTTACTCCGGAACAGGGAGCGGCTCAATAAGTTAAGTACTTGTAATTAGTTATGTAGATGTATGCCAACACATAAAAATAGAGAGGAGGAGGAAGGGCTTTATATTTTTTAACTGATATATCAGAAGAAAAAAATGACCGTTTATTCTTCAATAAGCTGAAGGTACTTAATGAAGACCGTCATTAGAATTTCACATTGATTCATATGATTGAGGCCCAAAAATGATTTGATAAATTTCTCGTATTATCCATAATAAAGATTCGTTGGTTTCCACTTCCAGTTGCAGTCTATGAAAAAACGAAATATTATAAATCGATCCAAGCACTTCTATGATAGACCAATTGTAAGATCGTAACAACCAACTGCTTCAATTTTTGCAGAAATGGAATGGATCAAAATACTTTATCATATTTAGTCATTTGATAAATAATATTTTATGCCTTTGGTTGGTTCATATTATTGTTTTTACCTGTTGGTATTATTGTAGCATTGAAAAATGGAGGATGGAAATCTGAAGAGATTTAAACAAAAGTCTCAAATATTCTACTCGATCCGTAATCTGCACCAAATAATATAATTACTTTAATTAGGCGTTTTCTGACCTTTTAGTTAGAAGTGTAATAACGGGAATAAATGAGCTCAAACCAATCGTAAACACAAAAAAATTCAGTGGTAGTTCAGAAATGAAGTGGCTCAATTTAGCTTTACTACCGTATTGGCAAATGGTACGATAGAACCAAATCTCATTGTACAGCACTACTGTCCTGTACATTGAACTGATTAGTGCTACAGTACTAATCAATCATCTTTACTTCATGATTTATAATAATTTTGTAGTTATCACTTGCAGTGTCCACCTTCTCGTCGAAATTGTAACGATGTATTGCATTAGATCCATGCAGAACTTCTGTCCACCACTGTTCTTCCCACACCCCTGTCATATTTAGAAACATACCTGTTCTAATCATATACTTGCGGGCATAGTTCAAACCGCATAATCAGTTTGATCATTCCCGTCACGAAAATGAGCCGCCGCAAACTGTAAGGGAAAGCATTTCTCTGATTTTGGGAGTTTTCCAATTTCATTTATCCAGATTCCCGTCTGAATGCTCTCAAACTTGCAGGCCTAACATCCCTTAAACATGTAATCCTTGATTTGGTGGATTAAAAATGGGTGTAACAGTTGAATGAAATCTTTAGAATTGAGATCTGTGGCATTGAGAGGAAAGTCTTGCACAGTATTTAGCATATTTTCTAGGAGCTAAAAGGAATTATCATCAACAATTTGACTGGAACCTTATCAATAAACAATACTTGATGCGGTAATCAAAGAAAGAATCTAATTTACCGAACTTTCAACACCCAGTCGCGAAAAATCCTGTACATTCATGCCTTGCGACTTGTCCTGTAACATAAGACTTGTGTATTATCAGGACCGTCCCGGATAGGATATGACAGAGTTTTATTTTTGAAAATTATAAGAGATATTTTTGTATTTATTGGTGTCCGCATATCACTGCGTGTCATGATTGTAATCATATCAACGCCTGAGCTCCTAGTCTGCATTTTTAATTTTCTCATCACTTCTGAAACCCAGGCCCTTATTGTTTTCCATGTTAAACGTAAAACGGGTTTCGTCGGTATTCTCGATGTTTTCATCCTGAAATCGAACTAAAGTTCCAGAATACTGGGATAGACGGCAATCATAGGGTTTATATAGAGCATTTGGGCAGTGTTGGTTATCATTAGCTCTGTTTCGGATCGGAGAACACTGTTGTTCGCCCCCAAAAACTACTGCACCAAGCGAACTATTTTAATGCAACAGTTATCTTCATTCAACAATTCTAGTTGCAGTGAATATATATATAGACAAAATAAAATAACTTCCATGATTACTATTATTCTATGCCCCACTCCAAAGATAAATTAGTTTCAAATATACCAAGCTGTATAACATCTCCCAGGATGTGACCAGAAATGATGTGCAACCAGCAGAAAGCAGGTAAGGACCGGACTGTATGCGCCAACGTGAACATAGAACCACAGAAGAATATCACGATATCGAATATTAATAATTTTTGAATCAACTTACATTGCGTTGTAACAGTTAACAGAGACAATTTTTTTGTGCTCCCTTTTTCCTATAATAAGTACCAAAAAATAGTAATTGAGTGTAATTGAAAACAGTTTAAACACACTAAGAGTTCGAACGATATTCAAGCCGCGGTAACGACGACAGATAATTTGATTTCAGGAATACCCGGATTTTTATACTTTAAATTTGCAAAAAGACAATTCCTTGAAGTGTAGATCAATAGATAGGTGAATGGACGTTAATAATTAGTTCTATTTATCACTCTCTGATGATACAGTTTATATCTAAATATCCTATAAAAACCATTGAAACATTCCATATTCTGTAATTATTAATATAAGACTAGCACAATTTCATGTAATAGGGAATATTTTCCTGAAAAGGTTGAAATGAAAGCAAGTAGTTACTAAATCCAACAAAAGTTTCTGACTTTTGATTCTATTTTCGTGAAATTTGACTTTTGGTGGTATATTTATGACTGGTATTATTGCTACCAATTTGGAACTACAGGAGGACCTCTTCTAAATTTATAAATGCGTTTTTATAGCTAAAAAATAAATGGAGCATATGTCACTCTCAGTCGCTTATAGGTGCGATAATCAAGGGTAATAGAAAGCTTCATGCTCTATTACAGACTCAGAAATTTGCATAGCCTTAAGTAGATAAAGTCAAGAAAAACTTTTTAATTCAACGAAAAAAACAATTAAAACAGAATTCTGCATGTTTTTACATTGTAAGAAAATAAAATTTCTATAATAGAACTAAATTAAGGATTTCATTTCAAATTCTTTTAATATAGAAATGTTTTAAATAAACCAAAAAAAATTGGTGGCTTATTAAAGGCCCCAAATTTCACATTTAGTTGTAAAACATAAAACGCTGTTCTCTCGAGGCAACTTAAGTATATAATTTGTCACAATACGGCTGGATTCATGGATATTTTAACCATGAACAGTGCACACACTGAAGATTTTTCAAGGACAAGGCCTGGATCAAAGGAATAAAAGGAAGTATCACGGGAACGCAGATTTAGCAAAGTCTTGATTTTTACAGACGGACAGTCATCAGGTTTTAAAAGACCCCACTTTTTGAGTGCAAATTCCATATGAATGGCCTTAATGAATCCATTTATTCTATTTCTTCAACTAGGAACCTATTTAATGAAGTTGTCCGCGAAGCACAACGAGTCCCGTGTTCTTTTCAAAAGATCGGTTGAAAAAAAGTTTGTCATCACCCGAACATCGTGTTTTTTCAAACTTACATGAGCATCAAAACTGGTGGTCAACTGAATTTACAACGAGTTTGGGTCACTTAAATTGCGCGAAGTGCTTCGTGCAATTTGCTCATCAGCCGCGGCACCCTACCAAATCCGTCCTTTCTGTTGGTCTTCGAGCCATCTGCGCTCTCTCTCCTAAGCATCCTCCACTTCTATCCATTCCTCTCTCTCATCTTCGCATCAATTTGGCAATACCATCAATCTCTCTCCACACGGCGGCACCGCTTTCTCGGCGGTTCTCCTTCGATCCCACGTTCTCTTTAGCCCCTAGCTGTCCCCGCCAGATCCATATAACATGGAAAGATATCGCGATCATATAGCAGAGGAGAATATGGAAGTTTACAAAACACCAACAGCAGCAACTAGAGTTGAGGCGCCAGCGCCTTCAACAGAACGGAAGCACCATGCAGCTTCCGCACCAAAGACTTCCAAGAGCATCTGCGTTGTTGGAACTACAACTATAGTTTTGCTGGTGTCAAGCTAAAAAATTCACTTCTCAAATTACTGCAAAGGGCGGAAAAAAGTAATGCAGAAGGTTCCATCAACTGTGTCGAAACCGGTGTTCAAGGACTATATTACCGATGAGATGAAAAAGTGTAGAGCGGCGGGAACATAATTCGACCATGACAAGTTACCACAAAAGCGTACGCTCCAGGACACCTTGAGGGGTGCCCTAAATGACATTGGTACCGGTGTGGCGGACTGCAATATTAATGGCGTCAACAAAGCGACATCGCAAGATGAAGAACTACTCGCTAAGCTGAAGAACACGGACACATTTCACCGCCAGAAAATGAGGGATCTCAGGGAAAACTCTTCAACGCTTTTGCTAGGAGCTCCAGTCTCTTATCTTCCAGAACAGTAAGTACGACAGTTAATGTTGACAGACCCACTACAACAAACGAACTGCTTCAAAAGGCAGTTGATTACATAGAAAAGATGACAGAAGTTGTGGCAGAGGGTTCAGCGTGTTTAGTGAAGTCAGTTGAAGAACAGAACAAGGTTTAAAAGACAATTTGGCTGATTAAGCAAGACTGCGGAAGGGACTGCTCGAAGGACTGAACAGTAGTAAAAAGTAAAGAATACGTTGAGCCAACTTGTTCTCCTGAAAGACAATGGAGTCATCACAGAGGAGGAATTCAAGGTGCGTACTAGAGAAGCCGCCGGTATAAAGTAGAACTTGTACTACCTGTACCCTTAATAAAGCCCCAGAAAGAAACGGGTCAAATTTCCCAGTTACCCCTCTCATATCCTCCATTTTCATCATAGGACAGCGCAAAATCGTGGCGACGGCGGTGTAGGAAGTTCGTGAGAATCGCAGCCGATTTGAATAAAACAGAGAACGAAGAACTCCTGTTGGGACAGGTGTTTAGGAAGCGGCGAAATTTACACTTCATTCCACCAATTCACAACTCAATTTCCACCCGAAAACACGCATGTAGCTTATTAAAGGCAGTCAGGACCGGGTTTCAGTCCATATTTGATACTTCATATAAATAAATACGCTGCATAATGAATTGATCCAGGCCAATATAGCCTGGATCTCCGAGCAAATACTCGATGGGATCAGTCACATTGATGTCGAGGGTGAAATAATTTTGCCAATTCGCTCCCAATTACGAAGCTCTTATGACTCGAGCATCGTGGAAGGACCCCACATAGCCCCCATCACCATAGATAAACAGGCCACTATGGTCAACAACCATAGTGGAAGGGAGGCTAGCCAGCAAACAAGCGGCATGTGAAATTGCTTGGTACTTGTATATTTCATGGGGAATATTAATGTATTCCAAAGTAAACAGCACGAAAAGAACTTTTTTGTAAACTATCTCCTGATATTAGATTATAGGAAGCTAATTGAATATTTATGAGAGTACTCATGAAAATATTTTCTCACTAATTTTTAATTCGTGCTACGTGTGTTGCACTGTAATTTTCTAAAATTCCAGGCACCCTCATTGCATGCGAACTATTCTGGAGCCATGAACCACTACATAATAAAAATGGTTCTAAATGGCAGAAAAAAGTAATATTTTTGATTAATTTTCATTCTCACCACAAATTAATTTACTTTCAGTCGTTAAAATCGCTCTAACTTTGAATTTTATCCTGTTCGATCAAATATAGGCTGTGGACTTCATGCCTATATTTTTCAACCAGCTTATTATTAGAATCATTTTATCTCTCCTAGAAATCCTCGTTAGCGGCTTCTTCGCCTATTACCCTGAAGACTTTAACTATCTGTGCTTTTCTTTTTATCCTTTCATGACCATATCAGTAGTATATGTAACTGTGAGACTTTTCCATTAAGGTGGTGCTCATCGATGAGGATTACATCCTCGCGTCATTCAATTAGAAACAAACGATTTTAGATAACGTTTCAGATATTATTGTTTTTCTGACGATTACATCTCGTTTAGACCAGATTATGGATACTAAAAAGTTGTTTTGAAGTCATACTAGAGAGAAAATGCTTAGCGCAGCTGAATTTTGAGGGGCTTTATTGGTAAATTACGATATTTGGGAGTTAAGAGAGGTGCGATGTTGGGATGGTGCAAAATTAGGGATTTTTAAAGGCTTAGTATAGATACTTGTGTGTCGTTTAACTGCTTTACCTCATACAGACCATTTCCCGAAGAACAATAGCAGTTTTTCACAGATAGAAAAACTCCGACCAAATTTTTTTAGTGTTCACTGTTTTTTTGTCTTTCTGACTTTAGCCCAAATTATCCGTTAAGCTTTTCTCATGAGCGAGTACATAGCAGTTCACTGCAAAGAATCTATTTAACATGGAATCACTGCATATGTGCATACTATATCGGGCTGTACTGTAGAATTCGCCTCTAAACGAATATAGTAGGACTACGCTTTGAAAGATGAAAAAACGTGAAACGACACCGTCTCTTCCTTTAGAATATTCTTGCTCTGCACCAACGCTTCAAGACTAAAACGTATACTTATTGAAGAGCGGAAAGTTGGCTAGCAGTATTGACGAAGTTCCCTGCGCAAAAAGGTCAAATAAAGAGTACTTCAATTATTGAAAGGATATAAAGCGCGAAAAAATCTCTCATTGAATTACATTTTAAACAGCAGATGGTGGGTTATATTGCATACATTAATTTCTTTTCAGTAGTAAGTACGTACCAATCGCTCTTTTTTTTGTGACACTGCCTCTGTAATTATGTCTGAATCTGTGTCGAGCGACCTCTCTCTACCCAAGTAGATACCCGAATAAATAAACTAGTCCGCCGGCTAAAAAAGCTACCAGGTATTTCTTGAGGCTCCACAAGGTTAGTACGTGTATGCGGTTGAGCAGACGCGATTCAGTTAGAAAGCTACATATTGTTCATTGCATCTGCAATCCCTTATCAGATGGTTTCTCCTTCAAAATTAGCCCGTTAATTCTTTATTTTATTTCTCCTTGTCTACTTTATGCCCATTCATTACTTACTTGTCATATCGTTATCCATCATAATACTATTTAAATAATACAGGGATTTAATGTTTTACATTAACATAGCCTTGTATTATTCATTTTCAATATTCGCTTCAAAGGTGCGTCTTTTATCCGCCTCAGTTAAGTAATAAGTATATTTTCGAGATCTCCCGAAATTGACTTATGATCATTCTCGTATCTTCTTGGGGAGCCCTGCCATAGATGAAAGTTCCTTATTTCTCTCTCTTTGCCATCACGCGAACATACATCTGAATATATTCGTCTCGACCAATCTTTTCTGTTTATGAATCTTGTTGAACATGTCATTGCCATTTAGAAATTCACGACTTACTCTCAATTAGTCTATTCCAGATGCACTGACTATCGCAATCGCAGCTTATCGATGATAGCGGAGTTAAAACTTGAAGTAGTAGTTGAAAATGTTCGACGCCGGTATTTGAACAGTTACCCGAAGTGATGAAAAAATCTCAGACATGAATTAGACGATCTAATTATGAAAATATTTCCAATCTTCAAACCCATTCTCATGCAGGCGTTGACAATCTTCGCACAGTTTAAAATATTTTCATTATAGTGTAGTACAGGACCAATGGGTGCGTTTTTAACCACTAAAGAAACAGAAGGGCACCGCAGGAGCAATGATGTTTGCCTTAAGTACATCGCGAGGGATGCACTAGTAAAGAGATGGGTTCATCGTAAGGGCGCTTAACCTAAAGGGAGGCAAAAGGAGCACCTTAAAGGGATCGACGGCTTGTAGACTCTGTATTGGGGGGTCAAATGGTGCTTACCTTTACGAATCCACTACTCCCACCCTACGTTATCCACCCCACTATTTGTAGTGTAAAATGCTGTAAAATGCTCCTTAAGGACAAGTGGAATTTATACCACCGCAACCACAGGCCACCAATAGGAGCCATCTAAACTGAAAAATCTAACAAATTATCTATGGGTCTACCAACATGCCCCACGGGGACCATAGCGGTCCATTCCACTCTCTTGCTTGCTTACAGCCTCCACGTCGGTACTGTGCATTACAGTCTCACTTTGCTACCCGAGATCCATTGCACTTCGGGAACCCCTTCTGACAGGGAGACACGCACTTGTCACGCTTCGCTCGTTCGGCGCAAGCCCCCGGATATCCAGAACACCCTTTTGGATTACAAGACAGCCTCACCCCTGTCCTCGTTTCCGTGCCGCTCCAGAATTTACCGCGAGTTTATTCTAGGTCTGCTAACCACCCTGTAACAACACGTTCCCTTTGGCTGTAATTTACGCAGATTGACGATTCCCTTTTCGGACGTCCTCGTCTTCCTATCAACCCATCCAGTACGTCCCTAAAGCGCCTTCCCCCTTCTACAATTACGCCGCACTGTGCACTATCTCACCCATTCTTCCTTCGGTGACCGCTTCCCCGCCATCTCTTCCAGTATATCTTTCACTATCCACGGTGCAGGCTCATCACGGTCCGCCTTCTACGCCATCACCTTTGGTGACTCCGTCGTCTCATCCTGTGTTACTTGTTCCGACTTCCAGGCCCACCTCGCCTTCCAACACCCCTCGAGGCGTTCGAATTATTACAGACCAGTATGAAGACTCTTGTCCTGATCATATCACTTCATCTGCGCAGGCTTTTTCCTCTCGGTGGAGTAGCGATATCACCATTGCGGAGTACCGGTCCCATTTTCATCGCTGCTTCCACGTGGAGCGTTTTGATTTCGCAGAACAGGTAAAAGGTACGGAAATCTGGACGGAGCGTAAGAAGAATGCTTACAAGAAACTCCGCGTTGAATATGCGGTCACCGACTTGGAATTTCTTCGAATGCTTGTCGAAGAGGAGTAAGTGCATCATCGTAATCATACCCGGCGGTATAAAGTTCCTATTTCAAACCCGACAAGGCGCGGGTCTCTCTCATTTACTTAACCATGCCCTTCTATTAGGCATTTCGGCTCTCCAACAGATTGGTGAGGGAAATCGGAAGCGAAACCAGACTGCATCACTAGCAGAATCACCTTGCGGGGTTTCACAATGTCGAGTTTTGGATGATACAGGGTCTCCTCAGGAAAAGGTGTAACTGATCGCACCGTTTTGGTGGGTCTATATCTAAGTTTGTCGTTCGATGACCAGGTCCTCTCCTCGGGTGTTTACTATTTCGGTAGTCGTCTCCTCCATCGTGATGTGTCGTCAGTCTTGGTGGAGATCATCGGAAAACACGGCTTAGTGAGCGCTCTCAAGGAGTTCTGCGTTTACGCCAAACAAGATGTCTTTTTTAATTTTCGGGACCACTAGGCTGGCTATCAAGCGACCTCCGAACTTCCTGTTGGACCTGTCTGCCAGGAGTAGACCACCTTGATGGAGGCCATCACCGAAATGGTGATCGACTCCATGGTGCGGCATACCTACATCTCTGTCACGGTTTTCGAAGCCCTCTTTGAAGTGATGCAAGCTTGAAGCTTTTATCTCTGCAAGGAGGCAGGGAAATTACTGGAGGACCGTAGGGCATCCTCTTACGCCTATCGGACGCGGCCTGCGTTTCTCTACCCTGCTAGCATCACTAGTCTTTTGGCACCGTCTAGACTGGTCTCAGGAGGAAGCCGAGCTTCTTCACCGAGATACCTGTTGTGTAGCTTTCGCGGGCTATATTACTACATCTAAATTATGAAAGCTCCCGTGATAATTTTTTATGTAGCAAACAGCAACCAACTTGGCGACTGCATGCGTCTGTATCCATACAGAACATTTGATTATCCTTTTGGAGAGCCAATAATGGAAGGGACGCCAGTGCCTTCTTCGACTCATGAAAAGATTCGAACTAATCCTCAGTGAGCAACTAGAACTCATGGTATTGATTCTTTGACAGCTTTTATTTCAAGGGATCAGAGATTTGCTCATAGTGCTTGACAAATCTTCTGTAGACGTTGCACACACCTAAAATGAGTGTAGTTACGTCTTAATCTGAGGTCACCGAGCCATTTATACCGCCTCTAGGTTCTTTGATTCCACTTCTCGTTCACCTGGGCGCACTAAATGTGCCAGATATCTACGGCATGTTCGAAAAAATTGCACTTATTCAGCTTCAGCGATGATCGGGCCGCCTGTAGGAGAGACAGAACTTTAGGCAGGTGTCTACAATGCTCCCTTGGGGTTTTCGAATACAATATGACATCTTCGAAATACAACAAAGAGTAATGTCCTTTGCACCTTGAAATGTTTATGTCTACCGCCCGCTGCAAGGTGTCCGGTGCGTTCTTCAACCCTTAGGTAATGCGGTTGAATTTGGACAACCCCGAATGAAAGGTGAATGACGTCCTTCTTTATCATTGCGGTCAATTGGCACTTTCCGATACCCACTATTGCCGTCCAAGGTGTAGAATTCCTCCGCATCACCTAAGTGGTCGATGCTCTAATCACTTCTAGGAAGGATATAGGCATGGCATGCCTTTAAGGGATTCAACCGATTATATTCTACCCAAAAACGCAGCGCCTCATCTGTCTTCAGAAAAAGAACCACCAGATTTTCCCATTCCGCCTGGGATGGCTCGATGACTCCCTCCTTAGGCATACGATTTTCCTCTTAGCGTTCCACTTCTCATGCTCTCAAGCCGGCTCTACACGGTTTTCGGTGAATCGACTAGGCTACGATCACCAATTGGATTCTGTGCTCTTTCGCCTCGATGGTACCAAGTTTCCAGGACTAAATATCTTCTAAATCCGGAAAAAGATAGATAAACATCTCACGATCTTCAAGACTTTTTACTTCTCTTCGGAATTCGTTTCTCCAACCAGACCGCATCGCAATCCCTCAAAGGTGGCTCATGAAACCCCCACCTCACCCAAAAGCGAAGATCGCCTCTGAACCATGGAATGCATGGCACAACATCTGAATCTTTCAGCGACGCAGCGGTCGCTTTCTAAAGCAACACAGGGAAGATTGCTTGGGGATCACGTTTCTTACTCCGTTCACCACAAGGAGATGATTCGTAGCCACAGTCCTTGGCTTTTTTTTCTGCGGCGACGGTAAACAAACGGCGGACGTTTGGACCTGCACCACCCCTTTGGACATGGGAAGTATGTACTGTGCTTTTGCCAATCGGAGTCTTTTACACGGAGTAGTTCCACTTTACGGTTTCGGTCTCACTTCATGTGGTGACGGGAGGAATGCCACCGAAGTTGTATCGTAGAACGACACTTTTTTGCCACCCGTCTGGATTTCCTTCACGAATCGATCGATGAACGATGTTACGAGAACAGACTCCTCCGCCAGGTTCTTAAAAACCACGAATTGGGGGTTGCCACGATTTCTACGATTTGAAAATACAGAGGGATCACACCTGAAGGTCTCATGGTTCTTTAGAAACATGGATGATGCTGGAAAGGTCCTCAGAAAGCGACGCAAGCAATCTACCTGACACGGGTAAATTCTTTACATGCACCAAATTTGGGATTGCCCCGGTACGCATTACTCCCTTATTATGTCGTAACTGCATCTGCAAAATTCTTAGCGTTTTTTAAATGCGGTCATTTCTCTTTCCTAACACCAAAAAAGAGTTATCCGAACCTTCTACATGGTATTGTATTTCATCCTCAACTACCTTCGGATAATTTGTGCACTGAATATCATGGGGTGTAGTCGACTCCTCTACACCCCTTTCTCTTTCACAAACTACTATACATCCTCAACGGTGTTTGGGTCCTCGAAAGCTACTTGCTCCTTATTTTTTCCTTCTTCCTACAGTAGGGCGTTTACACCTGTACGAGGAGCAGCGACAGATTTATCATAAGGCATACTAGTCCGACGAATGTGTCACCATTAGGCCGAATCCATCCAACCTTATGAGCTTTATACGCCTTTCCTCATAATGAAAAGTCTTACTGATTGGCCCACAGTAGTGAAATCCCCTGCAAAATGCTCCGCTCTGGAGCAGATCCAGCATATATTTGTAATCTTAGACGACGTCGTAGAATGGGGTGGAAACACCTTTTCGGTGCGGTCGATCTCCTGTCGGACTTGATATCCTGCTGGAGATCCGGGTCATGCATGGAGATCTTGGATCCTCAGAATCCATCGACAAAAAATCTTCTCTTCTGTTTCCCTTTGTAGAGTTATCGAAGATACAACCCCTGGCTTCTTCATCCACCCGTACCGCAGTTACGATACGAATCTCCCAAAGCATTTGCTTACTGCATCAAATCCGAGAAAATGATCATTTTTCCCTACATAGATTATTCCGAACGTTTAATTAATATGTTTGCGACAATTAATCCACAAAAATCGACTTCGACCGCTTTTCGGAGAATGCGGAACCACAGCGGCCATTCTTGGTTCGAAACAACTCCGCGAAGGTGTATTCCATCAATAACGATCCTTGCTTCATCGAGATCACCTGATGATAGTCATAAGCGATCACCTCTTCGGTGTCTTATGTTCTCAGAAGGTAGTTCAAATCCTCGGATTGACTAGACACTAGGTCTTTTTGTTCTTCATTATCGATCGCAATACTCCTATAGGTGTTTAAACGCGACTGCAATTTCCCTTTTGCAGAGCTGTCCATAAAGTATTGAAACAAGCAAAAGGAGAGGCCCTAACTGACGAAGTTTTTATCACAAGCGTTCCGGAAATCCATGAGTAATCCCAACCCAGTGCGGGTTCCATTCCTGTAACCCTTCGGGTGGGTGTTTGGACATCCGACCGCTTCTGATACGACCAATAACCTCGTTTTATACAACGAAACCTTATTAAAGACACTAATTGAATGCCAAGACGACTGCTTGCTAATTCTATGTGACTTTTTAAGTTTACCACTCAGCAGAATAACTCATTCAACATGTTGATACGTTTGATCCTCACCATCACTCAGTGTATCCTTCTTTCTTCACCTGAGCCTGAGTCCGAATCTGACTCATCCTAACCCCTCCTTGGCTTCTCTTTCTTCTTTCCGGGCCACTTAGACTTCTTTTTCCTGTCTCTTTTCTTCCCTATGCGACCACATTCGCTGCGATCATGGCCAAACTCATAATCAGCAGAATCTGATGGACCACGACCAGAGTCACTGCGACCCAAAATAGTGTATAATTTCGATTTTCAGCTATTAAAGCCTGTGAGGGTGACTGCAATATCACCGGAGACTTCCATTCGCCCACCAAAGCTGATTTTTAACAGGTGTATTTTACTTCATGGTGCGTACCAAATTGCCGGTCACCAATCGGGAAGTATGTTATGGCGTGCTTCACCAATAGCACCATGACTCCTTCGTCAATCGACGTCTCCATTCTGTCGTCCATCAACTGTCCCACCATTGCAGGAAGGGTCTCAGGAAGAGACTATTCCAAGTATTTTCTCATCAAACAGGTGACAGTGGTTGGGATCCTCTTTTCAAATTCGGTGTTTATCGAATTATTCAGACGAGGATCCAAATCCTTCTGTACCCAATGTTGTGGTTTGACAGAAAGCCCAGGCCCTTCTTCGGCCTCCGGACGAGTTATATCGACGGTAACGTATGACATAACGGATTACAAAAAGATAGGCGGTTCAACTAACTGTTTTTGATCAATCTTCTCATCATGCTTAGATGGATGGCAGGGCTCCTTCCCCAGATTTTCGGTAATCTACCACTCTTTGTAGAAATAATGAAACTAATTATACGGTGAGCGAGGTAAACGACGGGTTGATCACCCTGATATTATTTTCGAATGATTCTCCTTAGGGTGGGCTTCGATCATGAACTCTTTCCAAGTCGGGAGACTAGTTTTAGTACAGAAACAATGTATGCTACTGTAATCACTAAATATAGGGGATAACTAGAGCTCAGAAGTGCACCGCAGGAGCCCGGGTATTCGCGTAAAGGATGTTCCGGTGGAATCACGTAGGTTCAGTGGGCGAGCGTGTAACCTTAAGGGAGATAAAAGGAGCACCTTAGGGTTGCAGATGGCTTGTAAACCTTTTAGTTGGGGGACAAACGTTGCTTCCATTTACGAACCTACTAATCCCACCCTAATGATCTCCTTCTATCGTTAACTACTTTACTAATACTAATCTTAACTACTGCGTGATATTTCTAAAGGACAAGTGGCCTTTCTACCGCCACCGCTACAATACACCAACAGGAGCTATTCACACTTTAATATCTAACGAATTATCTATGGATACACCTACAGACCCCACGCAGGCAATGGCGGTCCATTCTATTCCCTTGCTTACTTTCAGCCTCTAACGCGGTGCCACTCATTACAGTAAAGTCCCACTGTACTACCCGAAGTCCAGTTGTACTACCCGAAGTCCAGTTGTACTACATATATTCATACTAAAACAGATTTTATTCTATTATTTATGCATATCTAAACTTTTTAGTTGATATGACTTCGCGAAATGGATCTTAAGATGGTGGTAATAGCTTCTAGTTTGAGAAAAATGGAAGCAAGCATTAAAATTCGATTGAAAAGCAGTGGTGCGAGATTATTTGGCACATATTGTCCAAGATTACTGAGCTAGGAATGGAGAGGGGAAAAATTGAGGTATGAAAATTTCCTGATGATTCGAAGATAACTGCGAGGAGGTGAGTAAGTCGAAAAGAGCGCATAATTCGGGGTTCCTAGGACCAGATAATTTTGACGGATTTAGTGGCAAGATACCTTTTTGATGCTTGAATATTATAGTCAAGGAACTTTCAGATCTTATTTTTTTCAATTTATATCTCCAACAGATATATGAAACCTTTACTTTTTAAATCAGTTGCTAGGGACAACTTCCATACGCTTTCTATTTATTTATTAAAAATTCTTTCTCTTTGTGCTACTAAAACCCTCTATAGTATGCCCACTGGTAAAGGATAAGAACATATCTGGATGATCTAATAGAATTGATATCTACCAGCTTTATTCAAATGTGACTCTTAGATGAATATTGAGCCTCAAACTAATTCTAAAAAAACTTGCTTAATGGACTATCGTGAACAGAAGTAAACTCCGTGGTTACTTTTCAATTCTATATGACCACAAGTGGCCCAGAATTGACAGCGATCCCTCCGCTGGATCTGAAAATACTCCGTTATTTTTCCTCCGTAAGGAAAAATAGGAAAATTTGGCTGTAGTCAAAATTATGGTCTCTATAGGCCTCCATACATAGGTTAATGTCCCCATCTTATTTTTTTCTGTTACATTTACTTATTTGTAACTCCCTAGATTAATGGGTCTACGTAATAATAGAAAACTCAAGCTTGTCGTTGGTGACAATACTCTCTTCTCCTGTTGGTAAATTCAGCGCTGCTGACGGATTTACTTGTCAATTTTAATCCGGAGTTCCGCCCCTGCCATTATCTGATCTCATGGCTAGATTCTTCTCAAGTTCTTCTGGAACTTCAGCTGATCATAATGGAAGTTTGGAATGGAGGGACAATTTTACTATACACTCTAACATTCCAAGGACCCAAACACACTCTACCATCTCAATTTATTATCGCTACCAACTAGCTGAGAACACCCATCACAGAATATGCAAATAAACATAATGATATCGATTTCTGCCAGTCCTGGTGTGACTATTTGGGTTTTATATGACAATATGGTAAATGAAATGATTCCTTGCTTCGTCCGCGTCTCCACGGAGAAGCTGCCTGAAGTTTATTCCCAACGAGGCTGAAATAAGTTCCGCGACTTCATTTTACCCCCATATTTGGTCTTAGAGGGCTTTTGATGCCTTCTCGGTCTTCTTTGCCTTAGTTTTCTTCTTCTTTGGCTCTGTGACGACCATAGCCGAGCGAGCAATGGGGGTCTTATTCATCAGCGCCTCGATGTCTATACCATTGTTCCTGCGTTCATTTGAAAGGACTTGACCGTCGGCGCTCCTCTTGCTGCGGCCACTGCATCCCCCTTGCGAGACTCATGGACGAAGGAAACGGGTTCGTCGCTATTCTTCTCCCTCATTTTAAAGTTCTCCTTTTGACTCCGAAATTGCTCCGTCGATTTCTACTTTCTCAGTCCTCTGTTCTTTCCTGCATCTGTCGTCGGTGGGGTACTTCTGGCACCATCGATGTATGTTATCAATGGTTTGAAGGCGTTATTGCCCGCCCAAGACAAGTTGATATCCATTCAAAGCCGGTTCGTGTTCCCAGGAGAATCCATCGAACGCCATCTTGTACATGAGGACCGTATGTTCTCCTCCAGTTTCTTAATCGATGGCGTAGTAGATATTAGCACCTCTGTGCCAATAAACTGAACGTAGACACAAGGTAGAGGGCGGAACCGTGGAGCAGAGTTCAGGGTCTTCCAATGATTCGGTCAGCCTGACCGGTAGGCATAAGTTTCCGTGAACTCCCGTCCGCGAAATGGTGCACAAAAGCTTTGATGTGACTACCGAAGAGTGCCGTGTGCTCTTCCTCGATCATAGCGACGGGGCGGGGAAAGGAAAGCAGTATGTCAGACCGCGTACTTCAGGGGGCTTCGGCTACGATAGATGATCTTCTCGATATCCTGGAGGCATCGGAGTCTCAATACTTTGGGGCGAGACCATACGCTAGCGTTGGGCCGAGGAGCTCTGGCCGCCTTTGTCGCGATGGCCTTATGAGTGGCCCTTCCCCTTCTGCTCATACTGTCCTTCTGTTTGGTGCGGGCCATGGTCGACCAGGTAGAAAGTCGAGAATTGGATGAAGGTATGTGAGACAATAACAAGGTGGATAAATACAATGGCAATCGGAGGACAATGCTAAGGGTAATGGTAGGACGTTGCAGAGAGCGATGGGGAGATTAAGCTAGAGGCGAGGAAGAGGAGAACATTATGACGAAAAAGGTGTGAAGAAGATGATATAGTGTATAAGGCCCACAAGGAGGTGGTTGCAACGACAAGCCAAGGAGGTCCCGCCATGAGTACACCAATTGTTTAAAAGCACATTGGCGCTTCTAAGAGGCAGACAGGGATGGTTGAGGGCGTCCGCGGTGGTTTAATAGCTGGTAGAAGGGGTTAATTGGATTAAGGGGACGGTGGTAGCTGGTAGGATGGCCTCAGCTGGGACAGAAGTGACATTGATAGGATGGTAGGGTGGCAGAGTGGGAGGGAGTTGCACTTGCCAAAAGTGCACCCGTGTCGCACTTTGAGTGCTGGGCATGTGGGCTGTGCGAGCTCGCTTCCGATCTGGAGAGATACTGTATTGCATCTCCGCAGTTGATGTAGGGTTAGGCACTGTATACCCGCCACCCGGCACAGTAAATTATATGTACTTTGCATTACGATTCATTGTTTGTAGACAAGTCCGCATTACACAGGAACTTCGGACCGACGACTACAGGCAATGGCTGAACCAATCGCCAACTCAAGTGAGAAAGGGACCTGAAGAAAACTCCACCACCTGAACCGAAGATTCAGGAGGCTTAAAAATCCCCGCTGTAGGCACATAGGCTTACAGATAAAGAGAAAGGCGAGAACTCCAAACGAACGAGCTTGACGACCAGCTCGCAAGGCTGTAAAGACCACAAACCCTCGCAGTACGTCAAAATGACAGTACATTTAGGCGCGTCATGGTATGGTGGACTTCGCAAATATTGTTCGAATAGTAGAGCCATCCTTATGCACCTTTCCCAGTTCGTCCAACTTGTGCTGAGGGCGCGGAAAGGCAATCCACTCGATGTGTCTATCGACAAGAATGTTGCAGTGGGAGCTCAGAAGCCATGAAGGGCAATCTGAGGGAAGAGCCGGAAGAGGGTTCGGCGCCCACGCCGTGCGCGGGCGCCGAGCGAGATGAAGTGAAGGTTGGTTGTAGCCAGTCAAGAAGAGATGGATGTTGTAATGTTACAATATACTGTACTGTACCGTATATAAACTGTACTCCGTCGAGCGTACGTGGGAACGGGAGGTACTCTAGGTTCCGCTTGGCCTACGGTAGCTAGAGATAGGGAAGGAAATAAATAAAACCCGTATCATGCATTTCAATAAGCTTCGGAAGATTTCAAGGAACACAAACGCTCCCCATATTGCTCCGAAAAGACTTCCCAAAAGAGGCGGGAGGTCGGGCCAAATGAAATGAGTCCACTTTCAATGGAATATCCGAAAGGCCTAGTTTTTCCTTATGGAAAAGACACATGAGGGTGCTCAAGTGTTTTTTGCAATGAATCACGAAGGCAAGGGGCCTGAAATTGATACATGACCGGTGAACATACTGTTCTTTTCTTCTGAGGGCGTTGGTTAGGATTGTTGCCGAGAAATGGTTCGGGGGAGCACTTGGACTTTGTACTCGGATAGCAAGTACAGTACAGTAAATGGTGGTGCAAATAGGACCCAAGTCATGAAGGCTTCAAGCTTTATGGGGCGCTGACTGATTGTTCATTCAGCCGAATAATTTGCCCCTTGAAGATGGTCTTCATCTCCGTGCAGTTGTAAACATATTACATTCGATTCGAGATTGAATTAGTTATTACAGTAATAACTTACTGTTTCTGTACTGTGCACTTTAAGGAAATGATATTCTCTCTTATTCCATTACCTACAGAAGGGAAGAGACGGGTGTTTCAATATTTGAAACATATGTTGTATGGTCAGCTGTTTCCAGTACGTATGTTTCTAAAGAGCACACCGCTTGATCCTCTGCAGTATTCAGTTGAGAACCTGGTTTGACTATTCGGCTGTGAAGTAACCGGATGTACAGTGCTATGTCAGCCACACAGTATGCAGTTGGCCCGCCGCCAACTGGTATATGATTGTAGACAGTTTCGTACAATTCAGTCAACGGAAAGTCATTTAGGAGTGAATGGCTTATTTTGAAATACTTGATTGAATGAATATATATAACTTTTTCAACTGTCTTCATAGATTTGTAATTTCATTGGTTACTTGTGCCAGTACTTGATTTTTGTCATGTCAGAATGGAGCATGTCTATACATTGCTCCATTCTGTACAGGATACCTGCACCATGCAAGAAGTTTAGCCCAATTTCTGTATGGTGCATGTATGTGAACACACTAAAAGATTCTCCCCCCCACATGCTGTGCCATAGCACAATTTTTCCACGGCTTCAATGACTCCGCATTTTCGCAGTCACTGCTGTCTTGATTCATAAATAAGGTGCTACGGGTAATCCAGTTGAAAACAGTCCAGCCGTGCCCTATGATGCACAATGTCCAGTAGAAAGAAAACAGGTGCATGTTATTTTTGGTGATCACGGTAGCAATTACTGAATCATTTATATATTTCAATCTGATTGCCACGTAAAGTTGAATTGTAATAAACCGGATTTAAGACGGGTCAATTAAGGCAACTAGGCTAAAAAAAATTCGAAATGTGCCGCATAGTACAGTACCGTCGGAGACGAGAGGTCGCCACTCCTACAAAGAATTGTAGATATAATTCCATTACAGTACTGTAATGTAGCTTAACTGCCTCGGATACGAGGAGGATTTTTGGCGGGATTTTGAGTCAATTGCAGTTCCAGTCACAACTGTGCCAATTCAAGTACAGCACTGACAGTACTGTACCTTATGACCACGACCCTTAGATTGAGCGACTGTACTTAAAAGGGCTCGTGACAGCGCTAAATAGCGGGGTGCACTATTATGAAAAAGGAAACAAAAATGCAATTTTGATACTTTGGGCTCGAAAGTTCATGCCCCTTCAACCTCGAGAGACGGAAATGAGTGAGCCGCTTCAGGAGTCGAAGTCAAAACCATCAAGTGGTTGAAACAATTGTAACCACATTGCACATGATCCCAAACTGCCTGTCGAAAACTCGTACAACCACAGACTTGCGCAAGTCGATTTTATTATTCGACAAACTGCTATATGTTTCCAACATGGACGGTACAATAACACAGGAGGAATGCTGCGTTGTACATGCTTTGCAGGTAACCAGCAGCTCACGTTCTCTTGAATGCGGCATGTGCGCAGACTCTGCAACGCAAGAGCCGCCGTTATTGTCTTACCTCTTTCATCCGTCTGTTTACCTAGAGTTTTCCTTACTCTCTAGTCAATCTCTGTGCGAATCAACTTGTACGCATCGTAACCCCGTAAGCAAAACACGTAAGGTGAAGACAGTGAAGCCATTGCAGCAAATTATACACTCGCCACCTCGATAAGCCTGTCCTCTCGTCCCGAAGGTTGCCAGGCAAATCGCACTGAACATGCCGTTACTCCACAGCCGGATCGGGCTGCAGTATCCCAATATCGTGACGCGTGCGTGCCATCCGGACTTGCACTCAGTCAAGAAAACATGACTGTTGTTTTCGACGATACGCCGAAATTTTGACAATGCATTTAATTCTGCATGACGCATTAGCGGCGTGGATATAACCGACCACATCTTCCATGCATTAAAATAACCCAAAAATTTCCCCCTTTAATTCCGTGCTTTGGGCGGGAGTTGTGATGTGGGCAGTCCGGCAGCGTAAGCAGCTCTTTTCGCCTATGACATCCGGCTGACCAGTTCAATTGGAATGTTGTGGGGTATGAAGGGTACAATGGGTTGGTGTATGCCGTATTGCCAGTTTGGCTTAGTAAAAGGTCTTGTTTTGGACAGATGTGACATGAATGGGATTGCGTTTCTCCAGTAGAGCGCGGGAGTGTGCTGCAATAGTGCAAGGGGCTTAATGCGTTGCATTGAGCGATATAGAGTAAAAAGGTTATTGTGAGCTCGATGGCAATGCGTGCAGCTGCACTGCAGCAAAATTTATCTTTCTGTCGTTTGCGATTCTTGACTCCACTGAGAGTCGGTCATGCGGAAACCTGATGACATGTGAGAGAATTGGATGCGTTCCAAAGAGTCGAGATAATGCGACGTTAAAACTTTCAATATGGTTGTAACAGCTTTTTGATGGGGCAAAGGAGATTACTAAAGGTATAAATGTACTGTAGATCTTTTCAAAGACACTGCTGTCGCTTGTGCAGTACAGTACAGTACTGTACAGTACTTCCTCAAGTGAGGCAAGGCTTTCTACACAGCATAAAGTCCATAGTCTCAATCCTTTTCAATCGTGTTTTTGGGGAAATGTCGGGTGCATTAACATTTAGAAGATATGGTCGCGTTTTTTGTTTTACCAAGATTCCAATAAAACATTAACGTTACCCTCCCTTTTCGCTAGCTTGCCTCAATGTTTAAAACTACAAATTCGAATTTGTAAGATGATGTAAGCTACTTTTGGCTGACCAAAATGGTTTGAATCAGCAATATCCTTACAACGGGATTGGCATCATAAATGTCAAGTATCACTCAATTGTTTCTCTCTTTATTATTGTGTTTTAGCGTTTCTACTTTCCTTTCGGCTTTATTTCGCGTATAAATTCGAGGAACACTTTTCATAATCCCGTTGAATCTTTGAAAGCAACTTTTTTCTCCGTTTCACAAGCCCAGAAACGTTTCATTACAAGACAATTTCGCTCTACAACGCCAAAATTCAGCTTCGACTGGTCATCCCAGAAAACACATCTGCATTGAAAATCCCAGGAACAGTCAAAGCTACCGTAACTATCACTCTCGCATGATTCCAAAAAGCTCACTCTGTTCCATCCACCGGCACCTGGCACATGATCAAAAAATTACCATCCCTACCATGCATATGGGACTGTAGCCAGGCGCCCGAGCAGTGATACCCCAGCCGCATCCCCGCCGATTATGGGCCTCCCAGTAAGAACCTCCCAATCATCATGACGGTCTCGTGGGAGCCTCCCGTGGTCCCATAACCCTGGCAAGAACAATCTGGGGCGCGTTCAGCTCCAGACACAGCAAGTCCACACCGACGCCCACCCAACGGCCCGTCCAATGCCCCTTTATTTAATATACGCTCCCTGCGCATATGACCCAACTCTCGGTCTGCCCGCAAAGCGCCACTGTCTGGTGGTCTGACGCCCCGCCGCAAATCTTGTTCACCTGTCGACAGCCCGCTGTTTATACATACTGCGTACTATCTGACTCAGAAACTTGTATTCGCATGACAGCCCTGGGAGAGGAACCCTCCCGGTTTGGCTTTGTCCGGTTAGCTTTACAGGCCCTTTTCAATGCGGTTTCAGACCAGATTGGTCTACCACCGTTCTTTATCTGGTGTCGCAGGTCAATGAAAGGCTTGACATCAGAGAGTTGACCTGATCTTTGAAAACCGACGCGTCACGCCACCTATACAAAATGTGCCACCAACGGACAAGCATTGATTGACTAACACCCTTCCTGCATCTAACTATACAGTAACCGAACCCTGCCATCCACCCAACCAAATGCATCACGTGATGGGACGCACAAAACCCCCAACTGGCACCCCAGTTTCGTGCCCTCCCACAAGAGGGGGAGGCCAAGCCCCGGATAGCTCATAAACCCGCCTTACCCAAATTGTGCCCTCTATTGACGCATACCCACAGCTGACGCCATTTGACAAACGTCCCAACGCTACACAAACACAACTCCCTACAGTAACATCCACCCCTACACCACTGACACCATTCACCACACCCCCGACACTCGCTAACAACCTTTGTAACCCCCGTCAGTCCAACAACCCCCGCACCCCCCTCCATCCCCCTTCGCACACACACCCCATTCCTCCAACCACCACCACTCCCTACAGAGCCGCGTGTCCGCACCGGTGTCCACCGTATGCAACTTTATAGCCTACGGATACGAACTTGGCGGGCTGTCTCAACCGCTAGTCATGCACACGTGCGGTCACGATGCACACAGAGTTGGTGGGGAGGTTGGCCTGCGTGTGATGGCGTGTGCGTGTCGCGTGAATTTGGGAAAGGGTTCCGCGTGTGACGGGCGAGAGGCTACTGGTTTTGACGCGCTGGTGGTTTCGGGTGGGTGGAGCATGGGCTGTGGAGCGTGAGGTGAGTTGTGTGGGGTTGGGGGATGGCTTGCGCGTGGTTTCGATGGCGGGGTTTGCAGAGGGGCTGGTTGGGGTTGGTGTGCCGGTGTGTGTACTGGGTTGGGGATGTGGTGATTGCGTGGGATTGGGCTTGGTGGGATGGACGTGGGGTTGCAGACCAGTGGATTCGCGAAATGTTGTAATCAACACTGACTAGGTGTATCATACTGTAGCGGAAGGAATTTTTGTAATCCAGAGTGGCATTGTTGTGAGGTACACAGTGGAGCTCGTACGACAGTGCAACAATATGGAGGTCAGAGAATTGCCGATGCGGCGATCTACCGTTCACAAGACTGCTACTATACTCAACTGCATTGTGCTTACTTTCCTCTTACAAAAGGTCAGCAAAATTGCTCTTCGGCATTTATCCCGCCACCATCCCTTTCGTGCCATACTCGAGACTTGAAAAGTTACAAACCTTGGCGTTCAAGCGGATGTTTGGGACTGCAACCTCAGTTGCGCGCAACGGCAAGCCATTGTAAAGTGCGATGAGGTACTGTACACTACTACCTCATCGCGGAGTGGCGTCAGAAATCAAAGCGCCCAATATTGATCATTCCCTCCGCAACTCCAGCATTCGTCATCCTTCCTTCCCTCTCCTTCCCATCACCACTCACCCCCGCAACCGCTGACCACCTGCCCCTCAATTTCGCACTATCACTCCACGAGGCCGTTCTTCGGCGGCAGCTTTCCGCACAACATAAAACACCCCCTTCCAACATTGCGTAACCACCATCAATGCGCCGACCCTGTGCAGCAAGCCATATCATCTACCCCACAACTGCCAGGGAAAGAGGAAGGCGCTCTGAAAGTGGACCAAGCCTTGGCTGAACCATTCCGCCACTAACCCGTTTGCATTTAGTCAGGAATCTCTCAATCGCTCGACGATGTCTGCCCCCCGCTCCACCCATTCAAACGCCTCCCCTTCTCTCCCTACTCTCATTGGCCATCGCCACGATGCGCGCTCCCAAGAACCGCGCCAAATCACTCGGACTGATACTCTGCTTGGCTATCTCCTCACCATCAGCATAAAAGAGTTCATATTCTCCTATACAAACATACTGTACGTACTGTACAATATGTCCTAATTGGAATAGGCGCACATTCGTTATTATGAACTTGGTACTGAACAGTCTTCCATACTGCTCACAACATTTGCCAAGCTGGTATCATATCTCCCAACGAGAGGCCACAGTAGAGATGTATGATGGTAATGGTGCGGGTTTCTGTTTGGCACTGGAAGGTGTTCTTTGTTTTTCGCACCTCTATTTGACGGCTTGTTAGTTTATTTCTTTTTGTCTTTTCTTTCTTCCTTTCTTTCTTTTCTTTTGTTTTTTTTGGTTTTTTAGCTCAGGGATAAATTTTAGCATTCACTGATGGTATTACCCCCTTGAACTTCGAGCTAAGCACTGAAAGACCAAAGAGACAAGGGAAACCTGCAGTGTAATGGGTATTGCCCCTTTACACTTCAGTATGCACATCGTAAGTCCAAGGACACAAGAGACGCCACTGCTTTGAGGACAGAAGACGGGACAAGACAACGTGGTGTTTGCGATGTTAGGGTGTTGGTGGGTTGATGTTTTTGGAGTGTCGGTGTTGGTTGTTGTTTTGGAGTGTTGGTTGTTGTTTTTGGTTTGGGAGTGGTGGTGTTCTGGGTGTTCTGGTGCTTCTGCACCGTCGAAGCTCACACCCCAGTCGACCAGCCTTTATATAGAGATTTGCAAATTTCAAAAGCGCACAAATTGGTCACTAAAATCCTAACAAAAATACAAAAGTATCCCTTAGACCCCCTTGTTATCCTGCTTCGAGGCGCTTCTACTGTACTGTTGTGAAGTGCACGCAACTTGTGGCTCAGAGCCATGCACAGTACTGTACATGGCTCTCGGGACCATAATTTGTGGCCACAGGACACTAGCCACTATGAGCCACATAACCAATGGTGCACAAAAATATAAGTAAAATACTATACTGTACAGTGAAAGGTACAGTACACTACTGAAGCCATAGTGAAAAAGCGTGACATGTGAGTTCTACAGTATTTCGAATTCAAAAGTACTGTTCTGAAATTGGATTTAGAAAAATTCTACTTGTAGAAGAGATCAAATTCTTAGATACAATCTTCCCTTATGAAAAGACACGCTGCGGCGACGGTTTCGTCCAACGCAGCATGCTTTACGGCTGGCCTCACACCAGACCTGCGAGGTTGTACCTCATAACTCTGCCTCATTTTCGGACTCTCTAGTAGACAGATCTGCCCTCTCCAGTCTTTCGAAAATAGCCTTCCTGCATCCCTTATCAGTAAAGCGCCCCCATTTCCCAACTATTTCTTAGAATGCTAAAGAAAGTGTGAGTGAAATTGGAAAAACATGAACAAAACCATCTTCGTATTTATTCATCGGCATTTCCTTTCTCTCGGAAAACCTTGCATCGTGAATCAAACCGTGCCGTAATGTAGTGCATCTCTGGCGCCCTTTCCCCAAACCATGCCATTAGGGTGACAAGCGGAAATTGATTCCCTACTGCGGGGGCCTACCGCGCATGGTATACGTGAGCGGCCCATGGCGGCTGCGTTACCTATTTAGAGTTACTAATGATAGATTAGATCTGGATACATATTGGATCCCTGCAACCGGCTCACCTGAGCCGGCGGCGGGCAATGGAGGACTCTGTATATACAAGGTCCAATATCCCACCTGCCCCTATTTGAGTTTAAAATCACCTTGGACCTACAGGATCTCCAGGCCCCTTATAGTTGCGACTCTATCGATCGAGCTTTCCCTTCTATAAGCGCCCATCACGGAGCGCGGGAGTCCTTTGTGTCCCTTTATCCCTTTCCCTTTTGTCGCTTCCGTTAGCGACTAGCGTTGGTTCCATCACGGCAGGTTGCAACCGGCACTGGTGACGGTGCGTTCCGAGGATGCGCGCGCAGTATTGACCGTGATTCGCGCCGAAAAGACCAGTCGGCGGCCCTGAAGTGGGCCGCACGCAATCCATTCTACGAAGATAGATCTTTGCTGGACAGCTGGGAGTTACGAAAAATGCCGAGTGGCATCCAGTATCGACTTGTCCATACAAGCCTCTACCACCGCCGTGGCTACCGTTTGCTGCGGGTCAAGATATTTTCGTAGGAGGGAGTTAGACACCCTCAGCGTTTGCAAATCAGTTTGGCCACTGTTGGTTGTTGGTTTTTTTAGTGGTCACCCGGTACGCCACACATGATTTCCTTTCCCCTATGCTTGTGCTTTTAAATGTCAAGCTAATAGTTTCTCAGTCAGTTCTAATGGAACTTAAACCCCTCCGGTCTATCGCAATTGAAACTTTTCTCGTCTCTGATGACTTAAGAAATCCTATATTGTAAGCTTTTTGAACAGTGAAATCGAGCCCAGTTTATTCGGTTCATTTCAAACTCACTAGTCATGAGAGACTGTGTTTTAACTTTTCTTTAACGAAGATTGAAATTTCCATCCAGGTACAGTCTGATTCTGGAAGCATAATTCGGTAGTTCCATCTCGTTGCTCAAAGCTATTGTAATTTTGCAGCGTTTGAGGTGACCAATGTCAGCCCTTTTCATCTTAAAGTGACATTTCTAGGCCCTTGGCTCGCTATTTGCTGCGCAGCGTAGCAAAAATTTTGATAGAAAAGTGCAGATGAAATTGTTATACATATTGAGTTGCAATGCTACGTTATTAACTGGAGAAAACGCTCTGAAGTGTGGTATAACGATGCCGGCAGTCTCTCAGAGGTGATTGTTGGGGTCAAATTGTACATCTCTGTTCGTTGATATCGTTTGGGGTGGATCACATGTACGAAGTAGTTTGTGGCGTGTTGGCGGTTACTTTGGTGGGTCACTTTACTATTAATTTGGTGGAAGCTCTTTCATTCTCAAGGGTTTGCATTGAAAAATGAAACAAAAAATCGAAAGCGTGGAGCCAGATGGAGCCCCTTTTAGGATTAATACTTCTTTTGAAATTGGTATGAGGGATTTAATGATTGCGCTTGGCGATCTAAAGAATACGTTCATTGTAATGAAGTTAAAGACTGGTATAGGACAATAAATTAGGCGTCAAAGTTACATTCAAGCTACGGAATCCTGTCAAAAAAATAGAAAATTAACAAAAACACCAAGCTTGAAATTGAGTTAGTTGCCCATCGTTCTCTTTATGCACTCTTAGATAAAGTGCATACCTCGGAGATGGCGAGGAGAATTTGGAATAGCAGATGGATATTTTTTCCATTGGTTGCTGGCAAATTTAATGGCTTTCCTTTGTTGTAACGGGTTGTAATCCGTGGAACAGTAGAACCCCGCGAATAACTAAGTCAAAAGAACCGATCATATAAAGGGTGAAAAATAAAAAGAAAACAGATGTAAAAAGGTCAATATCACTGATTATATCCTATTGATAATATGTTTTACCACTAATGAACATTTTTAAGTTCTCGTCTACATGCAGACGCCGTGACCAGGGCGCCAAGGGTGAGCAAATATTGCATACGTAAAATAAATTGTGTAGTCTAAGGAGAGATGAAGAGGCTGAAAATAAGTAAAGTAATCGAAATAGGGCCGGTAATATCCCCCACATTATCGAATACTTCTGAAAAGGTTGTTTCAGGGGCGAAATTTGAAAGTAAAGTTTAACGAAACCACGTTGGCTGTTTATGTGGGAGTAAAGTGAACTGGTAGGTACAAATGATATTCAGTTGGGCTCTAACTGTGAATGAAGGTGCGTTGAGTCAACTAAGCACCAGCAAAATAATAAATATCAAAGTCAGAGATGATTTAGGCCGTCATTTGGTCCAATGAGTAGCCTTAACTTGCGAAACTATCAGCTTCAGGTTGGGGCCATATGTCCAGGAAAAATGACTGAGAGCCTGTCCGGGTGGGGATAAAGTATCGGAAACAATGATAGTTGACAGTCTTCATTATTTTCCTGTAGTAACTGCTTTTGGAAGTGGGCTCCCGTACCCAAAAAATAGGTTTCGAAAAGATCACCTAGGTTAGCTCATTTGGGGCCATAACAGTACTGACTACAACTAACAACATTGGCAGTATTTTTTCTTGCATTTCTAGGTTCACAACCGTTAATTCACGTGGTACGATGTTGGTGTAAGTTCCCTATTTGCAGTCAAGACGTATTGAATAATATCCTTCTTCACTAAAAAGACAATTATTGGAGCTTCTTCAGCCAATGGTGGCATCCAGGCACAAGTTGGCCGCTCTCTCAACTTTTGACGAACTGTAAGTAAGCATGCCTACAACTTTTCCCATTTTTTGCGAAGGCAGCGGGCTGAGTAGAAAGTCGGGGTGAATCACCATATGACCGAGTTTTGCGGTAGAATGAAATAGTACATGATTTTTAATGTATTAATAGACGACTCGTGCGGTTTAGTAGCGCGAGAATTTTTAACAGAATAGTAAGTACGATTTAAGGGTATAGTTAGCACGTAAATGACAGCTTCAAAGAAAAAACCGATGTACAAGATGTAAATTTTTCCAGCGGTTACACTAGAGGCTTTTCGTAACGGAGAGCATGAGATGCGGTATGTATGATTGCCGTGTGTAGTTTATCTACCAATTGAGTTAGTATTAGACTTTATTTCAAGCATAACTTTTGATGCGTGATGACGGTTTCAAGACAACGCGGTACTAACATATAGGGAATGCCAATTTACCCTACCCGTCTCGATGAAGACTAACTGCTTCACTATACAAATGTTTTGGTTAATTACTCCTTTCCAGCATCTTTTGAAGAGACCCGGAAACTTCAATCACTGCTATGGTTTCGGTATTGGCCTAGATATACATAATATAATTAAAGGCGTTCTTCTAGGTCCTGCACATGTTATAAAATATGCTCTGTACACAGCTTTTCCCTGTGCTGCTTTTTTGCCGTAAAAAAGTGATAAATTTCCTGGTACGAAAATGAATGAGATTGTATCCGATGATAACAGAGACTTGGTTCGACTTGACAGGGGTTTCTCAGTTTCAAATACTTTTAACTAAATGCTCTTAGTTTCTCTGATCGCAAAACTGGCAAGACGATATCAAATGTATATTTCATTCAAAATGAGCACTTCATCGAAACTTAATTCAAAATTTTCATTTTCGTAGAACAATTTCTGTTGAAACAGGGAGGGTTCCTTTGAAATAAAAAAAGCCAGAGTATAAATTTTCGTTAAGGTAATATAAATCAACATACAAGGGGTCCTCGTTAAATTAGAATTAAGAAAAGCAATTAGAATTTTTGGTACGCCCATGTAACAATCTTGAGAATTCTTCCTCTTCCCTCTTAATTTTCGACTGAAAAATTACAAGTTCTGCCCAATTTCGCTCAGCGTCCGAGCCACATTAGGCCTGGTCGCCAGATCTTTATATGAATGCGCTTTTCATAGATAGTACTGCTACAGCTGCGGATCTCTCCCTGAACCGTTCTTGTAGATAGCTATTTTTAGTGGTTTGATTCCTAGCGCCCTCCCAGCACGTGAGAAGAGCTGGAAAAGTCCTTTAAGTATTATGCTACTCGAGCAGGACTTGCATATCCAACCGTACCCTGCCGCCCCTTACAATATTGTTCCTGGTCTCTGCAACCCTTTATATCCGAAAAATGCTGTTTAGTCGAGATCATTTGTCACCTTCATCTTATTTTCTCTCAGTTAGCCCATAAGCTTTCAGTGGGAGCTTTTCAAGCCGTCCATATCCCTAATTCGGGCTAAGATTTTATCTTTTGGTTCTATATTGCTTGACCGGGCTAATGATTCAGCCATTTAGTTTTTCAAGCATACATTTAGAGCCTGGGTAGTGAATATATATAATAGAAACAATAAAGTGTCACCTCTTCCTAGGAATGTCATTGATAAGATCTTTGTCCTGATAGTTTACGGGATATCGTATAGGAAGCTTACAATCTCCCAATATGTTGTTGTGATTGCACACTTTTTATCCGAAATTGGTTTCGCAGTCCAATTTTACGCGCATCTAAATTCATGAAAATACTTATAATTTGCTTTTTTTTCAATTCCCAAAGTTTCATTGCCGATGTCCAAAATAATCGAAGAAAATGTGATGAGATACTGCATTCTTACTACAGCTATGGATTTAGGACGAACAGTTAGACGAAGTTGAGAAAATTCAATGAGATTAATGGAAGAATGTTGAGATATTCCACGATTATTAGATTACAGAAAGTACATTCCTTTATGCTCTGAAGAGATTAAAGGATGGTAAATTCTGGGAGAGTGCAATCAGTATATTGAGACATCTCCTGTACTAATACCCTAATCCTAGGTCCCATTCACCTCCAAATCTTAAATGAAACGACCTACAAATAAAAATATTGTCGATTGTTCCTTGTATATCGGAAATAACAGCTGCCGCCAGTTTCTGGTGTACCATTTTCCCTCCCGCCTGCTTCAAATAGAGCTACTACGTTAGTCTTCAAATGCAGAACTCTCAAAAATTGCTTAGAAAAGAGACCTTAATTCTTCTTACTCGTTGCTCTTGTAATTTTTAAATTGCTATGAGATGTAAAACATTGAGAAAGAGATCTAATGGAGAGTATTTGATTTTGTTTTCTACTACGTTTGTCCTCATGAGGATTTAATGTTAGTTTTTTCGAAGTTTCTTTTCGACTAAATTGAGCTAAAACATAGGCAAACAACGTTAAATATACGCATCAAATGTATTTGATATTTTATTATGATTCTTGTGTAAATAAAGGGAAGGAAAAAGCACTTCACTGAGATACGTTTGGTTGGAGACCGCTTAAATGCTGCGATAGGTACTGGACAAATGTGGTATAGGAGGAGCAAGCCGGGTCCGGCTGAATGCACCATCAAATAGAGTGACTAAAGTACAGTACCAATTAACTGTAATTAGATAGATCCTTAGTATCAGCAGGATATAGGACAGCTGTCTCTGAGGGTTGCCGCTGCAGTGGTACTGCACGTACACGGTCGGTTGGGATTGAGACTGCTGAGGTTTTTACGGGTTTTTGCTACTCTTGATGCCCTCATTTATTTTTTCTATCTTCAATAGGCTACTATCTATGAACTAAAAAGGTTCTTTGTGTAAAATTGACGAAAAATTCAGCACTATTGATTCTATTTCTTATGTTTCGATGCATGGTAATTAGACGGTAATTTGATATGTTATAAAAGGTCCCCACTGATAAAGGAAAAACAAAAAAGCATGAGAAAATTCCAGATATGTGTTATTTCCTGACCTCCCCAATTCTAAACCTCACGTTAAATTAAAATCATTATACGGAGGAGTAATTTAGCCTATAAGATCTTCTGTAAGGCTATTTAATATACAAAGAGAATATTTAATCGCAGAAGCACACCAAAAGACAGCTGAATACGGCGTAACTGGCCAGAAAAACAGATTTTAGCTACTGAAGTTTTAATATTACTTTCAAACTTCCATAAACGAGAATTGCTTGTGTCAAAGCAGTACATACTCTCTTTGATTCGGTATTGGGCTATTTTAAGCCAACTTAACTGACCTGTAAGATTATACAGTTACTTTAAGATTTATTCAAAATTTAAAGCCTTGTAAGCGAAGGTCTATGGTAATTAATGTGTAGCTATGTCTCAATGACACCACTGTGTAATAGAAATTTTTCGATGTCTTTACTTTATTTTTATATTGCACAGTGGTGTTGCAGAGAAATTGGATTGTTTTGTGTGATTCTAGTAGTACTGTATAACAGCTGCTTTATTTCGCGCATTTATATTTATCTATATATATTTTTAGAGGGCGAACCCCATTTCATCTTTTCTGTTACTTAAAAATATTTATGAGTATTACTATTCTCTACTTACAACTCCACTTTCCAGTGCTTTCTACATTCAACTTGTTTGCACAAGTCTAGAATTTCTATAGTGTAGCTACAGTAATGTCTATAAAATGGGGACTCTTCTGGATTCTTTGAAGGATACAGGCATAGTTTACTAACCCTTTGCCCCCATCTTTCTGAAACTCACTGCCTCAGTCTCCAATGATCCTCTAGAATAGTTCCTACTGCCTCCCTCTCTATTAAATAATTTGTGGATTTCATTGTGATACACTCTAAAAAACAGTTGTAATAGTTGTGATGTCTTCCTTAACCCATTCGAGCAAAGTTATTTAACATAAGAACTATATTTAGCATGACCTGCTGGTGTGGAAGGAATTTTAAAGAGGGTAAGGCTCATAAAAATGTTCGGAGCCATTAAAGAGTCCCTACGACGAGAAGATAACAACCGGAGAGGTAAGAAAAGTTTGAATGATAATGGCTAGACAAAAATTTCGAGATTCTTTTGTCAACATTGATTGTCGTCTGATAGTACAATTCAGTTAAAATTGGATGTTTGAAAGACTAAAGGTGATAATGCTAGGCCTAATTATCTTTATTTATGGTGGAGAAGGTATAATTACGAGAGATTTTGATTGCTCTGACATACTTTGTGTTGTACTGAGAGGAATAATACTCTCAGAATCAGAAAGGTACTGATTTAGTAGATCTTTGGTCCAGAGCGGTCATCTTACGCAAAATACTCAGTCCTACTCGATGATTTAGTACGTGAGCTGAGATATTCCAGCTCCTTGATAGAAATTTTCTCCCACTTTGAGACATTTCCATAGCTATTTCATTCACAAGAGGCGTTACACGTTTACTTTTAAAAGTTTGGTAAAACTTAATACGTGTAATTTCATCGCCGATTAGCAGCATCAAAATATCGACTAATCTGACAGTATTACAGCCTAATGTGTTGCTTTACAAGATATAGAATTTAAATGGGACGTTTGGAAGATGAGTAGATTAAATTTTTGCGTGGGAACATTCAAATGACGAGTCAGGGCTTTAGCAATACTTTTTTAATATGCTGCAAGGGACTTAGTCGTTTTTAAATTCTTCTCAAAATGACTCTATTGATTTCGACAAACGATGGACCCTCTGAGGTATCATGGGCACCTCTTACGTAGTGATTTGGCCGAGGTTATGTTTTGATACATGAATTTAAAACAGATCATACTTGACTGTGGAAAAAGATGTAAAAATAGAGAGGTAGTCATGCAAATGTTCCAAGTAAAATCACGCTAGAGGTCTTGGTACAAACGAAATAGACATAAATTTTAAGCTATGAGAATCGAACAAATAAATTGACATTCGCACTACTATCGATACGTACATTTTCCAACAAGAAGCCCCGAGTTGGGGAGCAGCGACCAAAAAATCCAAGCTCTTTTGGGTATTAGGGATCAACCGTCTTTGGATACCGTTGTATCGCACTTTCTTATGACTGAATAGGGGAAAGCAGCCCATGTGATCTGTTTTCGAGCTGATCGGCAATTAATGATAAGTGATTGTCCAAAAACCTCAGTTGTGAATGCTGGCGGTCAATTTTGCAGCAACTGATATCTTGAAAAGACTACAAAAACACGTGAAAACTTCTTCTTGAGTGTCACAACGGACACTGCTCATATTAAAAAAGTTTATTCGAACCCAGGGAACTAGGCTACTACTTCTGTGCTTGACATTGGGTAGGAAATTAGGTTAATATCAAATTTTATTCGCCTTGGCGGTCTAAAGTGTTTCAAGACATCAAAAATTCTTAAAATTTCATGTGAGGTTTCATACTAGGTGGATCTAATCTTATCTTTCCCCCGTAAATAACGTTGATATCATTTCGCGGCTCATAATGCCTTGAAGAGTCTTCGTCATCATAATTATAAATATTAATGTTTCATTTAGAGTATTTTCTCTGAATTACCCCGAAAATATTGTGTTTTTATTTTCCTAATGACGAATTGTTTTACCTTCAGATTGATCAAATATTTTGAAAACCTATAGGAGATATTTATTTGAAACTTTTTGCTTCAATATTCGTCAAAAGGTACTTCTTAGGGGTTATCATGAGAAAATGTGCCTCGTAAAGCAATGTGCATCGTGAAGGGTAAAAATTGCGAAGATATATAAAATTGAGATACTTTTCATAACAAATTTTAAAAATAGAGGAAGAGAGAGTGAAGAATCAGATATTTGACACAGGGAAGTAGACAACTGGGGCGCAGCTAAAGGAGTAGTGTACCATATGACAATGTTTTCCTGAAAGTTGTGTGCAATGGGCCAATGAAGTGTACCAGGATTCCTACAAGAGTTCAGATGAGCCCTTTTTTATACACAATACTGCAGCTATACTCTACCACTCTTGTAATTGTATTAACTCAGAAAAAGATTACTAGAAAGTATACTCCATAACTTTTATACTTGTATTAAATCAGTATAAAATGCTAGAAAGAATAGTTAATACTTTGGAATAGTACTTTCTGGAACGTGAATAATCAGGTAAAACAATGACGTAGGACATAACGTCAAAAAAACATTGAATAAAAATAAATACGCCGCAATAAAACGGCTAACTGGTTACACTGAGATTTTAAACTCATCCAAAGCGATACAGTTTCTCTGCCATACCACTTTGTAATATCGAAATATAATAATGTCATCGAAAAAGTATATATTACAGAGTGGAGTCGCAGAGACATTGTTACAATAATGGAGAGGATGAAGGGGATAAGCTGGAAAAGGTGGATTGTGCTAAAAAGATAATTGACATTAGATCTGCTTTTGGAATTGAAATTACTCAAACATCGTCTAGTGTCGCTGCAAATAAAATATAACAATTATTCGCGAACTAGATAAAATCCTCTAAACGCCCAGAAAAAATCCAATAATATTGCGTACGTCTGTTATGTGCACTGCAGATAAGCTCCAATAGACTTCTACGATTAACTGAGCGACCTAACAGAAAAGTTTTATTGCATGAAGATTATCTCAAAAATTGACAACTGATTTTTGATAATTGTACAAATCTCTCTGATGAATATGAAATTAGTAGAGGGAAAGATAAAATATCAATAACAATCATTGCTTGCACTATTGCAAAATTTTTATTCATTTAAGAACACCTTTTTATGTTCATGAATGGCTTTGAAACGGAAAAAAACATTTTTCCTTCGTGATATCGCTTAACATTCATGTTATTTGCACTACCTTATGACACCGATAAGAGTGGCATTGTGCATGAATTTCATAAGATTGGCGATTTGATGATAGTAATGGCTTCTTATTCTTTCTTTGTGTCACAAAAACCAAAAAGTTTACGTTTGGGAACCCTTAAGTCAGTAATAGATTTAGGTCACACAATGTTGTCAAATTAATTGAAATTTACTCTATCAGTGTATACTATTAGTGTCTTTAAATCTTCAAGTGTCACTAAGTATTTTAAAAAGGTTTTTTACGGAGTTAATTACAAATTAATTTTAAAAATAAGATCGTATTTACTGTTATTGAATGAAAAATCTCTACACAAAAACTTTGCTATGAAAAACTGCACCGAGAGTGACCAAGTCAAGTATGTTCCGGTGAACCTGTGGAATACAGCAGTTAAGATTGAACTGAAATCTTGACAGCACCCCTGGGGATTCCGGATTTTTTTTACCCTTCTCAATATCTCATTTGGTATACTGGAATTCTAACTTAATCAGAGACTTTCATAAAATTGACACCCCAAATAACCAATATAAATTCTGAACACAAAAACTGCATATGGTACATGATTTGAGATTGAAACTGGCGATTGAAAGGGGAAAGCATGCTATTTGTGCATTCATGTAATTTTTTACGGGCTCCAAATAAAACTTTATAATAACAGTAATATCAATCATAATAGAGCTGACAAAAAATATTCCGGTATAAACAGAGTTCCCGGTATATTTCGGATTTTAAAGTAGGGTATAAAGGTATTAATATGGGCCATTTCAGCAGGATTTGAGCACCTGAACCCACGATCTGTCTCGCTACTTAAATAAGCAGGGCAACTATTACACAAGAAAGCAAAAAAATAACTGCAGTATTCATTACCGACAACAAAGAGCCCCTCAGGACCATCAAAATGGTACTGGAGAGAGAATATGGGACAGAAGATGGTTCAGATCACTTCTATGCCCAAAATTACAATGTGGCAAGCTACGATGCCTGTTGTTGATGAATAGCTGAGGCAGAAGTTCCCAGACATAAATATTTTGGCAATAAAGTTGCAGCGCAAATTTATCCTTGCCCGTAGCTGATGTAGACTCAATAAATCAAGATTTAGATGATGGTGTCACTAAAAACGGCGAAAAAAGAAAGAAAATCATGTTTCGCTGGCTGCGCTGTATTTCATATTTTATTTTCGGTTGATTTTAGGGGATGGTATGCACTGTACACAAGTGGTTCTGTACTGGTATAAATATCGCTCAGGTGCCACAGATTTCTGGTGTTTCAAACTGTATATATGGAAACAAGAGGAGATTCCCTGGGTACCAGTCATGGGGCTGAATAAGGAATTCTTTCAGTGATCTAGATATTGCAACTGGTATGAACTACTGAAAGGAGTATGTGTGGACTGCATTGAAGGTAGGCATATTTTGGGGGAAATGTTTGGCTCTGATCTAGAGGGCTAAGATATTAGGGAAGAAATCCAGATATTTATCCTAATAGTATCTGCTGTTAGTCTATCTCGTTCACACGATTCCATTTGATGCATTTCAAGGTTCTTAGTATGTTTGCCTGAGACTTTAGGGTTAGACAAAGAGTTTATATAAGATGAGTAAACAACTTCCTCTTGTGGAGGTCAAGTAAGTTGGCAGACAACTTTAAGTCAAGTCTCGAGTAGTAGAAAATTGAGAATCAACTTCAGACCCAAGAAACATTTTTCCTACGCTGTTAACAGAGAATCAGTGGTAAACCCTGCACCTTCTGTACTTGCTTGCAGCCCTCTCAACTGTCTTCCTTATCTACTCCTTATTGTTCGGTCAACTATACCACAGTAGCACTTTTGTCGCTTGCAACACCTCCTTTGTGGGTTAATTGGTTCTGACTATCTCTTCTCCCGAATATCTAACACTATCAGATGTCTAACAAGAAGAACATTGTCCCAAATCTGTCAATTAAACATAATTGTAGTTTTGGATATCTTAAAACTCTGTTATATCTTCCGCATGATTTTTTTTAGAGCGAGAAACTTTGGTTTAGGGAAATAAAAAAGATTAAGTTTCCGTCAATTATCTTTTTTCAAATTAGTTGCGTCCACATGAAGTCTTTTCCTGTGTTCTACGGTGCTTTTAGTAGTTTTATCGAGATTTAAGATTGAAACAAGTCAACCTGAGCTGAATAAATTGCTTCCTTGAGGCGATGGATGGCCAGTTGGGAGGCAACTTTGAACCCGAAACCTTCGATCAGCTTTCTAGCCTCTAAGAGGGTTAGAAGATCCTTCTCTTTAAGAATTGATTACTAACATGATGACCTCTATTTCAATTGTACTCCTCTTTTTTGTCCAGTAATGACCACTTTAGCACTTTTGTCGCATCAAAAAGCTCCCATCACAGGTATTTGGTGGTTCCTTCCTCATTGACTTCAGTTTTATCCTATCAAAAGCCATACAGAACCTGAGAAACTCTGTCAATATTTTCTATAGAATTATCCATTAACTAACTTTGGACTCTGGTGCTCCCAAGAACCTGCGTAAAGAAAACTGGCTTAAGCAGTCCAAATGGAAAAGCAGCCAAAGGTATTGAACTCTCAGATGACATGAACCCGTTTCATTTCACATAAAAAAGGGTTTCACTACGCCCAATGAATTTCTAACCACGAAAAGGGCACTTTCTCCGAGATTCGTCCCATTTTGTCCACAGGAGAAGAAAACGTTCACCACAGACGTCTACCTCCTTGGTCACTTTCGCACCACCCACTCTAGCGGCTCAACGTTAGGAGGTCCGAAAATATAAAAGAACAGTCGCCCCAATAGTTATCCCGCGAACACCGGTGTACTAGTATAAACGTCGCCACGACCAATACATGGGTTCAGAGGTATTGAGCCAAACTGCAGTGGGGCTCTTCAAGTTTTAATACTCCGAGTTCCGAAAATGCACCGTCAGTGTGGAACCGAAGCAGTACGTCCAGATGAGTGAGATGATAGAGGTTGAAGCTGAAAGGGAAGGTTGGATAAGGAAGGTGGGGGCAATGAAAGGAAGTTCGCCAGCTCTGGCCAGATTTTACTTTGAGGTGCTCAAGTCGCAACTTATATAGAACTATTTCGCCACACTCGCACTCAACTCTTACTCTAACTAAACCCTAGCCATCTGAGCGGGACACTCAATACTTCCAATCATCACAAGACATGACATAGTAACACTGGCACAAATTCATGCCAGCTTATAACTAATAGTGCAAAACAGTGCACAACACTACATCACGTCATCATGTGTACGCAGTAACTCACCAACTGCACTTAACCACACAATCACTACACGTCCGCAAATTCACAACACAACTCTTACACATGCAACGACATGTATACACGCAACTACTGTAACCGCAACCACTGTACTTGACTCATCACCATAGTGCATCAACACCCATCAACCTGTACTGTATGTCCACGTACATACCTGTCCACTCTGTACTGCACAGCCGTACTGTACAGCATAGCCATATGTACTAGCTACACACGTGTACGCCAGAACAACCCAATAGAGCCACAACACTTGTACGCACCACGTTGCATATGAGCATTTGCAGTAGCCAATCAGAAGTCCGTTTCATGTTGAGTTTGAGATGAGGCGCATATGCGCTTTCCAAACGGCACCCTCCAAAACAGCCCATGCTCCCCTGCACTTTTGGTTTTCAGTGACAGCACAGGGTCCACAGCCAACATGAGACTCAATAACAGTAAGCTGTTACAAGATCATTTCCTATAACGGTCCCTGTTCTCGTTGATCCAGCCCCCATAACGGTCCCTGTCTTGGATGACCCGGCAGTTTGTGTGGGGAGGAAGGTGGGTCGTCAGCGAAGAGTGGGAGCTGGTGATGGCCGAGACCGTGTACGGGAGCAGTGAGTGTCAGGGTTAGGGGCGGTTTTGATGGCCGGGACAGGTATGGAGGGGCTCACAGGAGATACGGAGGGTCCTCGAGGCTGCGAGGATGCTGGTAAAGTACGGGCGGAATTATGGGGCGTGGAGGAATCGGGGAAGCCAGCTAAACAAGTAGCTCGACTTCTGCGATGAAGAGGGCGGTCTCCGCTGGCGGCCGGAGAGCGGGACGTCTTAATATACATTGTTTATGTATCGCTCAATATATAGGCCGTGTGAGGCCTTCCTCTACACTTCAGTACGTATTTGCCGTCTCTAAATACTAGGAGGACAATGGTTGCGACTGCTCTACTCTGACCCGACGGGTGCCCAAGCTTTTGAAAGAGTATAGGAAGAATGCAGATAGGACTGGCAGGATACAGAAAGTGAGAAGAGAGGTCCCGGTCCGCGTGATGCTCCAGGTGGTGCAGCTCGGAATGAGTACGAATAACATGGGATTTCTGGGTTGATGTGCAATGATTTTGCTCGCGTACGTCTTTCAATGTCAGTCGGTCACGGTGCGAAACATTGCGCCGGATCATGTGATGGCGGGGATGATGGCACGATCCGCGCAGTACTTACGCCCCGAAGGAGAAAGCCACCCTCGAAGCCTCTGGTGCTAGCCTGCCCTAGCAGTTTGGACTGGCCGCCGAAATAGGCAGGACAACCGTACCAAGTGGTTGAAAGATGGATCAGACTGAGGCCTGAAAGCGAGATAATGTTCGAAACACGGGATTACATAGAGGAAGGGGTAGCTGGGCACAGGAGCAGCGCAGGTGTTAGGGAAGTCGGTGCCGAGGCACCGGAAGGGAGGTGCTACGGGACGCACAGTCTACGGATCGAAGGATTCAACGTGCTGGTTGAATATGAGGGCAGATACAACAGCTATCATGATGGGAGGTGCTCTCCACAGGAGGCTGATTTCTCGTTTCTGAATGAGCGAATGTTTGGGTCGGTTTACTGCGAGTGGAAAATAGGGTCAAATTCCCATTATTCTTGCAGAATGGCCCGGGCGGAGAAAAGAATACGGTGAAAATGGGCGCGCTATAGAATGGCGACTAAAAAGTAGCTGCGAGCCCTGTCAGCAGACATGCGGCGTTCCGAGCAACCATTAACGCAGACTTTCGCTGTAATTGTGTGTCCCTAACCTTGGGGAACTGGTCCTTGGCACGTTTGCTCTGAATTAAAGCCAAGAGATCTTCAGTTGTGGCAACACAAAGAGATGGATAAGGACGGGAAGTCAAGGGGCTGCAATTGAGTGTAGAGGAGCATAGTCTACCACTTATGCTGAGTGCCTAATGTGGAAGAAATGATTCTTAGGTCAGAAGTTTACTTTCAACTTCTAAACTATTTGGGTCTGCACTTGAAGTTGTCTCCCAACTTGCTTGCTCTCCCCAGAGGAAGTGAACTACTCAGCTTATATAGACTGTCGACCAACTCTAAAATTCCAAACATACCAATTACCATAAAATACATTAAACAGAATCTTGTCGATGAGAAAGTCTAGCAGTAGATACTTTCAGATTAATATCTACATTTACTCCTACAGATTCGGGGGGGGTTGCTACAAAGCCACGCTGCAGCAGCCGGGGCGTCATGTCCATTGCGGCTTGCTTGATGGCTGGCCTGAAGATGACCTTCTAAGGGGTATAGTTCCTCCCCCATTATTCTGTCGACACGCCTTTTTGAGTCGATTTTGGGTGTCTGGAAATCTTTAGGATAGATCGAATGTATCTTCTAAGGGTAAAACACCCAAACCTTTTCCTCCTCCGAGCCTGCTGCATACGTCTGGCGCACTTCATGTAAAGCTAGAGCTGTGCCGTATCGCTGCATCGTCTCCAGCCTTTGGTAATGCCGAACTAACCGTAAGAGTACCTAGGACGGGTATATCCCAGATGACCATATCGTTGAATGTTTGCGTTTCTCTTGTAAGCATTTACCTTGCCCGTATTTGTGTGGACTGAGTATATAGCTGTTGCTACAGAAGGGGAACCTGCTGTCTCTTTTTTTTGTGAAGGAGGGTAAGTGGGTTGATTTTCTGCGAGTGGTTCAAAGGTTGGCAGTCCCATTAATTTTTTTTGCAAGGGGGAAAAGCTTTGGGTGGTTTACTCTTGGAAGTCCCATTAATTTGCATTCAATCCATGGCTGAGGATTTATAGTTTAGCACGAGTAACGGAGCACTTTTACCGAATAAGACGCAGGTGGTAGCTCCGTCAACATGCAAGCCGCGTCGAGGTAGGAGCATTTAATCCATGAAAATATACACGACAGGGTTCACTCATACCTCCTCCGGCGCAATTCTAAAATAGCGGAAGGTTTAATTGTTTTACTCTTGGAAGATGTATTCGACTCTATTCCAATGATAAAATCGGAACACAGGCCAGATGGACACGGAGTTCCAAGTCACGCAGTTGAAGTGCCCGCCACAGTCCCCCGAAAACGCTCGAGGTCCTCTTCGCACTTCTTCTTTAGTTACCGTTGACAGCCTCTAGTACCCAGCCTGGTGCATCTATTTGGCACTAGCTGAAATTAAGTCGGTTGAGAAATAATACAGAAAAGCTGTCGCGTAAGGAGACAAATTGCTTCCAGTACAAATCTTTCCTAGTTTTTTATTTTCTGCAACGTTACACAGGTCCCCGTCCCGTCCCCGTCCTATTTCCGTTGCGATCATTACTTTTTTCAATTTGATTCAACAAGCAATCAACAAGAGTGAAACCAAGACCATGACACGCACCGCTAATCGATTCCTATAAATGAATTCCAAGCGATCGGGGCGCTAGCGACATCCCCTTCCCATCCCCCCTCAACAAATCTTCCTGCAATCCTCCCAACCCCGCAGGTCAATCACTATTCTAGTAAAACCAACGGAAGTCGAAAGAAAAAAGGGTTCCACGATCTTTCGAAACTCGAAATGCCTAGGCGAGCACATGGCACGACAGGAGGGACTGGAGGACAGGGGTCGGGGAACGATGAGGGAGTTGAAAAGGTAGATCGAAGCGGACGGACTAAAAGGGCTGAATGGGTTCAGCGGGGCGAGCTGGTGGAGAGGGCTGAGTGGGTTGAGCTGGGCGGGCGATCTGAGAGGAGTGAATGGGTTGGACTGGGCGGGCGGGAGGAGCGGGCAGAATGGGCGGAATGGGTTCGACGGGGCGAACTGGCGCGGAGGACTGAGTGGGTTGAACGGGGCGGGCGGGCTGACAGGGCTGAGGGAAGTGGACGGACTGGCCGAAACGGGCGACCGGAGGGCACTGAGGGGGCTGATCAAGGTGACCAGGTTGACCGGGCTGCTCAGAATTGGGGGGCTGGGGGGACTGGGCAGACTGCACACATGCAGCGAAGGGTCAGGCCGCCTACCAGAGGCTCCCGGTACAGCCAAGGCTACACCTCTCATTCTAGCGATGATGAAAAGTACTACGATTGCCTTGATCGAGCGAGCGATGAGGGCAGGTATAGCGTGAGTGGAGGATCAATCGGGGAAGGTGTGGCAGACATTGCCAACGGGCCGCAGTCCGGCGAAGGTCAGCAGCACGACATTGATCAGCACGGGCCGCAGTCCGGCAAAGGTCAGCAGCACGACATTGACCAGTGTTCAGCCAGCGATGGATCGCCTCGTATGTCGCAATTGCCGGAGTGTGACAACGAGGCTAATGGCTTCGGAAAGGTGACTGGACGATCAAGGCGGCCGAGTTTCAGCGGAAACGGCGGGTATGAGAACGCGGCGGATAGTGGCACGGAGACGGATGGAAGGTCGGAGGGATGGAGCCATAGCGGATGCAGCCGTTATGAATGTGGGAGGGATGGTCGAAGCAAGGACAGGAGCTGGGCCAGGAGCAGGAAAGGGGACCAAGAAAGGGTGCAGACCAACCGGATTGAGGGCTGCTCGGTGGAGGGTACACTGAGGCAGCGGATGCAAAATGGGGACGGCGGCGGTACAGAGAGGAATGTTGGGTACGTGCAGAATAACATTGTCGGTGGTGGAGCGGTGGTGCGTGGTGAGGTGATTCAAGAGATGGCGAACAAAGGGAGTGGTGGCATTCGCAGAAGCCGTGGAAACTGTGCAAGGCGTCGATAAAAGAAAAATGGGGAGCAATGCCTAAGCTGGCTGCAACTAATCCCGTAGAGAACGGAATACAGGATTTGCGTTGATACGGAACCTTGATTTTCAAAAATGCACTCGCGAACTTTCTCGGTAAAGCTGAGCATATGACCTTATGTTGCAAACCTATGGTCTGCAAACACCATAGTCCAAAGACAGCTCCTTATCGGAGTACTAAACTCCTTATCGGAGTACTAAACTCCTTATCGGAGTACTAAATATAGTGTCGGCCCAACTAACATGGGAGAGACACTTCGTGCAAGGTCTACGCTTTCCGACCCCTTTTGCGCCGTCATTTGTGGGTGAATTGCCGACCCCAATTTACTCTTTGACGACGGCAATGCCCAACAGCTACAGCTATGTGCAGCAATGTATTGTGATGATGGCGAAAATGGAGCACAATATATCAAGTGAGAAACTGAATGTAATCGCTTTACGCGCAGAAATTCTTTCGCCTAGTGTTACTCTCTGCGTTTTCTCGTTTGTTTTGCGCGACGAAATTACTGCTTCTTTATACCCTTTGAAACCTTACATCTTTTTCATAATCAGGATTTCCACACATAATTTTCGCCATAAAATATCCGTTCAAAGGCGATTGTCACTAATTCCCACCGCATGCTTACTCTAGGCCTACTTATCACTTAGCAGGCCTGCAATCTTGAGCCTGTTGACGCTATTTAAGCCCGTCGGGTGCGGGCTCAAAAGTTTCCACGGCCCCTCTATCAACAACCATTCCAAGTTTTAACCCCTTCTTGCAGCCAAAATGCACGTAAAACTCCCTCTCGCCTCATTTCCAATTCCCCCTATCCTCGCCCTACCACGGGTGCCCTATATTCCGTTCGGGCCCAACCGCCGTAGAGGACTACCCCCATCGACAAACAAGGAAGCGCCCGATGGAGCTTTTAGCTCGCCATTTGGTAGAGACCAAAGCACAGGACGCGGTAAGGGAGGCTCGGTGGAGGAAGACGATAAGGCAGGGGATTGCTTTGAGGAGTGGGTGTCCCCGGAACTGGTCTACGGGACCGAAGAAGGGGAGTTCGAGGAGTCCGGGATGGAAGAGGTGTGTGTTGAACCAGTTCATATGGGAGAGGAAGAAATGAATTGGATGGAACAGGTGGTCCGACTTGAAATTGTGCCTTCCGAACTATTGCTGATTGGATTCTTATGATTGAACGGAAATAGATGAGTTGCATCTCGAGAGACTATGACGCGACTCTTGACATCGGGTCTAGGTATTTTGTATGAGTCATTTGATCGTTACAGTATGTACGAAACGCACCTGGGTAGTTAAATTACTTGGTATGTCGTAACCAGCTGACCCCGAAATTCCAGTCAGTAATTGTGCTTGGATGGTCGAGTCAAGATCAGTGGACCAAAGATGCCCACCGACTGAACCTTTTTTGTTGATCGGGGCTGGGTCGCATGGGCAAAAGCGGAAGCAAGGCCTACTGCATCCATTCGTGGATGGGATAACTCTGGGCTGAAGATAGTTGTGATCTGTGTGGCTGGGGCAGCAACTTCCAAGTACGGGAGCCACATCTGTGGACAGCAGTAACGCTCAGGAGGAAATCCGCAGAGTCCTTACTTGAAGTATGATGGATTGTTAGCGTATTTAAGGATGCATCTAGCCTGCTGGAGTAAAACGGAAGAGGCTAAGCGGGCACTCTACCTCTCAATTTGGAAGTGTCCCGGCCATGGATCCGGTCGGAGAGGCGCCAAGTGGGCTGGATTTGTTACAGGAAGGGGTAGGAAACTGTGAGCTCTTCACGGGTACATGTGGGGACTAGACGGATACTTATGATGTTTTTAGGGAGGTGCTAGATTCTGATCTAGAGGACGAATATTGTGAGGAGTACATTTTTTAAGTTTCCGTCAATTATCTTTTTTCAAATTAGTTGCGTCCACATGAAGTCTTTTCCTGTGTTCTACGGTGCTTTTAGTAGTTTTATCGAGATTTAAGATTGAAACAAGTCAACCTGAGCTGAATAAATTGCTTCCTTGAGGCGATGGATGGCCAGTTGGGAGGCAACTTTGAACCCGAAACCTTCGATCAGCTTTCTAGCCTCTAAGAGGGTTGGAAGATCCTTCTCTTTAAGAATTGATTACTAACATGATGACCTCTATTTCAATTGTACTCCTCTTTTTTGTCCAGTAATGACCACTTTAGCACTTTTGTCGCATCAAAAAGCTCCCATCACAGGTATTTGGTGGTTCCTTCCTCATTGACTTCAGTTTTATCCTATCAAAAGCCATACAGAACCTGAGAAACTCTGTCAATATTTTCTATAGAATTATCCATTAACTAACTTTGGACTCTGGTGCTCCCAAGAACCTGCGTAAAGAAAACTGGCTTAAGCAGTCCAAATGGAAAAGCAGCCAAAGGTATTGAACTCTCAGATGACATGAACCCGTTTCATTTCACATAAAAAAGGGTTTCACTACGCCCAATGAATTTCTAACCACGAAAAGGGCACTTTCTCCGAGATTCGTCCCATTTTGTCCACAGGAGAAGAAAACGTTCACCACAGACGTCTACCTCCTTGGTCACTTTCGCACCACCCACTCTAGCGGCTCAACGTTAGGAGGTCCGAAAATATAAAAGAACAGTCGCCCCAATAGTTATCCCGCGAACACCGGTGTACTAGTATAAACGTCGCCACGACCAATACATGGGTTCAGAGGTATTGAGCCAAACTGCAGTGGGGCTCTTCAAGTTTTAATACTCCGAGTTCCGAAAATGCACCGTCAGTGTGGAACCGAAGCAGTACGTCCAGATGAGTGAGATGATAGAGGTTGAAGCTGAAAGGGAAGGTTGGATAAGGAAGGTGGGGGCAATGAAAGGAAGTTCGCCAGCTCTGGCCAGATTTTACTTTGAGGTGCTCAAGTCGCAACTTATATAGAACTATTTCGCCACACTCGCACTCAACTCTTACTCTAACTAAACCCTAGCCATCTGAGCGGGACACTCAATACTTCCAATCATCACAAGACATGACATAGTAACACTGGCACAAATTCATGCCAGCTTATAACCAATAGTGCAAAACAGTGCACAACACTACATCACGTCATCATGTGTACGCAGTAACTCACCAACTGCACTTAACCACACAATCACTACACGTCCGCAAATTCACAACACAACTCTTACACATGCAACGACATGTATACACGCAACTACTGTAACCGCAACCACTGTACTTGACTCATCACCATAGTGCATCAACACCCATCAACCTGTACTGTATGTCCACGTACATACCTGTCCACTCTGTACTGCACAGCCGTACTGTACAGCATAGCCATATGTACTAGCTACACACGTGTACGCCAGAACAACCCACTAGAGCCACAACACTTGTACGCACCACGTTGCATATGAGCATTTGCAGTAGCCAATCAGAAGTCCGTTTCACGTTGAGTTTGAGATGAGGCGCATATGCGCTTTCCAAACGGCACCCTCCAAAACAGCCCATGCTCCCCTGCACTTTTGGTTTTCAGTGACAGCACAGGGTCCACAGCCAACATGAGACTCAATAACAGTAAGCTGTTACAAGATCATTTCCTATAACGGTCCCTGTTCTCGTTGATCCAGCCCCCATAACGGTCCCTGTCTTGGATGACCCGGCAGTTTGTGTGGGGAGGAAGGTGGGTCGTCAGCGAAGAGTGGGAGCTGGTGATGGCCGAGACCGTGTACGGGAGCAGTGAGTGTCAGGGTTAGGGGCGGTTTTGATGGCCGGGACAGGTATGGAGGGGCTCACAGGAGATACGGAGGGTCTTCGAGGCTGCGAGGATGCTGGTAAAGTACGGGCGGAAGGATGGGGCGTGGAGGAATCGGGGAAGCCAGCTAAACAAGTAGCTCGACTTCTGCGATGAAGAGGGCGGTCTCCGCTGGCGGCCGGAGAGCGGGACGTCTTAATATACATTGTTTATGTATCGCTCAATATATAGGCCGTGTGAGGCCTTCCTCTACACTTCAGTACGTATTTGCCGTCTCTAAATACTAGGAGGACAATGGTTGCGACTGCTCTACTCTGACCCGACGGGTGCCCAAGCTTTTGAAAGAGTATAGGAAGAATGCAGATAGGACTGGCAGGATACAGAAAGTGAGAAAGAGGTCCCGGTCCGCGTGATGCTCCAGGTGGTGCAGCTCGGAATGAGTACGAATAACTTGGGTTTCTGGGTTGATGTGCAATGATTTTGCTCGCGTACGTCTTTCAATGTCAGTCGGTCACGGTGCGAAACATTGCGCCGGATCATGTGATGGCGGGGATGATGGCACGATCCGCGCAGTACTTACGCCCCGAAGGAGAAAGCCACCCTCGAAGCCTCTGGTGCTAGCCTGCCCTAGCAGTTTGGACTGGCCGCCGAAATAGGCAGGACAACCGTACCAAGTGGTTGAAAGATGGATCAGACTGAGGCCTGAAAGCGAGATAATGTTCGAAACACGGGATTACATAGAGGAAGGGGTAGCTGGGCACAGGAGCAGCGCAGGTGTTAGGGAAGTCGGTGCCGAGGCACCGGAAGGGAGGTGCTACGGGACGCACAGTCTACGGATCGAAGGATTCAACGTGCTGGTTGAATATGAGGGCAGATACAACAGCTATCATGATGGGAGGTGCTCTCCACAGGAGGCTGATTTCTCGTTTCTGAATGAGCGAATGTTTGGGTCGGTTTACTGCGAGTGGAAAATAGGGTCAAATTCCCATTATTCTTGCAGAATGGCCCGGGCGGAGAAAAGAATACGGTGAAAATGGGCGCGCTATAGAATGGCGACTAAAAAGTAGCTGCGAGCCCTGTCAGCAGACATGCGGCGTTCCGAGCAACCATTAACGCAGACTTTCGCTGTAATTGTGTGTCCTAACCTTGGGGAACTGGTCCTTGGCACGTTTGCTCTGAATTAAAGCCAAGAGATCTTCAGTTGTGGCAACACAAAGAGATGGATAAGGACGGGAAGTCAAGGGGCTGCAATTGAGTGTAGAAGGAGCATAGTCTACCACTTATGCTGAGTGCCTAATGTGGAAGAAATGATTCTTAGGTCAGAAGTTTACTTTCAACTTCTAAACTATTTGGGTCTGCACTTGAAGTTGTCTCCCAACTTGCTTGCTCTCCCCAGAGGAAGTGAACTACTCAGCTTATATAGACTGTCGACCAACTCTAAAATTCCAAACATACCAATTACCATAAAATACATTAAACAGAATCTTGTCGATGAGAAAGTCTAGCAGTAGATACTTTCAGATTAATATCTACATTTACCTACAGATTCGGGGGGGTTGCTACAAAGCACGCTGCAGCAGCCGGGGCGTCATGTCCATTGCGGCTTGCTTGATGGCTGGCCTGAAGATGACCTTCTAAGGGTATAGTTCCTCCCCCATTATTCTGTCGACACGCCTTTTTGAGTCGATTTTGGGTGTCTGGAAATCTTTAGGATAGATCGAATGTATCTTCTAAGGGTAAAACACCCAAACCTTTTCCTCCTCCGAGCCTGCTGCATACGTCTGGCGCACTTCATGTAAAGGCTAGAGCTGTGCCGTATCGCTGCATCGTCTCCAGCC